>CM053770.1:385996364-386046816 GCA_028658325.1 Potorous gilbertii | reverse complement strand
AATCATGGGAGCAAGCACATGGCCCTGTTTCACTCCATGGGTGACTGGGAAGGCACAAGAACATTGTCCATTATCCGGAACCTGGGCAAATGCCATCATGAAATTGACATATAATGCTGATGAACTTCTCTGGGCAACCAAATTCTGACATAATTTTCCATAAACCCTCAGGACTAACAGTGTCAAAGGCCTTGGTCAGGTCTACAAATTGTGTACAGATCTCTGTTCTGTTCCTGGCATTTCTCCTGGAGTTGTCAGGCAGCAAACACCATATCAACTGTCCCTTGACCCTTTCTAAAGCCACACTGGCTCTCGGGTATATGACCATCTTCAAGGTGAAGGATTAGCCTATTAAGGTGGACTCTAGCAAAAATCTTGCCAGCAATGACTAAGAGAGAGACTTCCCTGTGACTGTCGCAGGACAATCTATTCCCTTCACCTTTATAGAGATGGACAAAGGAGGCATCCTTGAACTCCTGGGGCATAACCTCATCTTGCCATATAACCTGGAAAATTTCAGTCAGCTTTTCTATGAGCAATGGTCCCTCTACTTTATAAATCTCAGCTGAAATAGAATCAGCAGCAGGTGCTTTACCACATGAAAGAAGCCTAATGGCCCTCAAAACCTCTTCTTCAGCTGGAATTTCAGCTACAGAAGGACTGACTTCAACCTGAGGTAAACGGTCAATGGCCTCAGCATCAATTGATGATGGTCTGTTGAGAACACTAAGGAAATGTTCAGCCCATCTCTCTATGATCATGTTCTTATCACTGATCAATGTGTCTCCATCACCACTGAGCAGTTGTGATGTACCATAGGTACATAAATAGCTTTCAGGGAATCATAAAGATACTGGTCTTCTATGATACCCTACACCCCTCCCCTGAACTAAGTGAATGCTATGTTTCATTAGATTGCTGACCCCTCAAAAGTTGCCTTTTCTTTTAGAAAAGCAGATCTAAGAACCTGCACAGCAGGCCCTCCTGTGTATGCTAGGGTCTCTGCTGTTACAGTGACATGCCCAGGGTCACATAGCTAGTACATTTCTGAGACCAGATTTGGACTCAGGAAAATGAGTCTTTCTGACTCTAGGCTGCTTCTACCACTGTGCCACCTAGCATTACTACAATAGCTTGGATTATTACAATAGCTCTCCCTGATCTCCCTGTCTCAATTCTAGATTTCAATCTTTCTCTCTCTCTGTAAACATTTTTATTTAACGTTTTGAGTTCCAAATTCTATTCCTCCGTCTCTCCCATCTCCCCTCCCTGAGACAGTAAGCAATCAGATATAGATTATACATGCACCATTTTGTAAAACATTTCCATATTAGTTACTTTGTAAAAGAAGACTCAAATAAAAAAAGAGAAAGTGAAAAATAGCATGCTTCAGTCCATATTAAAACAATATCAGTTCTCTCTCTAGAGGATAATATGCTTCCTAATTAGTCCTTTGAGATTGTCTTAGATCATCGTGTTGCTGATAAAAGCTAAGTCACTCACAGTTCTTTGTGGAACCATATTGCTGTCATGTACACTGTTCTTCTGGTTCTGTTCACTTAAATATGCATCAGTTCATGTAAATTCAAGTCTCTTTTACAATCCAATCAATCTTCCATTCAATTTTCAAAGTGGTCTTTTTAAACCTCAGATTTGACCACGTCATCCTGCCTTCCTCCTTCCCCCAACTCCTACACCTTTAAAACTCCAGTGGTTTCCTATTACCACCAGGATCAAATATAAAATACTCTCTTTGGCTTTCAAGCCCTTCACCATCTTGCCCCTTCCTACATTCTTACTCTTCTTAAAAATTTTTACTCTCATCAATAGACACTATAATTTATCTACATTATCCTTCTTGTTAACCTCACACAAAATATACTCTGTATTCTATCCCTTTTCACCAGTGTTTGTCTCCCATACCTGGAATGTTCCCTTTCCTAATCTCTGCCTCCTGAATTCTCTGGTTTCCTTCAAGACTCAACTAAAATCCCACCTTCTCCGAGAAGCCTTTCCTGGGCTTTCCACCTAAGATTATTTTCAGCTTACCCTGTATTTGCCTTTCCTTGCATCCTGAGAGTTTGGCATAGTGCCTGACACATAGTAAGCACTTAGTAAATACTTGATGACTTAACTTGTTGACTACAGAAAGGCCTCCAACATTTTGGAGAGATTCCCTACAGAACACAGATGAGAAAAAAAAGATAAGAATCTCAGAGGCTGAAAAAAACATGGATATGTTAGGCTGAAGGAAGGACTCATATGATGACAACACTAATCCAGTCAAGTCATAGAGTATGCTTTTTTTGCTGATCCCTACATTTAACATGCAACTTCCCAAAACATGTTTTATCCTTTTCTGCCTTCTTAAACAAAATATACTGATTGATAAGTTTATTGGCCAACACTATGAATTTCATTTACTGTATCTATCACTGATTAATACATTGATGGACTCAGCATCCATTACAATGAGTAGGATTATTTGACTCTATACTAAGTACTACACTCTTTGAGTACTTGTATATACATTTTTGTGGGTTTTCTCTTTCATCACTGCTGTCAATGTGTTTATCTATTACCTACCCTAATTTACTAATTTGTTGTTTGTAATTCACCAAGGTTGAGGAAAACGCTTCGTCACGCTTGATATGACTCTTAGTAAAGTAAGAAAGGAATAGGTTGAGTAAGGGCCTCAGAGACGTCTCACAAAACTCCGTACAACCTATGAGTAACTGTGCAGATATAGTAAGCAAAGAACAAATTCTTTTCTTGCCAAGGATGATAACCTATAAACACAGTTTCAAGTCAAGTGCTGGTATGTAGATCTTTCTGATAATAGAGAACAACCCCAACCTCACATTTCCCTTACATTTCAAGTATTCCTGGAGCCTTCAAAAACTCCATAGTCAGACATCAAAATTCTAGCCCACCAATTACTTATAACTATATGCTACTCTTTAAAATTCTTGGGTTTTCTACCTACATTAAATCAAATATAATAGCAAAACAAACCCTGAGAAACTAAAGATTTTTAATAATCCTCAGAGAGGTTCTCTCTCTCTCTCAGGCACACACACACACACACACACTTGCGCACACACATGCACATGTGTGTGGGCATACACATTCTGGGCATGTGTTCAAATTATTCACAGATTCTTTTTTTTGAGTTAAATGCTGCACAAATTCTTCAATTCATTTCTCATACATACAAATATGTGTATATATATATGGAGATATATACATACATATATGTATAAAACTGCAGCACACAAAGTCCAAACACTGTCAGAATTCCAGAATATATTTTAGAATAAATTTGGCCATCAGTTCACAGACAGAAAAAGTTCCTGACATATGTACATTTGACTTCTGAATGCTGCCAATATGAGAATGAGTACTGAAGAATTAATTATGCTTTTAGCAAACTCAAAAAACCCCAAAAGTTACAACCATGGTCTCAGACAAATCTTGGTAAAAATGTAGTTAACAAGCAAAAAAGGTAATCACATTATTCTTAAAGAAGCCAGAGTCAATGAAATTATATCATCATTTTACATAAATATACTGAAAACCATAGCACCTAAGTGCTCAAAAAAGACATTGGAGACCTAAATAGAATTTTTGAACATAATTACTGTTTTATAGCATTGTTTCTATAGGAAAATGTGTTTTAAAATTCAAACAACTTCAAAAGAAATCTGGGAAACTCATTTTTAGTCTGAAAACTGTCTTCATACTTTTAGATGCATGTCCATTCTGGTGAGCCAAATACACTCAGTGCACCGACACAACTCCCTTGCTCTCTTAACTAATTCTTACTAAAAAGAGAAAAGTACTAAATTCTTGTGCTCTAGGGAAAAGTACCAGTCAGACCACCTCATTTTATAGCTCTGCCATTTGGTCAGGTTTAGTTATTTTTTTCTGATTTCTTATTATGATCATATCATTTCTACTTCCCACATAGAACAGAGATCAGATATTAAAGATACCAATGTAGTCATTACATTGTGCTAGGCAATAAGTAGCTACAGGCATACTGGCAGATCTGTTCCATCTTATATCTCTTTGTTGTTTTCCTTCCAATTCACACCAAGCTCTCATATATTTTCCACTCCAACGCCTTTTGCTGTTTTGTGAGGCAGTATTGGGGTAAGAGGAAAGGAATAAGCATTTATATGGGACTTACTATGTGCCAAACACTGAGCTAAGCACTTTTTACAAAAGTTATCTCATTTTATCCAAGACAATTCTGAAGGACTTAACGATGAAAAAAATGCTATCCACCTCCAGAGAAAGAACTGATGGAGTCTGAATGTAGACTGAAGCATACTTTTTAAAATCTTATTTTTCTTGTTTTTTTGTTTCTGGTTTGTTTCTTTTGTAACATGGTTAATTTAGAAATATGTTTTGCATGACTTCACATGACATGTATAATCTATACAAAACTGCTTCGCTTCTCAAAGCGGGAAGCAAAGGGAGGGAGAGGGGGAATTTGGAACTCAAAATTTAAAAAAAGGAATGTTAAAAAATTTATATGTAATTGAGAAAAATAAATAAAATATTATCTCATTTTACCCTCAAAACAACTCTAAGAGGTAGATGGTATTATTACTTCCATTTTACAGTTGAGGAAATTGAAAGAATCAGAGGTTAAGTGACTTGCCCAGGATCACACAACTAAGGCCACATTTAAATTCCAGGACCAGAATACTATCCACTGTACCACCGGCTGCTTCAAAATTACTTCCAATCCTCCATTTCTTCTTCCATAACACTGCACAAATAAACTTGTATTCTAAATCATTGTTGCCCTAGGTTTCCATGTCTCTCCTCTCGGCAAGAAGCATCAATAAGGCACCTTTTAGGTTCTTCTGGTCTTATTATTGTAGCAATTGTTTCTTAATTAAACTTCTCCAAGAAATAATGATCAACAGAGTTGGTGCCTTTATCAATTTTGCATTTTTTTCAGAGTTAACACTTGGTTAATAACTTAGGTTATAATTCTATACACTATCTTTTTAACTTTGTTCTTCTAGTTTGGTTTCAATTTTAAACTGTCTTCTAACCAGCAATCTTACTATATATTGATAGATGGATAAGAAATGACCCTAAAATAAATCATTATTTCCCAACTGCTAATAAATAGTCAATTTCATTTGTTACATTTTTTTGGTTCTGGCACACTGAATTATGTATCATATTCATGACATAACAGGAATAAAACTTATTAGTGACTTTTTGATCTTTTTCATTTTTTGATACTGAACCAGTTTCCAACGTATCACATTTTTCACCAGATTCCATTGTGTCCACTTTCTCAATGAAGTCACCACATATATGCTATCTTACTTCAGCGGGGTGCTGCACAATTCTTGATGTAATTTTTCCACTTCTTCATCCTTTAAAGCACATAAAAGAATGCTTGTTATCTCATGAGTAGTTCTTAACTCCAACTTCAGTGTATGTACAGAACCTCTCCTAAAAGTTGTGCAAACCAGATGCAGAAATTGTTGAAGTTTCCCAGCACATCCTTGCTAGATGAGATGCAACCAAGAGTGAACAATTCAGTTTTATTATTTACAAGACTTTTTTTCCTACCTATTTCCTTACTTCCTGGCAGTGGTCTAAGACTATACTTTCTATACACACCTCAATCCCCATAGTCAACAAATTAAGACTCTAGATTTTGAAGAGGGAACTTCAGCTCCCTGTATTAACTAGGACTAGGCTTCCAATACTAGTATCACTGAAACAATAAATCAAACTCACTAGATTTCTCAGCAGCCCAGTTAAGACCTCAGAGTGGAAAAGGGACATTACATCACATCAGATCCTACCCTAAAATAGAGGTCCATGGCATTCCCAACAAGTGATCCTTTCAATCCAACATTTTGTTGAAGACCTTACGTGATAAGAAAATTATTTCCTAAGGGAGTCCATTCTGTTTTTAGGATAATTCTAATCATCAGGTAATTCTTCTTTATACTAAGCTAAAAAATCTCCTTTCCAATAACTTTTATCTCTTAGTTCCAATTCTGCCTGCTGTAATCAAATAAAATCACCCTAAATCCCCTTTTGACATAACCACCCTTCCAACAGTTGAAGATAGAGATCATGTTCCCTGCTAAATAACCCCACCTTCCAAATGAATCTGAAATGATGAGAGTTTGAGCCACTTCAACATATTGGCCACCCTTATCTGAAAGAGCTTTAGCCGTGAATAACCTTCCTACAATAAAAAATCCTGAAAGGAATATAATGTGGCATAGGTGGTCTGATCTTGGCAGCGTAGAGTATGGCTCATGTTTCCCTTGTTCTGGACACAATGCTTCTATTAACACAGACTTAAACTATTTAGGTTTCCATGTCATACAATTGTCTTAGATTGAATATATATGTTCACTTAAATTTCCATTTCTTTTTCACATGAAAATACCATGCAGTTTTTTTCAACTCTGTGTTTATATATTTGAATTTCTTTTAACTTAAGTAGAGAACTTTATATTTATCCATATAAAATTATGGCTTGTGAGATCATATGAGATAATATACAAAAAGCACTTTGCAAACTTTAAAGTGATATATAAATTTTAGTTATTATTAGATTTGATTTACTTGGACCCAATTATATCATTCCAGGTACTAAAACTATTGCTGACATTTCCATAGCACTTAAAAATTTATAAATAATTTATAATGCATTACCTCATATGATCCCCACAATAGCTCTATAAGATACTACAGATCTCATTATTTACATTTTACAGGTTGAAGACACTGATGCTCAGAGGTAAAATTATTTGTTCAAGGTCACAAGCAGGATGTGAACCAAAGTATCTCCTGATTTCAAGCCTAGTCATCTTTCCATCATATAGCACTCTGCCTCTTATTTTTCCCTTGGTCAATCTCATAAGTATGAAATTCATACCTTCATCTAAATCACTAATAAAAAATGTTCACCTGAAGAGAGTTAAGAACAGAGACTTGTGGTCTGCCAAAGACATCTAGGTCGACTGATGATGGTCCATATTAAGCCTTCTTTGGGCTAGATATTTCAATAAATTCAGGCTCTATCCATCATTCAGCGTATATCCCCACAATTTGTTCACAAGGATTTTGTGGGATAACTTGTTATATGTTTTGATGAAATTCATGTATAGTAATGTTTATTATATATTCCTGATTTACTTGTGTAATATATGTTTTCTTTTGGTAATTACTACTTTATTTTTCAAAGTGTCACAAGATTTAAGTTTAGTAATCTAGAATTTTACTAAGGATTAATATTAAGTTGTCCAACTTAAATGTGCAATCTACTGTATTCCTCGTTTTTCAAAATGGAGACATTTGCCCTATTTGCAGTTTTGTGGTATAGCTCCTATTCTCCACCATTCTTTTAAGGTCATCAGTTTATCACAAATAAGCTCCTGATTCTTTGATTCTTTCAAATGAACTCCTTTCAGTTACAAAAGAATTATTCCAATTGGCCACTACCCCACCACCACCCCGTAGCTGCATAAAGAACTTAGAACATCTGTAAGTATAATTGCTCTTATTCTAAAGTATATGCTAGAAACAATATCCCTTTATATGAAATGCACACTCCCACAATTTTTCATAGTCTACCTACTAGATGTGTCTGATATTTTACTGGTATAGCCAAAAGAAAGGTCCAGAAGGACAGTTGAAGGAACTTGCCTTTACAGAGGGAGAAAATAAGGGCTTTCTACATCCTAAACCAGTCCACAGCATTCATTCAGTTTTCTGTAAAGTTCATTAGTTTCATACATACAAGATTTTCTTCTAGTTACCTCTTAACTGGAACATTATCACAATCAAGACTTGAGGGGAGAAATAAGAAGCTGAAACACCATTCAGATGAAGAGAATAAGCATTATCATCAGTGCATTATCGCTACTGACATAATGATTTCCAAAACATTAAAAAGGAGTTCTCTCTTAGAGGAGGTCTCAATCATTTTTTACTAAACTATTAAATAAAAATCAAATTAATTTAATTCTCAATCTGCTAAAATGTCAGACAAGGACATGTATATATGTGTATGTGTATGTGTGTGTGTGTGTGTGTGTGTGTGTGTGTGTGTGTATAAAAAAGTTAACACATGGATGAATAGGGTAGAAAATGACTCTTTAGAAATGTTTACAGCTACAGATGATTTTATAATTCAAAATAATCTTCCCAAAGATTTAATTGTAAGAGTTACAACTGATCATCCGAAGTGCCTAGAGACATAGTTTCAGAAATACCTCCCTCCAAATTTTGATTATAAAAAACTAAGTTGGGTTCATAAACCATACTCAACTGAAATCAAAACATCAGTCATCTGCCATTAAAAGTTCAAGAAGAATTTGCCAAGTTATCAAGTGACACAAGTTTAAAACTTGGGTTTCCTTAAAAAAAAATTAAATGAATTTTGACTCGGGATTAAGGCAGAATTTCCAGCAATTTCTGAAATGTCCCTAAACATATTTCTGCCACTTTGCACTACATATTTAGGTGTAAATCTCAGAATAGACAATTATAAAGTCAAAATATCAATCTACTCTGAAAAAATTTTGAAGATACTCTATGTTCTACATTATCAAATATTCCACCAAGATTTAATTCTTTATGTAAAAATAAGCATATCATTTCATTAGCATGCAAATCTGCTTTCACCTTTAATAAATGATTAAATTACATATATACCAAAGAAATATTTTAAAATATTTTGCCCTTAAATTCTAGAACAAGGAGGCAAAGTAGAAATAGGAAAAAAAATCTACTGATCACCTCCTGAGAGGAAAACTTACAGGGATATCACAGCCCAGTTTCAAAGTTGCCAGATTAAGGAGAAAATATTGCAAGCAACAAGTAAAAAATAATTTAAATATCATGGAGCTACAATAAGGATTACATAAGATCTAGCAGCTACTACATTGAAGGACCACAGGTCTTGGAATGCTATATTTCATAGAGCAAAAGAGCAAAAGGTATGACCAAGAGTAGTAATATACCCAGCAAAGTTATGTGTAATCCTGAATGAAAAAAAAAACATTTAATGAATTGAAAGACTTTCAGTTATTTGTAACACAAATAGCAGAACTTAATGGAAAATATGACATATAAGATTCAGGAGGTAGACATTAAAGACCAATTGTAAGGGGTTCAATACAGTCAAAATGTTTACTTCTTATATGTGAAAATGTCATTAGTACTCTTATGACTGTCATCATTATTTTGGTAGTTTGAAAGAAAGACCTGGCCTGAGCTGTATATGATGGGGTGATTCTAAACAAAGCTGAGTAGGAAGAGATAAAAAAGATTACTCTCACACAAATGAGACACTAAATATTATAGAATTAATGTGATAATAAAAAATTCAGTATAGTCCCTTCATGATTCACCAATTTTCTCAAGAAAATTCTACTTATTTATTTTTTGAGGCAGCTAGGAGGCGAAGTAGATAAAACTGGTGGGCTGAGTTCAAAGCCTGCCTCAAATGACTTCGTTTCTGTTTGCTCAATTTCCTCAACTGTAAAATGGGGACAATAATAACCCTCCCCAGGCTTGTTGTGAGGATCAAATGAAATTATATCTGTAAAGTGTTTAGCACAGTGCCTGGCACATAGTTGGCACTATATAAAGACTAGCTATTATTAATACACATTCTTCATCTTGTACAACGTCTTGGCACATAAGTGAATGAACGGAGTAACATTAGTAGCTGGGAAGATGGCAAAAATATGACCAGATAGCAATTTTGTTTCATGATAGTGAGATACAACTGGCAACAAAACAGCTGTTTTCTTTCGGTTAGTCAATTTCATGGGCAACATGGAATTGTAGAAGTTTATACACACATAAGTTACATATATGCATATACATATATGTATACACACACATACATGTATTACAAATAAAAGTTTATTGCTGGGAAGATGGCAAAAATATGACCAGATAGCAATTTTGTTTCATGATAGTGAGATACAATTGTTTGGCAACAAAACAGCTCTATTTTCTTTCTGTTAGTCAATTTCATGGGCAATCCCATCTTCTTGACCCACCCCCTACGTCTGAGTGTACCTCAGGGTTTGGTCCTGGGGGCTCTTTTCTCCATACACTCTCCTTTGGTTCTTTCATCAGCTTCCCTAGGTTCAACTATCATCTCTACACAAAAGACTCCTGAACCTCCATATCCATCCCTCACTTTTCTTCTGTGCTCCAGGCCTACATTTGCAATTGCCCTCTGGACATCTCAGAGGTATCACAAACTCAACATATCCCAAAGTTGCCAAAGTACTCAGTATTACCAAAGCACAGATTAAACAATGCCATTCCCCTACTCAAGAAGCTTTAGAAATTCCTTATGGCCCCAGTGTACTCCAGCCATTCCCCACGCATCTCTTGTGCCTCACAAAACTCTTAACTATTTTCAGGGCTCAACTCAAGACAGTAGGAACGGTAAAGTTTCCATGTGTTAATAGCTGTGTATTCCAAACTCCCCAGTAGAATGTAAGCTATTAGAGGGCAGGAATTCTCTCCTTTTTATCTTTCTATCTTCAGCCCTCAGCACACTGCCTGACACATAATAGATGCCTAATAGATGCTCAATGAATTCAATTTCTAACATCACAATAAAATGTGAAACCCAAAATCCAGCTATCAGAAAATGTATATGAATGGCTCACTCAGTCACCTATATTTATAAAAATATTTTGCTTTCTAACAAGAACCTAGGCCAAAGATATAAGTACCTTCTGATCATTTTAGCAAAAAGCATTTAAATTTATGCATGTATAAAGGATATTGTTTCTCAACAACTCTATTTGACTCTGAACTAATAAAGAATTGGAGCAACTGTCCTTTTCAAATCTTTATGCCACATAGCATCAATGAGTCAACATTGTATCTTGCATCAGAACACTTGTGTATAATGAGTTGGTTAGATTTGTTGGCCTCTAAGGTCACTTATAGCTCCAAATTTACCTTCCTATGCCAAGGATCTATTTTCCATTTTAATTTTACAATGACTCATAATTTTCATTGTTTTTGCTGGTATTCTTGATGATGTTCATAATGGTAGACTGTCACCAATATTTTACAAAAAGCAGGGGAAAATATGCAGAGTAATTAATTACTAAATGACCCATCTCAATGGCAGATATAAACACAAAAGTATTCAGTTGTTCTCAGCTAGTATCATCCCATTCTAAATATCTATGTTGACCACTGGCATCTTCCGAATTTTCTGAAAGACCAGACATTCCTTGGTATCCACTTCACTTCACATATATATATACATATGCAAGATTTTAAATAAAATTCTTAAAACGAGATTATAGCAATAAATTTAGAAAAAACAAAAAAATTCACTATCATCAAGTTGGATTTAAACAATGATAGAAGGATGGTTCAACATCAGGGAATCACCTTCCCACCCCACACCTGGACTAATGATACTGGGCTGGTGGGTCTGCCTGCTTCAGTCTTTCCCCCCTCCACATCATCCACCATTTATCTGCCAAAGTGATTTTGCTAAACAAAAAGTCCATTCATGTTGCCCTCTCTACTCAATATACTCTGGTGACTCCCCATCCTCTCCAGGATCAAATACAAAATCCTCTGCTTGACATTCAAAGTCTTTTATAACCCAGGTGCCCCCTTCTACCTTTCCAGTCTTCTTACATCTTACTCTCCATCATGTACTCTTCAATTTAGGGACACTGGCTTCCTTGTTCTTTCACTAACAAGACCCTCCATCTCTTGGCTCCAAGAATTTCCTCTGCTGTCCCCCATTCCTGGAATGCACTCCCTTGTCATCTTTGCCTCCTGGCTTCAATGAAATTACCAAATAAAATATCCAACCCTTCTTAATTCTAGTGTTTTCCCTCTGATAATTATCTCCTATTTTATTTTGTACTTAGCTTGTCTCTGCATATTGATGTATCTGTTATCTATTCCATTACATTACAGTGTAAGTACATGGAAGACACGGCCTGTCTTTTGCCTCTTTTTGTATCCCTAGCTCTTAGTACAGTGCCTGGCACGTAACAGGTGCTTAATAAATGCTTAACAACTATGAATTATCCCTAGTTGAAGATAGTGGTATATTTAGAAAACCCTAAAGAAACAGTAAAGTAGGATAGTTCCTGACTTGAATATTCTGCAGTCACCTAAAACTCAACATGTCCAAAACAAAACTAATTTTTCCTTAAAAAACCAGTAATTCTTCCAAATTTTTCTATTTCTGCTGAGAGTACCATTATTCTTTTCAATCATCTCTTAACCTGTAGAATTCAACTATATGGGATCACAAACCACAGTGTGAGAAGAGTTGAAAGGGTTTCAAGTGGAAAAAGTTTAAGAAGCCCTGATCCAGGCCTACAAATTTGGAGTCATTCTCAGCTTCTCTTTCTTCATCTCATCCCAAAGGACCAACCAGTAGCTCTACCAACCAGTAGTTGAATTGCCACTCCCCCAACATCTCTTGCATCTGTTCACTTTTTTCCATTTATTCCATAAATATCCTAATTCAGGTTTTTATCACCTTTTTATCTTTTAATCATTTTACCTACCTCCAATCCCTCCTCTCTCCACCCTCCAGATAACTGTCAAAGTGATTATTAAAGCATACATCTAGACAGGTCACTTTTCTGTTCAATAATCTCCTCATTACTTCTAGAATCAAATGAAATTTCCTCTCTTTGGCATTAAAAGCCCTTTACAACCTGGCACCCATTTAGCTTTTGAGGAATATTGCATATTACCTGCCTTCATGAACTCTATGATCTCCAGCTAAACTGATCTTGCTCTTTCTTCACAGAACATTCCATTGCCTATCTCTGTACCCTTGCATAAGCTATCCCCTCATGTCTGGAATGCAATTTTTTTCACATCTACCTCTTAGAATTCAAATCTCTTCTTCAAATCTCAGTCAAAACATGCCTTTTCTGAGATCTCTCCTGATCCTTTACTAACTTGCTAATGCCTCTCTTCTAAATTATCTTGCATTTATTTTATATCTAGTTTACATATACTCATCTGTGTACATGCTGTTTCCCTGTTAGAATATAAAATTCTCCAGGGTAAATTTTTTTTTCTTTTTTGTTTTATTCCTAGCACCAAGGGCAGTGGTTGACATGTATTAAGGCCTTGATAAAAGTTTGACTGATTCATGGCTTCAGTAAAGTAGCAAGCCACAAAATTAGTCCACAAGAAGTTATCAGCATTTCTGCGTAGTAATAATAAAAGTAGGGAAGAAATGATAAAAAAAAATCATTTAAAATCACTACAAAATGCAGGATTCCTTGGTAAACTACCAAGGCACTCATGATATTTACACAGGTTGTCACAAAATTAGGCTCTTAAAGTTTAAAACTGCACTAAACTTTTGGGACACCCTGTATCACCACAACTACAAAACATTTAAAAAAAGGTAGGTAACTAGAGAAACAGTCCTGCCATGGATAGGCTATGCCAATGAAAATATCATCAAAATTACAAATTTAGTGCTACCCAGAAACAGAACTAGGCAAAAAAATTTAAAAATTCATTTGCAGGGGGGAAAACGGTTTAGAATATCAAGGGATATAACATAAAAAAGAAGGAATGAAGCGGGGCATAGCATAATTAGACCTCAATATCATAAAACAGTAGACATCAGGGCTGGTTAAAAACATAAAAGTAGATCAATTGAAGAGATTTCAAAAGCAAATAGAAGCAACTAACAAATAACAATCTGGCATTTAATGCTGCCAAAAACTGAAAATTAATTGAAGGACTCTCTTTTCAGCAAAAACTGCTGGGACAATGAGAAAGTAATCTGACAGAAATTATATTTGGACTAGTACTTATACCATACAGCATAGTAAGTATAAATGGACATACAATTTGATTATTTAAGATCCCATCCTGAGAAAAAATTCAGAAAAGAAAAAAATGAGTATGGCTCACAAGTATGGTTTGGATGGAGAATTCTTTAGGCAAGCAAGAGGTAGAGATCACAAAAACAGTATTTTTGATTATATAAACCAATTTTGATTATATAAAATTTTAAAGTGTTATATGGATAAAATAAACAGATACAATACACAGCAGAACTGTTAATTGGGAATATATGTGCATCAGACATCAATAACAAAAATCTAATATCTAAAATATACAGGAAACTGAAATAAATCTCTAACACCAAGAGTCACTACCTGATAAATAAGTGATCAAAAAATAAGAATGAAGTTTCAAAAGAACTGTAAGCTATAGTTATTTGAAAATATTTTCCAAATTATTGCTCATAAGAGAAATGCAAATTAAAACAATTGAGGTTTTTATCTTACATTGTGCAAATAGACAAGGTGATTAAAAAAAATGGTAATTATTAACATTGTGGGCAGCTAGGTGGTGAAACCCAGGCCTGAAGTCAAGACAACTCCTCTTCTAGAGTTCAAATCAGGTCTCAAGACACTTACTAGCTGTGTGATCCTAAGTAACTCACTCAACACTATTTGCTTCATTTTCCTCATCTGTAAAATGAACTGGAGAAGGAAATGCCAAATCCCATATCTTTGCCAAAAAAATCTCAAATGGAGTCAGGAAGAGTAAGACAGGACTAAATAACAACAATCAGTGTTGAAGGGGCTATGGAAAGCTACACTGACTTACCACTGTAGGTAAACTGAACTGGCTTATCCATTCTGGTTTTCAAAATGAAATTTAGCAAGAAAAGTACTTGTCTCTACTGTTTGAGTCACCAAGCCCACTGTTCTTGGGAATATATTCAAACAGACACAAGGGTCCCACGTATCCCCAGACATTCACAGCGATTTTTTGTGGTACCAAAGAACTAAAAACAAAATGGACGAACATTTATTGGAGGTTTGATAAATAATGGTACATAATGGAACATAAATTACTGTGTAGTAAAATGATTATGATACATCTAGAGAAGTATAGCTAGATTTGTATGAATGGATGCAGAGTGAGATCAGCAGAACCAAAAAGAAGATGTATATAATGATCTGTTTTTTGTCATGTTCATTAGTTTGGCATGTTCAACAGTTCATTGCTATATGGGATCAAGGAGAAAATGTGTATTAAGGCAGATCTGAGTTGGAGTTGAGAGGTTAAAACACTTGCCTAGGTGTAAGAAAGTCAATAAGTATCAGCTATAGGACTCCCAGGTCTTCCATATTCTTGGAGGTAGGCTATCTACTCAATATTCTGAGCTACTCCTCCTTCATTATGATTATGACAAAGTGAAAAGATCACCATAAGAATGGCAAACTCTAAGTATATGAAAACAGCAAAGATCATCCTGAGGAACAGATGCATATATTTTAAAAGAATACTAAGATCCTGAACACTTTTGGCACCACTTATGTTTAGCTTTGGCAGAGAACAGAATTACTCTAAGTTAGAGAATATTAAAAATATCACTCACTGGTTCCTAGAATTTTCTGATTAGTAATATGCTAAATATTAGTTTTCATTAAGTATTTTAAACTTGTTTTCCATTAGGTTGTGAGCTCCTTGACTGTAGGAACTCTCTTGCTACTTTTTGTTCAACTGAGATATTTGTAAAGAAAGCATCTGGCCAGTGCCTAGCCCGCAGTAGGTGCTATGTAAATACGAGCCATTATTGTTGTGTTCTCATGCGGCTTAGCAGTGTTTGGCATTAAGTAGGGCAAATGAATAAATATTATAAAAAGTATAATTATACAATATATAGTTACATATGAATACATCACATATACACATATTATATAATATAGTTACAATATTTATAAAATAGTACAGATACACGTTTCCCCTTCAACGGTAAACAAGCGTTAAGTGCATCTATTATGTATAATGTACATAACAAATCTGTACTATCGATGTGTATATTGATGTATATGTATTTCTGTGTATATACACACATATATTTTAAAAGACAGTTTTCTTTTGAACTGAAATTTTGAGATACAGCATGTAAGGGCTCGTTCAGTATAATGCTTTTATTTCCTTAAGGCCTACTGTTCTTTTCTTGAGAAACTTGAATTCCATTGAACAAGTCCACTTCACACCCGCCCAGGATCTTTCAATAGTAATCAAGGGAGTCCTAAGCAGAGGCCGGGGGGTGCGAGTGAGGATATTGGGGGTGGGGGGCGGTAGTGCGCGAAGAAGGTTGGAGGCAGTTAGAGATGCACGAGACGTCAAACAGGAGATACCCGAGTCGAGAGCCAGCGTCCCGGACGTCGTCCCTCTCCCTTCTCCTTCCCAGGGAGGATGGTTTCCAGAACGTCCTCGACGGGAGCCCTCCCAGCCAGATGGGGTCCCGCTGCTGTCTGAACTCTGTTCCCTTTTCTCTCCCCCACATCCAGCTCCCTCAGCTGGGGCCATATCCATCCCTTGGACAACTACCGAGAAGCGCTGCCATAGCCCAGGTGGCCCCCAACTCCCCCATAAACAGGTCCCGCGAAGCCTCACAAAGCTCACCTGGTTCCGCGCCACCAGCCAGTCCTCGCTGCCGTAGAGCCGTTGGAACGCTACGCAGTCGGCCTCCTAGGCAACGCCGCGCTTCCTTCTGGAGGATGTAGTTCCGGTCGCGTCAGGCAACCCTTTCGTAGTTTCACGAGGACTACACTTCCCAGAAGTCATCACGAGGGAGCCTGCTAGAAGGCTAGTGTTATTTAAAAATTGAACGCCAGTTTGTGTTTAGGAATTATCCCAGGGTCCTCCTTCTTTTTGCAGTGCCCTAGCCTGTGTTCTGCCAAACGCAGACTAGATACTTCTCTTTTCTTTTTTTTCCCTAAGTTCAGGCGCCGCTAACGCCACGATAGGTTCTCGGAGGCGGGAAAGTCTAGGAGCTTAGTACGCATGCGTGCCTCTTTTCTTCCCTTTCAAGACTGTCCATGCGCGATAGCTCGCATCAGTTGGCGGCCGCGTGGGCTCAGAGGCGTCTAGTCCGCGGCGGCTGGAAGGCGGGGCCTTCTCCAATGGCTTTTCCCCGGCGGGTCCGGTCCGCCGGGGCGGGGAAGAGCGAGCTGGGCCGTAGGGGCGGCTCCCAGTTTGTGCCGGGCGGAGAAAGGGGAGGGACTGGACCGTCGCGGAGGACCCCCTTCTACTCCCCTCCCCACTCCCGCCTTCTGGGCCGGTCCCCGCCGATGGGGCAGGGCGAGGGGGCGGGCTTTGCGCCTCGGGCCCAGCTGCAACTCCGGCTCCCTAGGCCCTGTCGGGGTTTCCCGGGGCCTCCTGGGGCGGCGGGCCTTCGGCTCCGTCCTCGTCGGGGGGCGGGGTAGGTGAGAATTAGGCGATTCGGAGGAGGGAGGGGAGTATCCCCCACCGTGCCGGCCGCAGCACCACTTCGGGCGGAGAGACAAGATCGAGAGAGACGGGCCGCGGCTCCCTACCCCCTCGTCCAGGCAGCTGCTTTTTCTGCTTCTCTAGGACTCAGACCAGGAGCCCGGATCAGAGGGACGCGAACACCGGCCTCCCTCGCCCTCTCCTCGGCCCGCCGGCCCTCCGCTCTTCCCCAGTCCGGGAGCTGGGGGGAGGAGCTGCGAGAAGGCGGGGCCTAGGGAGAAGGCGGGGCCTGCAGAAAGGGCTGAAGAACGAGGGCTGCTGGTGGAAGAGAGTTCCCTCCGCCCCCCTCGCCGAGAGAAAAAAACCCTGCAACTCCCCACTGACAGGCTAGCGGTGCTCCCTGGCCGCGCTCGGGGCCGAGCGCAGATTTGACAGCTCCGCAGCGGGAGGACGGCCGCTGACCCGGGGGCAGGAGAGCGACCCAGGCGACCTACGAAGTGCGGCGGCTGGTGCCCTTTGCCGGTTATTTTTTTAACGCTCTTCCTTCCTTCCAAGGCTGCCTCTTGTTGGAGTGAACTTTGTATAGTACAGACCCTTCCGTCCTCACCCAGCATCGGGTTCAGAGACGCCGCCGTCTGATTTTTTCGGTGTTCCCAGAAGGCGAAGCTGCAATGGGCGGTTGAAATTCTATGGTTGACCCCAAACTTAAGCCCAAGCCAAAACTAATTTCATCTCTGGGTGCCCCTCTCCAAGTGTCTTTGGTGACATGGTGAAAAGACACTGAAGATTGAAAGGGGGTGGTGTGGGTGGAGAAACCCAGGGACGCGATGGCTGAGGGGGAGAATGAAGTGAGGTGGGATGGGTTGTGTAGCAGAGACTCAGCTACCCGAGACACGGCGCTGGAAAACATTAAACAAGCCATCTTGAGGAAAGCCGAGCCTCTTCGTTCGGTGAAAGAGGCGCCTTATCGTTCACCAGAACTGCATTTAAATGCTGCCTCTTGGGATGAGTTCAATAAAATCCTTGCTCGTCTGCTCATGCTTTCCAAGCGGTGTCCCTTTAAAGATGTAAGAGAGAAAAGTCAATCTATTTTGAAGTGTGTCCAGGTAAGAAAGAGCACATTCGTGCCATTATTTTTCCACTGGGAACTGGGGAAAAAAGGGGGAAGCTGCTGTTTCTATTAAATCCACACCCCAATTTTCGTGTAGGGGCAGGAGTTTCTTAGTTTAACCTGTCCATAAACTTGTTTTAAAAAACTATTTAGATTATTTCAATTGAACTGGTTTCCTTTGTATTAATTACTCTATATTTCCTAGTGCATTTAAAAACATTCAGAGAAGGGATCCATAAACCTTCATCAGATTGCCAACTAGGTCTGTGACACGCAAAAAGGTTAAGAACCCCTGGTTTGAGAGAATATTCTGTGAAACAAAAAAACCCTATGGTTGTATTGCCCGGATTAAAATAGAAACCGGCTATGCTGAACTCGTTACATATATGTGTATATAAACACATACTAGTGAATTTTTTTCCAACTATGTAAAAGTTACTTGTTGGTAATTACATGTAAATATATGCTTTCACCTTATATTCATTTCAAGTTTATATTCCACCTTTGTTATGAAACCTATCAAATCTGTTTTTAACATTACTGAATACTGTAACCTCTCTTTTAAAAACCTATAAAATAATATTCACCCTTTCCCGATTCATTTTTTTTACTTAAACAGTAGATGAAATAGTACTATTTTTTGTTCTACTCTCAAAGGAAATCCATTTTCTTCTAAATTAAAGATTCCTTTTTTTCTCCCTGAAAATTAAAAAAACAAACATTATTCATTGTGATAAAGGGGCTCAAATTTTTATATAAAACTGAATTGTCTATTCTGAATACTATGTTTTGTGCTGTTCTTTCTTTTTCAAATAACATATTTTGTTAAATTAATTGAAAGTTCAGTAGATTAATTTTCTATCCAAAAATGTGATTGGTTTTCCTCCTTTTTGGAAAAAGTGCTTAAAAGGCTATTTTCTATTCAGAATGCATAATAGCTTGTTTATAATGAGTGTGTGTATATACACACATATATACATATCTGCTAGTCATTTGTAATCAAGAGTATTTTGTAAACAATTGTATGCAATAACCCATGTATATAGTATACATATACTTAACATATAGTTAAGGAAAAGTGAGTTTCCTAGATAAAGTAATATTAAGCTTTTATGTAGATAGCACTTTAAGGTTTTGCCAGTGCTTGACAAATATCAACTGATTATGTTCTCATAACATCCCTAAGTGGTAAATGCTATTACAGACATTTCTTGTTTTACTTAAGTTCTTATTATGCAAATTCGATTTTGCATAAAGAATTCTAAAAGAAATCTGCATTCCAAATAAACCCTTTACTTTATTGTACTGTGCTCTCTCCTCCCCCCCACCAAAACAAACAAGCAAACAAACCCAAAGCAATCCCAGACCCACCAAGTGAAAGGGCCTCAGCCGGAGAGAATGTCACCACTGAATTGGGGCTTGGCTTGACACCTCCCACTGAAAGAGGAGACCTTTGCCCCACTATGCTCAAGAGTCTGTCTTCCATCCCGTTTTCTGTGTGTCTGCACTTACACATCTGTCCTCTTCTGTCTCAAGTCCTGCCCCCATGTGTCTGAGGAACCCTCCCTGACACTGCCACCCCACCCTTCATAGGTTGTGTATTTGTCTTCTCCCTTCCGCATCCCGAGCCCCGATCATGTTTTTGAAACAAGTACTGGCCCCCTCCCTGCTCCAATGACCCCTCCCTTCCTCCCTCTCTCTCTTCCTTCACATCTGAAGGCTATGGTAAAGGGAGGACTGTCTGTATTATTCCCATTTCATAGATGAGGAAACTGAGGTAGATAGAGGCGGTGTGTCCTGCCTAGGATAATACAGCTAGTGTCTGAGGTCCCATTTGAACTCTGGTCTTCTTGACTCCAAGTTAGTATATCCATTGTGCCACCTAGCTGCCTCAAATGTATTATCTTAATTGTTTTTGTGGAAATCTTTCTAACAAGTCTTCTGAGACAACATTGAACAAAATGATCACTTTATAAGTTAGGAATATCTTTATGAACAACACGAGGCAAAGTAATTGCATTGTCATATATGCCTTAGGGGCTGTTTGCTCCATTGTTAAATATTCTGATGCAGCCGGGAATTACTATCTGCTTTTCAATTATTTTTCTTTTTTTTCTTCAGTTTTAATCATTGCTGTCAATTTATGCCTTTATCATTCTCTTCTTTTCTCTTCTGATTCTGTAGTGGATTGAGCCCTGGTCTGAGAATCTGGAAGACTTCTTCTGAGGTCAAATCTGGCCTCCAATACTTATTAGTAGTTTGACCCTGGGCAAGTCAGTTTCCCTGTTTGCCTCATTTCCTCAACTGTAAAATGAGCTGCAGAAGGAATGTCAAACCATTCCATTATCTTTGTCCAGAAAACCCCAAATGAAGAGTCGGCCATGACTGAACAACAAAAATTTCTTGTAGGCTGAGAAATCAGATAAGGAAGTTTGAGAGGCTCTCCCACAAATTACTTGCAAAAGAGCTTTACTGTGTGGGGTTTACGATATATTTTGATTACTCAGAAGCCTATATTTTGGTCCTGACCTGTTATTTCTTTAGTGTATGGATCTTATTTATTCAACAGCAACAACAATAAAAATGATTCAAGTTTATATAATACTTTAAGATTTGTAAATCACTTTACACAAGTCTCCTTTGTTCCACCTCTGAACACAATTCTATAAGGTGCTATTATTGTTTTCTTTTCACCTTATATAAGGAAACTGAAGTTCAGAAAGCTTAAGTGACTTACCCAGGGTCACACAGTTACTGAGTGTCCTAGGCAGGATTTTAGCCTAGATCTTTCTGACCTCAATCCTCCTTTTCTTTCCACCACAGCACCCTTCCCCCAATGAGCATTTATTAAGTACCTATTATCTTCTAGGCCGGGAACTAGGTGCTGGGGATCCAACACAAAAAACCAGTTCTTGCTCTCTAGGAACTTACATTCAATTGAGGGGAAGAAGCTTATATACATATAAATCAGTACAATTCACAGCAAATGGAAAGTAATTTCAAGAGGGCGGAGCAACTTGGAAAATCCTAAGATAGTAGATTTAAAGCTGGAAAGGACTCTAGCAATCATTTTTTGTAATCCTCTCATTTCATAGATGTGGAGTCTGAAGTTCAAAGGGATGAAATGAGGACAGGCTTTATCTAGGTAGTAGAATTCAAGGTGAGCCTGGAAGGCTTCTAAGAGGCAGAGGTCAGGTGAGAGTATATTCTAGTCACAGGGCCCAAAGTCGTGGAGATCTATACCAGGCACAGCAGAGTATGTCCACTTGATTGGAAAGTATCGTGGATAGTGAGAAGTAATGTGAAATAAGCATCAAAACAAGAACAGCAACTCATGGATTTTTGTGTGTTTCAAAGTACTTGTCAGAAGATACTATAAAGTAAGTAGAGCAAGTAATCATTAGTATAAATTTACAGATGAGAAGCCATCTAGTCCAACTTACATTTGATTAAAATTTTCTCTGAAACATCTCTGACAAGTAGTCACTGTTTCCATTTGAACATCTCCCATGAAGGGTAACCTACCACTTTCCAAGGCAGCAAATTCCACTTTGGTACAGCGCTTAAGTCTGATCTTCCTCCTGGTTTAAGGCTTCCTCTCTGCAACTTTCACATGTTAATCTCATATATAGAAACTCCCTCTATAGCTATAGATGGTAACTTCTCTAGAATTCATAGTCTTAAGAGTTGCCTGAGATAAAGTGATTTGCTGGTATGTGCAAGAGGTTAGGCTGGGAATCCAGGTCTCCTGACTCCAAGTCAACGTTACCTCTATGCAGTATAATTCAGGGAAAAGGTAAAATTTATTTTAGAATATTTGCACGTAAAGAGATAGAAAGCTTTCCTTCTTGCTATATGTCTATTTAAATTTCTGTGTATAGTTCACACTTCTATTCAGAGCTACATTTTACCAGTGTTTAGGTACCCAAGCAGTTCTCCATAATAAATCACTCTCTTCCCACCTCAATCCTAACCAACTCTCCTTAAGTCTTTTCAGTAATGAACACTGCATCCAGACATTAGGTGAAGCCAGGAGGTATTTCTCTCCTGAAATCTATCTGTTCTTCTCAGTTTCCTTTGCTGGATCTTTATCCAAGACATGCCCACTAACCAGGGCCATTCTCCAAAACTCTGGGAAGTCAATTAAAAAAGAATTTATTAAATCTCACTACGTGGCAGACTCTGTTTTAAGACTTGGGAATACAAATACAAACAGAAAGACAGTTTCTGCCCTAAAAGAGCTTACATTTTAATGGGAGAAGATAACAAAGGAAACTGAAAAGGGTTTGGGAGAAAAGGGATGATAAAGAATGTCAGGAGAATTAGGAATGGAACCTGGAGAATATTTTCCTTAAAACGCAAGTACTGGAGAGAACTAGCCAATCAGAGGAAAAGGCTACAGAGGCGTCTTTCAGTGTATGAAGTGTAGGAGTGGAATGAACTTTTGGAGAGAGGAGACTTCTGTGATATAGTAAAGACCAGAAAATTCTGGGTTCCCTTGTTTTCCTTCTGTACTGTCTTCCTTATTGATCTCATTAGCTCCCAATTATCAGATAACTGGGAAGATCCCAGTTATCTATACAGAGGATTCCTGGATTTATATATCTAACCTTCAGACATGACCTATTTGCCTTTTGGTCATCTCAAAGCATCTCAAACTCAACATGTCTTCCCTGACATTCCCACCCCACCCAAAAGTACTGATCCTCTCTTCCAAACCTCCCTATTAATGTGAAAGGCGCCACCATGTGACAAAACCTTACAACCCTGGTGCCATTTTCTATTTCTCACATATCCAGTTCATTGACAAATGTTGTCATTTCCACCTTCACAACATCTTGTACAAATCCCCTTCTTGCTATTTTACTTAGCTGTCACCTTAGCTCAGTTCCTCATCACTTTTTATCTGGATTGCTGCAATAACCTAATTGATTTCTTTGCCTCTACAACTCTTTCCTCACTCTAATCTATTTTTTATGCAGATGCCAAGGTGATTTTTCTAGTGTAGATCTGACTATATCATCCCTATACTCACTAAACTCTAGTGACTTTCTCTTTTTTTACTGCCAGGATCAAATATAAAGTTGTATGGCATTTAAAGATCTTCGTAATCTAGCTTCTTCTAGTCTTTCCAGGCTTTTATGTTTTAATTCTTTAACTATAGTATGTGTTCTAGCTGCATTGGACTACTTTATGTTCCTAAAGCAAGACACCCCATCCCCACGCCCCATGCCTTTGAATTGGGTGTCCCCATCGGAAAAGATCTTGACTTTGCTGGATTCTGTCAAGTGTTTGGCTCAAAATCCCATCCTCAGAGAAAAACTTTCCTAGTCCCTTTCACTAGTAGTTCCTTCCCCTCTGAGATTACTTTCTATCTATTCTGTAGCTATCCTGTACTTACCCAGTTAGTTACTTGCTGTATGCCCCATTAAAATGTGAGTTCCTTCAGGGCAGTAACTTTTTATTTTTCTAAGTATCCCCAGAATTCAGCTTAGTGCTTGGCACATGGTAAGGAAGCTCTTAATAACTGAATTTTTTTTTAAGTCCATCAATTATAATCAACTAAAGCCAGTGAATGAGCTGCATATTTAGTACCTTGTGACTCTCTGCATTTTTATTCTCAGCCTAATGATTCAAGCCACCCATTTATTAGCATAAAGTACTTTACATATATCATTAATTAACATAAAATGCAACTCTGGTAAGTTGTTTTTCTCATTTTAAAAGTTAGGGCAACAGACTCATAGAGGGACCGACCTGCCCAAAGTCACATAGCTAGGCTGTGGCAAAATTTGTACCCTGGTCCCAGCTTTGTAACTACTTTGGCCTGGTCACTTAAGCTCTTGGTCTCATTTTGTTTAACTGTAAAGTGAAAGGTTAGAATACCACTAAGATCCCTGCCAACCCTAAAATTCTGTGATTCTAGTTGACTTTAACATTGTCTGAAAGTGATTTCATTTTAGACAGGGAATCTTATGTAACTAAGTGCTTATCAACAGAGTTTTTTTTAATGTTTTCATATCCCCTTATGCCCCTAAGAAAACTGCAAATTCAGCTTATTCAGGTATAGTCACCTGTCAGATTGTTAAATCTGTAGCTGTAAAATCCCAGTGGGTCATGTATGTAACTTTGTTCTTAATATCTTAATAAGCAGGGTTCAGCACATTAGAAGCAGATCTCATAAACTATATTGCACACTGTAAAAATACCTTGTTGCAAATTAGAGATATTTTGGGCAAAAGTTCAGACTTCCCTTAAACTGGTATTTTTTTTATATCTCCACTGGTTTTGGTGAGACAAAGGTCATATTTGAGTTACTTCTTAAATTCACTGCAAAGGATTGCTTGGTGATTGCTAACTGAGAGTTTCATTAGATTTTCAAACTGAGATTTTCTATGTACTTTCATACATGTTAGCCAATGTTTTTCAGTTTTCTCTTTATGCTTCTTTTTAATCTTCTACGATGTGAAACACAAATAACCATTAGCATCAGTCTTCTCTTTACTTATCTAGACTTAAGTGTCCTTTCTTATGCCCTCCTATCTTTGGTCCTTCCTTCATTTTTTGACTTTTTTGGGCCTCAGGGGAAAACCCTACTTACATTTTTTTTTTTAGGTAGGTCATGCTTTGAAGAAGAAAAAGAAAATGGAAGGAATTTTAATTTTCCAAAAATAATGAAGAAAAGCTTTTTTTCAAAAAAGTAAGCCAAAAAAACTTTAGGATGCATTTATTTACTTTTTAAAAACAACATTTGGCAGTTCTTTTCTGCCAAGCTAAGGTTCACAACTTATTAGATAATAGGTTGTAAGATTCAAAAGGGCATTATTTCCTTTCTCCCATTCTGTTCCTTATAGGAGATATTGAAACATACTTCACAAATCACTGGATCATAGTAATAGAATCAGAAAGGAAATTAGAGATCATCCGGTCTTCATTTTATAGATGAAAAAATGAGGCCCACAGAAGCTAAGTGATTTGCCCAATATCACATAGATAGGAAATAGGGGAGCTGGCATCTGAATGTAGGTCCCCTTGACTCTAGGTTCAGTGCTTTCCCCACTTAAACTGTGCTTTCTTAAGTTTTTGGTATTTCATTCCTTTTATGATACACATGAATATTTGGAATGGCATTGACAATACTATGGATATTGGGAGTGATATACATTTATTATTAGTTTAAGTATTCTGACTTTATTTCATATTGCTTTTACCAAGGATGAGTGGTTATTGGTGAAAGTTACAATTTAAAAACTTGGTTTCCAAGTTCTAGTTATATGCTATTGTTCCAATTGATACATATGTTCTTTTGCTATAGTCTGTGGAGAATAGTTATGTTTTTATTTAAATTCTTTTCTGATCTTGAAAGTGCTTTATACCAGTTGTTTCGTGATCACTAACAGGATTAAATAAAAAATTTTCCACGTTGCTAAATTGTGTTTTTCCCCTTTTCAAGTTAGACCTGTTCTCTGTGCTTAATCACTAGAAATTTGTAAGTTATTTCTTGATCATTGTGAAGGTAATATGCAAACAACTTCCTATCATAACTGCCTCTATTACAAACCAACATTAATCAGCCCTACCACAAAGTAGTACCCAGATCCTGAAATTGTAAAGCTATTAAAGATTTCAGACAGTATTAGACAAAGTATAATGTAGCATCCTTTTAGATGTAAAACCCAATGAGATAAAATAGATGAAGGTTTTAGAAGCTAATGTTTTCCATTTCATACTTGTTAAATTCTATGTGCACAGTCCCACCTGTAAACTACTTCTTAAATTATTTCAGATGTTGATAGATTAAAGTGAATTTGAAAGGGCATATGTAATTGCTATAGAAAACATGATGCCAGTAGAATAAAGATATGCTTAGGTATTATACTTCAAATTTGCTTTAGTAGTAAAATAAAAGGGAGAAACGTTTTTACTAGATTAACTGTAACTAACTGATTATTTGGATAATAAAATTGTCTCTTTAAAAAAAGTCCAAAATCTTATACTTTTACCTTCATTAGAGGAAATCTTAAATTTGTGTCATGAATTATGCTACCTAAACCACAGTTCATATTGTAGGTAATATTTTGTTAATATTTTTTATTTTCATATCACCTTAATCTGTACTATCTTTTCTAATATACAGTATTCCATTTTGCATTTTCTCATTTTTCTTCAGAGCCAAGTTTGATTATTGACATTCCAGTTTAATTTTTGTTTTTTCCATTTGCATTGTTGTCATGCATATTGTTCTGTTCATTTCCTTTTGCATCAGTTCAAATAGTCTTCCCATGATTCTTTATATTCTTCATATTCATTGTTTTTTATGAATTAGTAAGACTTTAATTCATTGCCTACCATAATATTTTCATCCATTCCCCAATTAATACACATGTACTTTGTTTCCAGTTTTGTATAAAAGTGCTACATATAGCTTATTATCTTAAACGAGAGTTTAGAAATATTTGTAAATTGACTGTTTCACATTAGGATTCTTTTTTTGAAATATCTTCACTTCTAACTCCTTTGATCCATTAGGTTAAGATAATTTTAATAGTATAATATTCAATAAATCCTAATTAGTCTATTATTTTATTTAAACACTTTTGTTTTTATTTTATATTCTATAAGTATTATATACAAGGATTTTAATTTTATAAATGATTTCACTTTCTGGCAGGTTGGCAGATGTTAGCTATCTAAAATTGTAACTGAGTAATTTTTAAATACTACTCATAGCCTAAACATAGAAAGACATTCTTCCTATCATGTGAACATGCAGAAGTTTAAGGCATGCAGAGTAGATTGGGGGTAGGCGGGGGTGGAGTGTACAAAGGGGTGGATGAGACATGTACTAAAAAGAAATATTTAATAACTTTAAAGTGTCTTAATAGGAAAATGCTTCATCTCAGCAAGTAGGAGCCAAAAGTTTTTGATTCTGACTAAACTGACAAAAGTATTCCCCTGTATATTTTATTTTAATGTGTAAGGGCACCAGTTTTGGCTCACAGAATTAAGAGTTGGAGGAGACTTTAGAGTTAAACTTCATTTTACAGATAATGAAACCAAGGTCCAGAAAGGGTTAGTAGTGTCTTAACTAAAGTTACATAGGTAAAATATGGTAGAAGCAGAATTTCAACCCAAATTCTCTGGACTCAAATCAATATTCTTTCCATTGTTAACCATCCTTAAATTCTAAAATAAACCCTAATTTATTTATACTGGTGACAAAAAGTTATAAATGAAAACTAAAATTTTTCCCTGTGGATACATTGTTTTGGTTCACCAAGTAAAAGACTGTTAGTGTCACTTTCTTTTAATGAGAAATTCAGTAAAAGAAAGTTTTTTAAGTTTATCTTTTTTTAAAAAAAAATCTATATTCTATTGACCAATTAATTAGAGCTATTTGAATGAATTTGCAGAGTATTCTAACTTACATCATCAGTTAGTTTAGGTGATCATTGGCTCTTCTGGCTTTAACTTGGCTGGAATATGTTTGCAAAAACTAATACTTCTCACAGTGTTAGCTTAATTTTTAAGAGTTTTAAATTTTATAACATCTCAAAATGGATTAAATATTGATCTTTTGGTGAAAAAATTTGTTAATATTTCATGATTATCTAATTTGCAACTGAAAACAATATTTATGCCTATAAATATAATAGCGTTTTACTATTTTCAAGTTCTCACAAGAAAAGGATGCAAAATAAATGAGTATATAGGATACACTGGATAAATTTGAGTTAATCAGAAGTTCATTTCCATTTTATGAAATTCCAGCTTTTAAATAAAATTATCAACCAATACCTTCAATAATTTTCTTCTGTCAAACTTGTAATTGTATCAAGCTGTCACTAATTTGCAAGCTCTGTTTAAGTGATCTTGTCACCTCAGTTATATTCATGTTTCTATTTGATACTTCCTTCAAATGAGTATAGTGTCCAGAAAAGATGTGTGTGTATGTTTGTATGTGTATACATACATATTTTCTCTAGGCCAAAAAGTGTCAATATTATAGAATTTTACTTTCATAGCAAAATTTTGTTCTTTTAGCATCCTAACCTATTATTGGGAGCTAAGTTTAAGGGATTTGAGAAATGAATTCTTTCAGGCAACTAGAGGAATGATAATTGGTGAAATTATAGCTCAAATCGTTTGAAAGCATTCGTTTGTTTTAAGTGCCTAATCTATGCTTACGGGAGTAGTTTACTGACAAGACCTGGTTTATAAGGAGAAAAGCAAGCTCCTTCATCTTGAGCACTCAAATTATTTTTTTATTTAGTCGACTATATGAAAGGTAGCATAGTGTACCAGTTAAGTAGTTTAGTGTAGTGTAACAGTCATAGGCATAATAGAACTAGGAGCCAGACATCCTGGTTTCAAATTGTTGCTCAACTGTTCAAAAGCACAGTGATAGTAGGTGTTTGACATCTCTGAGAATTTGTTTCCTAGTGTAAAGTGCAGAAACTATTACCTGCCCTGCTTTCCTCATAGGGTTTTGTTTTGGTTTTTTTGATGATCAAATGATAGTGTCTTTGAAAATTATTGTTGTTTAGATGTTTCAAACATGTCCAACTCTTCGGGACCCCATTTAGGGTTTTCTTGGCAGAGATACTAGAGTGGTTTGCCATTTATTTCTCCAGCTCATGTTACAGATGAGGAAACTGAGACAAATAAGGTTAAGTGACTTCCTCAGAGTAACATAGCTAGTAAGTATCTGTGGCCAGATTTGAACTGAGGAAGATGAGTCTTCTTGACTTGAGGCCAGTCACTCTATCCACTGTGCCACCTAGCTTTGAAAATTATAATGTCCTATATCCACCTAGCTTTGAGAATTATAATGTCCTCTATTTGTAGGTCAAATATTTACATGTCCTTATGTGAAAATGAAACTACTCATTTTCTGTACTGTCTTCCTCGTAGACTCTGCACCATTTTCAAGAAATGTTTTCATCTTTTCTTTACGTATCCATGAAATGATTTGACTTGACCTGTTGTGTCCTCTACCTCCATCTTCCTATTTGAGTATGATTTTTTTTTAACCGAGAAGAATAAAGAGTGAGGCTGAAGTAGTGTTGGTCCAATAGATATGTGTAGTGTTTAATTATTTTTGTTTTTAGTCATTTGCTTTCCAGGTGCAAGAGTATTCATCTCCCAAGGATGAGAAGACTGGGTAGCTTCACTTTCTGCTAAATAGGTCAGTCTCAATTTGGATCAAAAAGGTATACTGTTGCAGTGAGTAACAGATGGCCATTTTGGACACTGAGGGAAAAGTTCCTTTTGCTGAAGGCAGGCAGCCACTGCAGAGACCAGTGTGCTTAATTAGAAATATTATTTGAGTGGAGAAGATGCATGAAAATCCATTTGCCTACTGTTAGGTACTGTGATACTACTTTTTATATTTGGGGCAATACCATATTAGCTGAAGATTTAGGGAAAACCAGTGAAAATGAGGTTTAACTTACTTAGATAATAACAGAAGCATTCATGGCGTATGCATTGAGGTATTTTATACTCCTCTGTTTCACGTGTCAGGATTACGACTGTCTGCTTTCCAAAAACTTGCCTAGCTAAATAGAGGTTCATTACTTTGGGATTAATTCTTTGGTCATGGCAAACTATGAAACAAAGAAAAATGCAAAACAGCTCTCAATCCCATATGGCTCCCTTCTGCTTCTCCCGTGATGGGTGGCAAAGTGATAGAAAATAGCATATAGGGTGCAAAGAATCATTCAGTTTTTAGAATATCTATAAACAAAACTTAGTTGTTAGTACTCAACTCCAGATATGAGATTCATCTGATGACCCTTGAGTAGATATCTTCATTGCAGAATTAAGTCACAAAAATCTTGACATGTTTGCTAACTACAAATCTAGACAATATAAGAAAATTTTAGGTAGGTGAAGGGAATGGTGGCCTACAGATTTTCCTTGTAGAGGTGAATAAAGAATTGGGTGGAATTGATTTTATTGTGTATCCAGAGACAATAAGAATGCCATGTAGTCACCTTGTATTGGTGGGCTTATGATAAGTATTTGGAAGGGAAAAAAACCCATCATCTGTTACAGAGGATAAAATAGAGAAATTCTATAAATAACTTGTAAAGACCCTCCAAATTAAATCAAAATAGTCTTTGCTAATAGGAAATAACTTCCTATTTCTAGATCTGCCTTCCATATATAAAGAAAAAAGACAAAAACTACTATCAATGTAGAAGGAAGAATAACAATAACAAAAGGCTGTGCAATTAAAACAATTACAATTTTACCTATTTCAGTGAGCTATTGATAACTGAAAAATGGGAACTGGGAGGAGGAAAAAGCTACAGCATTCATTATTAAAATTTCATAAAGAAGTTTAACCACCGAAAATCGGTTGCCATAACAGGGACACTAAGGGAGCATAAAAAACTGCTGTAGTCTATAAATATTTGACATGATTGCTTAACAAAGTGATCTGGTAGCCAAGAGCAGCACTCACTTAGAATATAAATTTGTCTGTAAAATCATATAGAGGGGAAAGGTGGAACGTTATAAGAAATATTGCCTCATAAATCAGTAAGAAGCAGTGAAGAAAATTTGGCAAGACACCCACTTAAAATGTGGAGTTGTCCAGAGAGCACTTAAGGATGAAAAGAGAACAACAAACAAATCAAAGATGAAACGATCTACAAAGAGTTTTACTCTTCACCTTTCCAATGACAGTGGTACTATGGTACTTGCATATCCCAATCATGGATGTTATGTTTCTATAAAAAGTAGAAATAGCACTGAAAAAAACTAAGAGGAGAAAAGCAGTAGAATTAGACCAGCAGTATGCAGAATAAATCCACACAGGAAGTGACACAGTTTTGAGGGTGATGTTGTATCTGTTCTCAGGTTAGCTGAAGGAGCGGTTGGTACCAAAGGTGTGGAAAATCTTGAACATTATTAAAATTAAAAAATACAGAGTAGCAATAGCTACCTACACATATGCCTGCATTCCCATCACTATAAAATTTTGAGAACTTTCCATACAGGAGAGCATACAGTGTTAAAAGGGAATATGAAGACTTTACATAATAGATCATATCTTTACTATCACACAGTTGAAATATGTAAAGAACACAAAATCCCATCATGATTGTTGGTTATGTGAGCACTACTCTTGGAATCGCAAGACATGGATTTGAATCTTACTGCAGCCATTTACTAACTCTAGAACTTCGGGCAAATCACTTCTCCTTTTGCCTCAGTTTTTTTGTTTGTAAAATGGAGATAATGATATCACCTGTCTTGTGAGGAATGAGATAATATATATAAAATATATCTTCAAATGAGATAATGTATATCAAACACTTTGCAAACCTTAAAGTGATAGATAAATATTGGCAATTACCATTTTATAAAACTATTTGATTTGATGAAGTAAAATTCTACTTTAAAGATTGTCTTTCAGTAGAATGTCTCTCTTACATATATCAGAATTACACAAGGTTCCTTGAAAAAATAGAATAATTGCATGATTCCCTGATCATTAATATCAGATGAGGCATGAAACAGGGAAATGCATATTCACCAAAGATGTTGATCATTATCTAGGTGGAAACTATTTAAAACAGAGTTCAAATTGAAGAGAAATTCTCTATAATGAAGTCTTCCAGATTTCATTGCCTATATTTACTGATTATCAACCTTTGAAACACTTCAGATCCATAGCCATTCTGGGTAACCCATCTACCCAGGAAAAGTTATGTGAATAATAAATTCTCATTGTTTAGACCATAGTTTTCAGCTGGGTAGGCCAGCACTTCTTCAACTATGGATCATGATTCCATACGGCAACAGTAAAAAGATTTCTGAATGTGCAATGACCAAAAATTAATTAAAAATCAAATGCACAATGAATCTTAGGTGTTTCTGGCAGTACTTGACCATGTTGTATCTGCAGCCTTGGTTCTGAACATAAAGCATGCGCACTTCGCACTGCACATGCCCTCAGGTCATGCAATGCCAATGAACTTGCTGCTGAAACCTGAAAAGGGGTGGACAACCTGTGGAGCTAGTTTTTTCCCAGTATGTCTTTTGGACTGCCTACTTCTTATGGAGTTGGGTTCTGTACAGAGCAGCAGGAGAAAAGTATGTTGGATTGCTCTTTACTTATGGATTGTATAGTTCTTTTAATCACTCTAAGCTCTTTGAAGTAACGAACCATTTCTTAAACAGCAGTATTTTTCTCATGCTCTTGTATGGTTGTGAGGCATGGAATACTATAGTCTCCAAAGAACTGAAATTGATGATTATCCAAAGGGCAATGGAAAGGTATATGGCAGCCAGATAGAACACATTGCAAACAGGGAATTATAGTGGAGAGTGGTATAAAATTGCCTGAATTCACCTTGCCAACTTGCTGGTTATTAGGGAGATGTCTGATCAAAAGTGATAGGTTATTTTGTGAGGGAGACAGAGAAATAACTAATGAACAGTCTTTGAACTCCATTGGTGTATTCACGATGTCAAAAAAACATAGAGAAGGCGCTAAGACCCTCATCATATTGGGTAGATTCCCTTTTTTTACAAATTGATATTGTAGCCAGTGGTCTTAGGGGTAAGAAGGATGTGAGTGGGTTGTGATTTTTTTTTAATCAATGAGTTTGCAAATTCTTTGAAGTTCACTTTCTGCTTTTGCTATTGAAATATGAATAGTATTTTTGTAGGGATTTCTTATGAACCCATGCCCCTTCCAGGCCCCCTCCAACTTATCCCTATGTTATCCAGATTTGATAAAAGTTTTGGTGGCTGCAATATCTTTATGTGCATGTTTTCTATCTTTCTCATTTGTGGCATAGAAGTTGACTGAATAGAGTTTTTTAATTCTAAGGAAGGTACTTGAGAATAAAAGTTTACTGGCTCCTTATCTGCTGTATTTCCTCCTTATTTAGAGACTTAAGTTCTTTTAGTGCTTATTCAGGGAAACCTAAATTCTCAGATGTTAATAAATTACGTATCAAATCCATATTTAAGGTTGGATCATTTCCTAGTAGTGTTTGAACTTGAGTAGAAAAGATAAAGTCTTTTGTTATGGAGTTATAATATTTGAATTATAATTATGCTGTCTTTGCGGAAATTAAAGCTAACCAAACTGGAAGCTGGAGTTTGTGTAACAAGACCTACCTTTGAAATGCAGTTACTCTCAAATTTAATTTCTTTATTATGGTGCGTTGCTTAGATTAGCATTTTAGTATATGAGTAAAATTCTCAAGAAAAACTCTTAAGTTTGTTGTTGTTGTTTTTTTTTTTTTTAGAAAGAACATGCCCCATTATTTCACTGTTACCATGACAATTCTGGCAGCCAAAGTGTTGTAGTAACTTTCTGTAGTGAACTTATTTTTAGTCCCTACTGTTTGCAGTGAATTGAGAATGGCTCAAGTCCCCTTCCCTGTCTCCCCCTCTTCACCCCCATCCCCCAGTGACTCTAATGGAAAAATACTGGTGGTTCTGACTTTATAACTGAAAGACTGAACCATTGTAGGCTAACAAAAATTAGTGTAGGATTATTGAGTATTTTTCTTATGGATCTTGAATGTTCAGAATTTCCCAAAATATGGTATTGCATCACATATCTAGCAATTGATTTGTAGCAAAAAAGAAATAGACCTTCAGCTCCATTTTCATAAAATAAGCCAGACATGGATGTTATAATTTCCTGAATTGAGCTACTATAGAAAGTAAATGCCATTGAAAATATATTACTTCTAATAATACAGTCTAAATTCTTTTATTCAATTATAAAGTATACTATTATATCCATATTACATTTTGAATTTAATAATGTAGAAGAACCACTTTTTTCTCATTGTTTTCCTAATTTAACAGAAATGTGCTTTCCCTTGTTCAATGGACCTTTTTTTTAGCCAGATCCTGCAAATTCTGGATTTGTGATTTTGTTTTAGGTAATTAAATTAATATGGCATGACAGTTTTGGTATTTTTAACTTTCCTAGATGATATACTCTAAAGGAAAACCCCACTTTTACTTTCTACTTTCCTGTCTTATAAATGGACCTCATAATGCTCTTATGTCTGAGGCCCTGAGCCTTGAGCTAAATTGACAGAAGCTCATCAAATTGTTTGCTGAAGGATAATGACTTTATCAAGCAAAGCAGCTCATGAAGACCACTTACTAAAGTGAAGAAGGGCTTTGATCTTCGCTGATTAGGGGAATACCTCTTCTGATGAAATTATGAATTCTTGAAAATAATGTCCTGTTGTTTGAAACTTAATGTGAAGCACTCAGCATATTCAGTCACTGTTAATATTTAGTGCAGGCCTGCACACAGTCTGTGGCTGGTAGGCTGCTTAAGGCTTGAGCTGCTTGCAGAATGCCAGAGAATTTCGGGCAATCGTGAAAAATGTAGAGGAAAACATCCTTTGTATATAGAGGAAATCTTTTGGCAGGTCACAGGTTGTACAGGCCTGAGGTAGTGTCTTTAGTATAATTTTTCATGCTATTTGATGGGTCAAGGTTTGATATTAAAGATACAAAAATATTTATGTGTTATATATGATATGTTATCACTAGAGTCTGTTATAGCATGATGAAAAAGAATACCTGGAAATCAACCTTGTAGAAATTTGTTTCTATGTACTCTGTGGTGCAGTTACATTCTTCTTCTTGCTGTTTCCCTCACAAGAAACTATCCCTGGACTCTGTGTAGTTTTATGGGCTATTCCCCATGTCTAGGATCCTTTTTCATCTCCCTTTCCCTAGTTTGCCTGACTTTCTTCTGATCCCAGATAGAATCCCATCTTCTGTAAGAATCCTTTCCTTATATACTTTTCTATATTGATAATGCCTCTTTGCTTATTGTTAATGTAATTTTGCTTCTTAATGGGAAAATCTTCCCCACCCATTAATGGGTCTGCCCATTAATGCAAGTTCCATCAGGGAAGATTTGTAGGAAGGCCCACACCTTTTGTTAATTTTCTAATGAGACACTGGGGCATGAGGAGTTGTACCCTCTATAATGGCAAGTAAATTGCTGTTTTTATTTTACTAAAAGTATCTCTGATTGAATAATGTGAATGGGGAGGATCTTTCCCAACTATTGATGGACCTGCTCATTATGGCCAGCTTGATTAGGGGAGTTGTTTTGTAGGAGTGTCCCGAGTACCTTTTGTTTTTTCTGGGTCAGAGGGTTATGCTGTCTGACTCAAAAAAGTGTATAAATACTCTGAGGGTGAGATTTTATTTTGGTGCTTAGTTTTTGTAATAAGGTTTGTGTGCCAGATGAGATCTGGGAAGCAGTTTAGTAGCCCTTGACTTTGAAAACCCAGATGTTTGTGTTTCCCTCTCTGGTAACTATGTATGTATGTAATGGTCAGACAATTGGAAGCCTGTCTATTGGTTTTTATTTCTTTTCTTGTATTTTTCTCTATTGGTGAATGATGTATGTGCTTGATTAAAGGAGATTGTTAACCCCTCAAAAGTTGCCTTTCCTTTTGAAAAGCAGATCAAAGAGCCTGTGGGAGCAGGCCCTCCTGTGTATGTTGGGGTTCTTACTGTTACATTTCCCTTTAAGATTCTCTTTAATTTATTCTGTATGTATTTTGTTTGTACATAATTGTTTGCATGTTGTGTCTTGCATTAGACAGTGAGCCCCTTGAGAACAGGCACTATTTTATGCCTTTGTATCTATCCCCAACTCTTAGGAAAGTGTTCCACACATAGTAAGCACTTCATAATACTTCTTGACTTGATTGGAGTGAAATCTGCATATTATATAGCTTTGTTAGTGACAACTGCTAAAATACAGTATATATTGTAATATGTATTCCACTTAGTGGTAGATTCAGTTAAAACTCTTCATCTTTAGTTTTGGAAGGAGGAAGATTCTAAAAGTGTCATTTCTTGTGTCTTGCACTGGATGTTGAAATACAGAAAAAGACCAGTAATAATTAATCCCCTAATCAATTAATAAAAATAATTTCTAAGCATAATTTTTTACTTTGCAGGCTCTTCCCTGTCTTGTTTCTGGTGCCTTCACTCTAAGCAGTAGTAATTTAATGAGGAAACTTGAAGTCCTTTTTCATTTTTGCATTTTAGTAATAGTTGTCCGAAAACTTCTAGCCTGTACTGACCTTATATTGGGCTCTTAAGCTTGTGTTTTCTTAAATGTGTGTATTGTGTAGTAAGAAATAATTCGGATTTATTTATTTAACTTTGTATTGAAATGACAGTCTTTCAACTTAATAACAAAAGTGTCATCTGTTTTGTCTTAAAAGCAATTTTGAACAAAAGTTTGGAAAGAAAATGAATTGTTATTTGTTCTTTTTCTTTTGTCAATATACTTTGGAAGAGACCATCTCAATGTGGTATAATCAAAAAGAACCTCCGGGTTGGTGGTCAGGAAATCCTAATCTTAGTCCTCTGTTCCTAACACTCTGTAAACTGGGATAAATCATTTCACTTTTCTGGGCCTCCTTTTCTTTACTTTTAACATGATAATTAGTTGATTAAGATTACATTAAATGATTTTTTAAATATCCCTTTCATTTGTAAAATTCTATTAGTTGTGCATAAATTGTCATTGTAAGACATTGTAAGATGTTTTTTACTTGCATTTTTTTACTTTAGTCAAACTCTTTAAAGCATTATTAGTATTTAAAAAGCTCAACATTTTGATTCAGTAATCAAAAGCTATAAGAATTTTTATCAGAAATCACTTCGCCATGTGATAAAAACATGACAAATAGTTATATTTTTAGCCTCTATGATTGTGTTTTCCCAGAACTTGTTGAACACTTCTTTATGTTATCCTTCCTTCCATCTGTAGGCTGGAATTTGACTATGCAACAAGTATTTATTTAGTGCCTTATTCTCCACCTGGCACTGTGGAGAACACACACACACACACACACACACACACACACACACACACACACGTCTTCACTGTAGAGAAATCTTATAATTTAATTGTTAAGATATGATTTACATATAATACATAAAATACTTTGAAGTATCTGTGCCTTCTTTGGTATGAGCTCTCATAGCTCTCTACCTTTTCACTCTGTAGTTTTTGATTCTGTCTTTCCATAAAGCCACCATAGGGCATCCCCCAAACATGATGAAAGACCTTCTCTTCTTAAGGTCTTGGGGTTACCAGTGTACCACTTGGTCTGACCATCTGTTATCTTTCTTATATCAAGGCTAGCCCACCTCCTTCAATACAGGTCTTCAGTTATGTCTTTTCTGCCATGGCTTATTGGGGTTCCCCCCATTAGTCTTAGCAACATACTATAACCTATTTGTGCTTATTATGAGTTTTTCATATGTGAAAAAACTAAAGAATAAATCAAGATAGTACGTAATCAAATAAAACATTGCGTAGTATACTTCATAAGGAATTTGGAAAGAATATCAAAATATGTTTCATATAGTAAGGAAAATTATTGTGGAGATATGGAGATTAATTAACTATTCCTTTCAACTCACATCTTTTCTTTTATAGAAATATCGAGTGCCTGTATCCTTAACATATTCTCAGATTAAAAACATTTGGTGAATGTTTGGGAAAGATAACTAGGCAGTTGTGCTTTTCTGCAGTGTAGCTTTTGGGTGCATTTTTGTTGTCTCTTGTGGGCCCCTTCTATCTTCCTTGCTCCATCTGTTTGTGCTTGCATGAGCCTGCTGATTCAGCTTTGACAAAAGTGATAAGTGCCACAAGTGCTAAGTGTTATTGAAATAATAAAGTTCTAGCTTTGTAATTTCTATGCACTAATAACATAATTTAAAGAGTGAGAAGTTAGGCCAAAAACATTCATGTAATTAAAATTTTTTATACTAAATTAACACTAAAATGCCCTTAGACTGGGCCATCAAAAATTGGAATTATTTAAACCGAATTTTGATTGGTTAATCTTAAAGCATACATTAAGAAACTTTGTCAAAGTTGGAATAATCTCTAAATTAGTACAGTATAGTCAACAAACTTGTGTTTTAGTTTCTTTATCATGTCTCGATGATCTAACTACTAGTATTTCCAGTGTATTGTAAGGCCCAATAAAGTTTGTAAAACATTTTCTTTTACATTTTTCTAGAAGAGTCATTAAAATCTGTTTAATTGAAGCATAAGTCTTTATCATCTTCAGAAAGGTTAAAAGAAATTCTTGAAGAAATGCTTTTTTGGGTGTTTTAAAAATAAAATTCTCTTGTAATTTGTAGTGTTGAGGTTTTACAATTAGCTCTCTAGCTTGTATCTGTATTTGATGGTTTGTATACTTCCCTTTTGTAATCTGTTCAACTATTTTACATCATATATAAATCTTATGGGGAATTGGTTTTTGGTGGTTCAGTATCAGAGTGATGAAGGACTTCCCGGTCTTGTAGCTTAGTCATTCCAAAGTGCCAAGTTGCAGTTTATAACTTTTTAAATATTATGTATAATATCTTCTTCAGGCCTTATGGTCCTCTTTTCTTTTCCAAGGACATTTTTGGGATTTGTACTTATTTTTGTTTTGTATTCTAAAATTTGTTAAGAAATTTTCTTCTATAAACGAACAACAAAAACTATGGTCACAAGAGATAGCAGGAAACTTGCTTCACACTCTGATAACCAGTTTAGGGCTCTGAGCTCAAATAACCAGCAGTACCTTAATCTTGCAACAAAGAGTAAAACAACAACAATAACCAGAAAAATGTTCATGAAGATTTTAAAGTGAATAATAAATGAGAATAATGAAGAACTTGACAAAATCAAAGTGTTATCAGATAGTACAAATTTAGGATTGATCATTTTTTATTATTTAAGTCTCTCTTTTTCTGGTAGGAAAAAGATGAAATAAAACCATCTTGGTCTTTTTATTTTCAAAGTTCAATTTCTTATGGATCTTTATAAGATAGAAGTTACTTTAATGGTTTGTGCTTTTTCACTCCTTCCACAAATGCAGATTGCAAGTCCTCCAACAACAGAGAATCTTCAAGAGTTTCTTCTGCCAAAGCAGTTATCACCCTATGGCCAATTTGATGCAGAGCCTTTCGGTAGACTGGTCCACCACTAGACATACATGAAGTCTTTACAACTTGGTAGGACTGCCAAGAACTTCTAGTGTAGGCTTTGGGAACCCAGGGTTATACTTTCAAGATATCAGTGACCTCTGATTTTATTACTGTGAGAACTAATACATAGCAGCCAGTCCATAGTTTAGTCTTGGAAGTGTTGCCTGAGAATGAGAGAAGCAAGTTTGTTGTCATGTAGCTAGCAAGTATCAGAGGAATTGTTTGAACCCAGGAAGCCTGAATCCACCTATTACACAATACTATCTCTCTCTGCAAGCAATATTAAAGTTAAATATATAAATAGATAAAATGTTAAGATAGGAAAATTGGAATGTTTTCATCTATAGAGAGTGTATTCATCGTTCTCTAATTATGCTTAGCATAAAAATTAATCCATTCTAATTAAAATTTATTTAGGTTTCTTTTTGGTATCAACCTCCAAATTTATAAAAGGAAACCAGTAGTATAAAGCTCATTTATCACATATGTTTATTGTAGCTTTATGGATTATATAGAAGCAAAACCAAAACTCTCAAAGCTGGTCTTGTACTGTTTTAAACCTTATCATTTTTAAACATTTTTATCCATTAGAAATACCATGATTTTATTTCATCTATGGTGACCATTTTGTCAATGGAAAGAAAATACATACTGCAAACTGGAATGATTTTTAGAAATAAAAGAGTTCATTATTGTGGTAGTTGAAAGTAATCCATTTAGGGCTTCTAAGTCTGAATAGATAACAGAGAGATTATCTAGATTCAACTTATCTTACTTGTTGTTCTTTATTGTTTCCTGAGTGAAATATTTCTCAATTCATGATCCTTTTTTGTTTTTTGGGGTTTTTTTGGTGACTGATAATAGCATTTATTTATTTTCTGATTTCTTGTTTCAGGTACTTGGTTACTGAAGCCTGAAATTTTTAAAAATAATTTTATATTTGTATTTTATTGAACTATTTTCATTTTCTTAGAGGATGGATGACAGATGACAGAGCTATTCACCAAGAATATTTAGCTTGTAATAGCTTATGTGAACACTGGATGTCACTATTGCTCAGTAGAAATAAAGTTTAGAGACCCTATTTTGGTTCAGTGGGGATTAGATGATTGACTGTGAATGTACAGTTTAGAATATTAATATTTTGGGGGGGGTGTATTTATGTAAGAATTTCCAAGTAATTCTTGGAAGTATAATTGGCATATTTGGTGTGCATACTAAGTAAACTGAATACCATAACTTATCCCATTTTAATTAAGATTTATTGTCTTACTGTTTTCAAATCTTTTGAATTTAAAAATGTTTGCTTTGTGTGTTGGGGTGAGAGAAGGGCAGAACATTGTGTAAACACAATGTATATGATGTGGCTGATTCTGCAGTCAACTATCTTATCAACTTTTAGCTTGCTTGCCTTTTAAGGTTGTGTTAAGTTGATACTGATTAAGCCATAAATAAGGATGGCTATCTTCATTAAAATACGCTTTTAAGTTTTACCTTATTCATTTTAAAATTCACTGTATTGGACCTAATTATTTAATAACATTATTTAGATGAACGTATTGAGAGCTATCCTAGAATCAAGATGTTGTCATTTTTATAATTGTACACACAGGAATATTAAGTACCAGTGTTAATGTTTGCTTGAAAGTAGTCTTTCCTCAATATAACTTGTGTATTAAAATTACCATGTTTAGGACTTATTGATATATGCATATGTATATATGTTATCTGCACCAATGTAGGGGAACAGTGGTACTCAGAGCCCCCCAATTATGTCACTTCTATTTAACTTAGGAATATATGACAGGACTTTTTCCAGATTGATGTACTTTTTTAGAGAACAGCTTTGACACTTTAATTTTAAGATCTATTTACATTCTTTTTTCTCTCCCTTTTTTTTTTTTTGGAGGTATTTGGGATTGGGTGGCTTACCTAGGATCACACATCTAGTAAATGTCTGAGACTGGATTTGAACTGAGGTCCTCTTGATTCCAGAACCAATGTTCCATTGACTGCACCATCTATCTGCTCCCTTCTTACAGACTTAAGAGCACTATATTTAATGTGAGAAGAAAACTAGCTATTATCCACTCATTTATGAATAATTCATATGCAGATAATTTTGAGATGGCGATATTCAACTTGTTGGAATTGACTTTGCTGTTGTCAGTTATAACTGACTTTAAAAGACTAGATGATGTCATATCATTTCAAATATATATAGTTTTTATAAGGTTCAGAGTAAGTACTGTTTTCATTTCAGAGTTGATGAAACTGAGTCACAGGCTGTGATTGATCTAGACCTCATCTTTGGTGAACCAAATTATTTTATTGTGGTTGTTGTCCTTCATCTTCGAAGAGGACCAAAATGACATCACCATAATGAAGTGAAATTTCAGTGTGTCTGACTGTGGCTGATCAGACGAGCTCAGAATGCTCTTCCACAGGTTGGGCGCAGATAGTTCATGTGAATATTTGAGGTGGATATCCCAAATTTGTGCATCCTGTATTTACTTTGTACTGTCTCAACTCTGCTTTGCTTAAAGAGCACAGCATCCTTTCTGATGTGGGCATGCCATGCTGAACTGTCTTCTACCAGTGTCTCCCATGTCACACAGTCAAATCCAAAGTTCTTGAGAGAGACTTTGAGAGTGTCCTTGTATCGCTTCTTCTGGCCACCATGCGATCGCCTGCCCCATGCAAGTTCTCCATAAAATAGTCTTTTTGGCAAGCATACATTTTGCATTCAAACAACATGGCCAGCCCATCGGAGTTGTGCTCTCTGAAGCATAGTTTGAATACTTGGCAGTTTAGCTTGAGCAAAGACTTCACTGTCTGGTACCTTATCCTGCTAGGTAACCCTCAGAATCTTCCTAAGACAGTTCAAATGGAAGCTTTTCAGTTTCCTGGCATGATTCTGGTAGACTGTCTATGTCTCATAGGCATATAACAATGAGGTCAGCACAACAACTCTGTCTGTAGGCCTTCAGTTTGGTAGTCAGTCTAATACCTCTTCTCTCCCAAATTTTTCTTCGGAGCCTCTCAAACACTGAGCTAGCTCTGGCAATGCATGTGTCAACCTCATTGTCAATGTGAACATCTTTGGAAAGTACATGACCAAGGTAAGTGAGCTTCTCCACAGCATTCAAATTTCTCCATTTGTTGTAACCGATGATTCCACATATGGATGGCATGGTGGTAGCTGATGGAGCACCTGTGTTTTCTTGGTGTTAATTATTAGGCCAAAATTAGCACAGAAAGCAGAGAATTGATCCATACTTTGTTACATCTCAGTTTCAGCGTCTGCATTGAGTGCACAATCATCTGCAAACAGAAAATCATGCACCAACACTCCTCCAATTTTGGTCTTGGCTTGTAGCCTTTTCAAATTGAAGAACTTACGCTCAGTACGGTGGTTGACCTTGTTTCCTTGTTTGTCCTCATTGAAAGCATTTGTCAACATGGCTGAAAACATGCTAAAAAGCATGGGAACAAGCACACAGCCCTATTTCACTCCATTGGTGACTGGGAAGGCACAAGAGCTTTGTCCATCATGAAATTGACATGCAATATTGATGAACTTCCCCAGGCAACCAAATTTTGACATAATTTTCCATAACCCCTCATGACTAACTGTGTCAAAGGCCATGGTCAGATCTATAAACATTGTATACAGACCTCTGTTCTGCTTCTGGCATTTCTCTTGGAGTTGTTGGGCAGCAAACACCATATCAACTCTTCCTTGGCCCTTTCTGAAGCCACCCTGGCTCTCAGGTATATGACCATCTTCCAGACTCTAGCAAGAATTTTGCCAGTAGTGACTAAGAGAGAGATCCCCTTGTGATTGTCACAGGACAGTCTAATCCCTTTACCTTTACAGAGATGGACAATGGAGGCATTCTTGAACTCCTAGGGGATAACATCCTCTACCTATATCACCTGGAAAATTTCAGTCAGCTTTTCTATGAGCAATGGTCCCCCTACCGTGTAAATCTCAGCTGGGATAGAATCAGCACCAAGTACTTTAGCACGTGAAAGGAGCCTAATGGCCCTCAAAACTTCTTCTTCAGCTGAAGTTCAGCTAAGGAGGGATTGACTTCAACCTGAGGTAAACAGTCAGTTGCCTCAGCATTGATTGGTGATGGTCTGTTGAGAACACTATGGAAGTGTTTAGCCCGTCTCTCTAGGATCATGTCCTTATCACTAATCAATGTGGCTCCATCAACACTGAGTAGTTGTGATGGACGATATGTTTCTGATTCATAAATAGCTTTCAGGGAATCCTAAAAGTGCTTTGGGTTGTTATTATCAGCATAAAACTGAATTTCATCTGCCTTCTTACTGAGCTAGGAATCCTACATCTCTCTTGTACTTTGCTTTTGGTGGAATTAAATGCTGCCTTCTTAGAGGTAGATGAATTATCCTGCTGGTAAATCCTGTGGAGTTCTTGGTTTTTGTTTAGCAGCTTCTGAATTTCCCCAGGCTTGGTGTTTTGCGAGTGTTCTGACCCAGATGAGCAAATGCAGTGTTGTACATAAAATCTCTGAAAGCTGCCCACTCCTTTTCTGCTCCACTGTTGCCAACTGTGTTGGTTCAACTTTCCCTCCAAGTTGGCAACAAACTGTTTATGCTCAAAGAGCTCTAATTTGTTGACATCAATTCTTCTGGTAGTCATTTTGCCTTGGGGGTGGCGCTTTTGATGAATGCGAATATTTAGCTTGGAAAAGTTAAGTCTATGATCAGTCCAGTATTCTGCACTACACGTTGCCTTTTTCATGCTTACATCTTGTCTGTCTCTTCTCCTTAAAATCACAGAGTCGATTAGATGCCAATGTTTGCTGCAAGGGTGCATCCGTGAAGTTTTATTGCGTTTAGGTAAATGGAAGACAGTGTTGGTCATAAGAAGGTCATATGATACACAAGTCTTCAGTAGTAAGTTTAAAACTCCATTCCTCCCTAGGACTCCCTGCCAAGTCTGATAGTCTGAGCCTGCTCTAGCATTAAGTCACCCAGAATTATAAGCTTGGCCTCTTTTGGCACATTGACGATAAGGGTCTCTAGGTCTTCATAAAATTTTTCTTGGACTTCATCAGGTCATGGTGAGAGCATAGTCACCGATGATGGTGGCATGACATTTTCCTGCAAGTGGCAATGGTATTGTTGTGAATCTGTCATTCACTCCTTTTGGTAGACATATCAGCTTGCTGATTAGATTAGTTTTGATTGCAAAACCCATGCCAGCTTCACAGTGCTGCCCTTCACTACACCCACTCCAAAAAAAGGTTTATCCAGCTCCAACTTCAGTGAGCTGGCCTTCATTTGCCAATCTTGTTTTACTCAGGGCTGTTGAGTTCTCTTGCAACAAGAGCAATTCAGGTCTGCTGGATTTTGTGTTGTCTATTAGTGTGTGCACGTTCCATGTGCTGATGGTGAATGGAATCATCTTTGCAGATGTTTTCATATGTTTTGTACATTTTTTTGTGTTTTGACCACATAGTGGGATTACCTGCCTGCCATGGTAACCAGGCCAGGGTTGGGTAAGCAGACAATGTTTAAGGCACCTTTTCTAGCCCCCTTCCTCACACCAGGACGTGAGCAGTGTGATCCTTAAAAGTCTGCTCAGACACCCAGGAGGCTATTGAGTCCCACTGCTGCTTCCAGTGAGAAATAACTCTATGACCTGGGCCTCCTGTGTGCAGGGTTGTGACCACAGCTCCCAGTTTATCCACACCTGCTGCTTCATCACTTGCCTGTCACCACAGAACTTTGAAACATAATGGTGAAATGGTATAGGTAATGTCTTTTGATTCATATGTAAATTGGATTTAAGTGAGGCAGAGTTGCAAAGTTGTCAGCCTCACTCTCTTCTCCAGAGTCATCATAGTCCAGTGGCAGGATCTAGAGTCAAGTCTGGCATTGGCTCAGGATGCAGTGGATGACCTTGGCATCTTTGGTGTCTAACCAAGCTCTAAGTGCTCCATATCGCCTGTTTCATCTGCCTTCATGGCTGTTGGAACAAATTGTTCTCATCCACCCATTCTGCCAGAGGAAGTCTTCACATGCTTGGGATAGACACCCCCCTAACTCATCAGTGGGTTTGAGAAATCTTGGTTACCCTCAACCTGGTTTGGCCCATCTGCCAAAATGGTTTACTGGGGTGTGGCCACTGTACATGCTGCCACTTCTTGGAGTCACAGGTGAGAGGTGGAACAGGTAGACACTAAAGATGAAAAGGGCTCAGCAAACTCATACCGAAGGTATTGGTCCTCCCTGAACACACCCTACACTCCTATCCCCTATACGAAGGAGGAAAAGACAATTCATGAGCCTACAATTTCTATAAAATGAAGCACTTTGCTCTCCTGTGATAAACTGTTTGTGTGTGTTCGTCCTTCATTAACGAAGAAGACCAGGCCATCACAGCACTAATGACATGACTTGCACTTGACTTTGTTTTGAGTGAGGGAGGGCTGTGTGGGTCATCAGCCTCACTTCTCCTCCAGAGCTATCTGAATCCAGTGACCAGATATTCATCAGGATGACTGGAGATGACCCAGGATGAGGCAGTTGGGGTCAAGTGACTTGCCCAAGGTCACACAGCTAGTGAGTGTCAAGTGTCTGAGGTGAGATTGGAACTCAGGTCCTCCTGACTCCTGCACTGGTGCTCTATCCATTACACCACCTAGCTGCCCGATAAACTGTTTAGAATTCTGACAAATTCTGCTATTTGGTTATTTATGCCAGTCATTCTGTTATTATGATAAAGATAATTGTACTTCAGTTTCCTAAGCTATAAAATTAATTTTTTAGACTAGATGACTTCAAAGGTATTGCCTAGCTCTAAAATCTATGATTTTAGAATCATATATATAAGTAAAATGGCCAACTTAGCAATAATACCATCTCAACATCTCAATTGTAGGCCCATGGACGTACAATTTCTATAAAATGAAGCACTTTGCTGACCTGTGAGTCGCTTCAGTGTTGGAAGGTACATTTTGCTACTCATTTACCAGTCCTCTAGCATAGTGGTATTTGTGCTAGCTTTCACATTTTGGCCAGCTGTTAAAAAGTAGGTTTCCTCAGATCTCTAGGATGGATGCCATGTATTCCCAGTGATTTATCTATATTAATTTGTTAGTATGTCTCAGACTATCTTGAGTGTTAACCACTATTTAATTCATTTAGCAAATTTAGCGTATCAGGGAAGTATCCTTGAACTAGAGAGTTAGGAGTTTTGGATTCCAGACCCAGCTCAACTATTAACTAACTATGACTATCATATATACTCTCCAAGTCTCAGTTTTCTCATTTCTAATGGACTACATAAAATCTAAGGTGTTTTTTTCCAACTTTGAGATGCTCTAAAATCACAGAAGACCCTCTCTCTATGTGTTTGATTTTTAATTTCCCATTTTTCTTTTTAGCTCTTTTAAAACTTTTGACTTTGTTGTATTGAAATGTCTTTTTTTCCTTCCACAATACTGTATGAATAGTAGGTACTCAGTCCTTTTTGAATTTAGGAAATGGAGGTTAAGAAACTTTTCTAACACATCTAATACTTTCTTGTCCCTTCCCAGGGTAGTACAATAGAAAAAGCTCTGAACTTAGACGCACAGTACTAGTTTCCCCTCTTACTTCACATGTGACTTCATGTGTAAGACATTTGTCCTCTTTTTTCCTTCATCTCTAAAATGAGGTGTTGGTTGGACATGTCTGTTATGGCCTTTCCTAGTTTTATGACCCTTTGAACTCATTTATACATGTAAGCCTAGCCAGTATTTCTTTTTAGCTATAGGATGCCTAACTTGTTCGATTTTATTTTATTTTTTTCCACAGAACTACCAGATAGCTTATGGTTGGCCATTAAACTTTTAGAATCCATTTCCTTCTTTACAGAATGGCTGATCATGTTACTCCCCTTCTTAATAAACTGTAGTGACTTCCTTTTGCCTCCAGGAAGAAATACAAAATGCTTTGTTTTGCATCCAAAGCCTTTCATAACCAAACCCATTCATATTTTACCAGGCTTCCCCAACATGTACTCTTTGATTCAGTGACCCTGACCTCCCAGTTGTTCCATGGGCAAGAACTCCATCTCTTAAGCACCCAGCATTCTCTCTGGCTGTCCTCCTCATGCCTGAAATGCTCTCCCTACTGCACTTCATCTACTGACCTTCCTGATTTCCTTTAAGTCCCAACTAAAATCCCATCTTTTACAGGGAGCCAGCTCCTTTTAATTCCAGTGTCTTTCTTCTGTTAATTTTTTCCTATTTATCTTGTATATAGCTTGCTTTTTATATATTTATTTGCATGTTGTCCTCCCAATAGATTGTAAACTTCTTGGGGGTAGAGATTAATTTTTGTCTCTTTTTTTTTAATCCCCAGTATTTAGCTCAGTGCTTAACACATACAGCAAGTTCTTAATATTTTTAAAAATGTATTTATTTTCTAAAACAATTCCAAAAGATTCATGATGGAAAATGTAATCCATATCCAGAGAAAGAACTATAGGGTCTGAATGCAGATCGAAGCATACTGTTTTCTACTCTTTTCCTTTGTTTTTTTTCTTTCTCATGGTTTTTCCCTTTTGTTCTGATTCTTCTTTCACAACATGACTAAGGTGGAAATATGTTTAATGTGAGTGTACATGTACGACCTATATCAGATTGCATGCTGTCTTGGGCTGAGGGGGAAATCTGGAACTCAAAATCTTAAAGAAGTGAATGTTGAAAACTAAAAATAAATATACTTTTAAGAAATATATTCATTTGGGCATTTATGTGGCTTATGAGGGTCCCAGGCCTAGATCGTAAGATTTAGAGTTGGGAAAGACCTTAAAGATTAACTTGTCAGAAGATTAACTTGTTTTACTAATCAGGAAAAAGACCAAGTGACTTGCCCAGTATCATATAGATAATAAGTAGTATAAGTCAAGAATCAAACCCAGGATTTCTATCTTCAAATTGAGTGCTACTTCCATTATTCCACAGTAGGTTTTCACATGTCATGGATATAATACTTGCAAAGTGAGTTAACCTTTTTGGAAGAAAAATATTAGAAAAGAAAATAAAAGCAACAAAATAATAATAAATATAATATTTTTAAAAAGATATAGAAAGAAAGAAATGAAAAGGAAAAATATTATCCTAGCTAGTTTTAGAAAACCATCTTCTTGCAAAGGGTTTAAAAAACTACTACTCTGTGAAATTGTTTTTATCCTAGGGTAATATCATTCTTTTATAAATTTTAAAGTTCTCAATTTTGTAGTCCTCATTACACTGAAATTCTATTTTTAAAAAAATCCTCTGAATTGGATGCAAGAGACAGCAAAACTTTTCATTCTCATTTCTGTAAGCTAGGTGGATAGAAACTCCCTTTAAGTCACAAACATGCTTTATTGACCTTGTCTAGTGAGGTCTTTCTTGATGGGGCTAGAGAAGAAAAACCCTTCCTGAGAGCAATTAGTTCCCTAAGTTTCATCCACTGAAACTTAAGGTTGAAAGAAACTTTAGAGTCCACTAGTCTCTCCTTCCTGAACAGGAATCCCCTCTACCACTGCCAAACAAGTGGCCATCCAGCCTTGCTTCAAGACCTCCATTAATGGAAACCCATTACCTCCCAAAGGCAGCCCTTGGACTAGGTAGTTTCTAAAGTTAGTTAAATTCTCAGACTGTGCCACCAACATCTGTTTAACCCACAATGTAACTATATAGTTAAGAAATTGAACTTTTCGATTTGGAACTATGCCCAAAGGGCTACAAAAATGTGCATACCCTTTGACCCATCAATATCGCTTCTAGGACTGTATCCCTAAGAGATCATAAAAATGGGAAAGGGTGCCACATGTACAAAAATATTTATAGCAGCACTCTTTATAGTGGCCAAAAACTGGAAATCAAGGGGAATTAGGGAATGGTTCAATCAATTATGGTATATAAATGTAATGGAGTACTATTGCGCCATAAGAAATGATGAACAAGAAGACTTCAGAGAGGCCTGGAAGGACTTATATGATCTGATGCTGAGCGAAAGAAGCAGAACCAGGAGAACTTTGTGCACAGCAACAACCACAGTGTGCGAGAGTTTTTTCTGGTAGACTTGGATCTTCATAGTAATGCAAGTACATAAAAAAATTCCCAATGGTCTTCTAAGGCAAAATGCTTTCCACATTCGGAGAAAGAACTATGGAATTCAATCGCAGAATGTAGCAGATCATTTTTGTGTGTGTGTGTATATATTATGTTTTGATTTGTTATGTGATGACTACAGCATGATGACTACAGTGATAATTATATGCTGTCTTGGGGAGGGAGGGGGGTGATAGGGGTAGATAGGGTGGAAAATATCTAAGTTTTATGGTAGTGATGTAGAACATTAAAAATAAAAAAAAAATTTTTAAAAAGAAATAAATAAAAAGAAATTGAACTTTTATAGGTTAACCAGAAAGTTCTGACACCAATTAAAATATTATTTCTGTGGAAAAATTGGTTTGATGTTATATATAGTCAGTCAGCCCAAAACTTTAGGGGAAGATATAATCTGTTTTTAATTTGGAAACTTCTGTTATTTGACTTTTTTCATCCTAAACTTATGATCCTATGTAGAGGGTTAGAAAAATATTTTTTTTCTTTTTTTTAAATTTATTTATTTAACTTTTTATGTTAATTTTCACAAAATTTTGGGTTCCAAAATTTTCTCCCCATTTGTTCCCTCCCCCCCGCCCCAGTACACCGAGCATTCTAATTTCCTGTCACCAATCTGGCCTCTCTTCTATCATCCCTCCCTTCTCTTGTCCCCATCTTCTCTTTTGTCCTGTAGGGCCAGATAACTTTCTATTCCCCATTACCTGTATTTCTTATTTCCTAGTAGCAAGAACAATACTCAACAGTTGTTCCTAAAACTTTGAGTTTCAACTTCTCCCCATCCCTCCCTCCCCACCTATTCCCTTTGGGAAGGCAGGCAATTCAATATAGGCCATATCTGTGTAGTTTTGCAAGTGACTTCCATAATAGTCGTGTTGTG
>CM053770.1:385965894-385995864 GCA_028658325.1 Potorous gilbertii | reverse complement strand
CATTTTTTCATTCTTTTGGTTTTGTTTTGTGATTTCTTGGTTTCTCAGAAAGTCATTAGCCTCCATCTGTTCCATTCTAATTTTGAGAGAACTATTTTCTTCAGTGAGCTTTTGAACCTCGTTTTCCACTTGGCTAGTTTTGCTTTTGAGAGCATTCTTCTCCTCATTGGCTTTTTGAACCTCTTTTGCCAATAACTCAAGCCTATTTCTCAGGTGGGGGCAGGGCTGCCTCCTAGGCTCAGTTCCCTCAGGGGGTTTATGTGGAGCTCTTCAGTAATGGAGCTGCTGCAGAGCTCCTGCCTGCTTTGGGAGCCTCTGGCCACCCACTGCCTCTGCTGCTGCCACTGCCTCCCAAGGGGGCCCGAGTCATGGAGACACCCTGCTTCCCTCTCAGTCCGTCCAGATGTCTCTTTCACTGACCTGTGCGTCTGTGGGTGGAGGGACCTTTGCGTCCACTGTAAATTCTGTCCCTGAAGCCTGCTTGGATCTGCTCGCAACTCTCAGTGCCCTGCAGCCAGGGCAGGGCTGGGCTCTGCTCCCGTTCAGTGCACGACGGACCTTTGGGATCGGTTTTTCAGGGCTCTCTGGAACGAAAATCTTCACTGTGTTGCTGCGGGGCTTCCACTGTTCCAGAATTTGTTGAGAGTTCTTTTTAGAGGAAATCCATGGGCTGTGGGTTCAGAGCTAGCATATGTGAGTCTTTCTACTCCGCCATCTTGGCTCCGCCCCTTGAAAAATATTTTAATTAGCTTATATTTATTATAATAAAAGTATAATGATAGGTCCTCAAAATAAGTAAATTATTTGAATATAAATTACTGATAATCTTTTTTTTGAAGTATTGAATGAAAGAATTCAATTTGGACCTTGCTTTTCTTGTGTACTTGTTTACTCAAACTAAGATTTCAGGACAGTCTGAACCATATGAACCAAAATATTGACCTTTGGAAGTTCAAAGCAATTTAAGAACATTCAAATCAATATTCTAGTAGGTTATGACCCGTATTCTTTTCTGACAGAAGACTTACTGTGGAAGGAACATCATGATTTTCCTTGTGTGCCAACCTCAGAGCTTAGTGACATAAATACTTCCAAACTTTGTTAACTTATTTGCCAGTTGTGGGTCATTTGTTTATGTAATTATTTTAAAAATCCTAATAGGTTAGTATGATCATAATAGAAGGAACTTTAAATCCTTTAATTCCACCTCCTTATTTTATATGTGAGGGAATTTAGACTCAAGAGAGGTTAAGGGTAACAGAATCATAGAGTTAGAGCTCAGAGTACACAGAAGAAGTACACAGAGGTTAAGGAATCATTTTACTAAAAGAGGTTCATGATTTACTGAAAGTCACACATTAAGTAGCAGAGCTATGCCTGATTTGTCTCCTTATCTTGATTTCTTATATACATCTATGTATAGGAGTTCCGTTGTGTAAAATGATACAGTGTAGCATAGTGCCTCTGACATTCACTTTTTGATCATGGGTGATTTCACTTAGCCTAAAGTTACAAACTAGGTAGTATACCTGTTCCCTACTTTCAGCCTTTCTCACTTAGTAGAGATCTACCAAAGCTTGCCTTCTGTAAGCATAACATTAGAGAACCCAAGGTCACTTTATATTGCATTGAAACATCAGATATATTTTAGGGTAAGAAATTTATGCTATGAGAGAAAAAAATTGCTACCCTGCTTCTAAGAAAGTAAACTCAATTTTTAGGTTTCTTTTTAAAAGAACATTCTCCTGGTCACTTGATATTACTTAATATTTGAAGGTAACTGCTAAGAAGGTTCTTCTTACTGTGAATGCGGAGACTGGTGTATGATGAGCCATAACCTTTTGTAAACCTGAATGTAGTTTATTCTTTGACTCATCACTATTAAAAACTTGATCCCTTTCTTTTTTTCAACCTCTTTTCCTCACCCTACCCTTGAGACTCTTATTCAGACAGAAGTCTGGAACCTTTCTCTGCTAGAGGTGTAGCAATTTAGAATCACTAAATCCTTTATCTTCCATTTTGGTTAAAAAAAAACCTGTCAGAACAGTTAAGTTACATTTTATTTAAATTTAGATGGCAGTTTAGAGTTAGTAAAGCAGAGCAGATTACTTTCCTTTAGAACTGAAAAGAAATGGAAAATGAGGGGAAAATGAATCAAGACAAGGAAATTGAAAAGGGATTAGATTCAGATTTATTCTTATAAGTATTCAAATTCAATTATATACTTTAAAAGATTTTACCATTATTTTTGATGGGTTCATGAAAAAGTTAATGCTACTCAAATGGGACTATTACTAAGAAAGTTCTAGGCTTCCCCTAGAGCGGTGTTTGTAGAAGGACTTCATCAAAGGAAAAAAAAATGTAAGACAGATGTGGTGATACCTTTAGGCAAAAAAATGTGGTAAATTCTTTAGGCATAGCCTGAAGAAGAAAGTTCTTAATAGTTTTAATAGCATGTATATAGTACTTTAAGCTTACAAAATACTTTAGGTATATTATTTCATTTGATTCTCACAACAATCCTGTGAAGTAGATGCTATTATCCCAATTTTCAGATGAAGCAAAAGGGTAGACAATCCATACCCACAAGGGACTTATATTCCAATAGGGGAAGACCACATGGAGAGTGGTAGTCAGAGAAAAATGTTTTGGTCTGAGAATTCACAAGGGGTGGTTCTTTCTAAGAATGGTAGTGTTAATTTGATCCTAGAGCAAGAGGAGAAAGTAATTGGAGAGGGGAGTGTGAAGAAACAATTTTTCATTTTTGTATTGTATCTTCAATGCCTAGCATAGTGTTGGCACATAGTAGGTTCTTAACAAATGATTGATTTATTGATTTTCGATTACAAGCTTTCAAGTATATCTATGTATGTGACAATGGGATGGAGCTTCATCTCCTAAGTCTGAGTTTCCTCAATTGTAAAAGGTAACCAATAATACTTGAACTACCTGTATCACTCTTGGTTATAAGAAATGTTCTTTGTAAATTTTAAAGTTAAATTTGAATTGTTATTATCCACAAGGAACATGTCATTTTGATTCTTTCATTCAAAAGCATTAACCACTAGGGATACAAATGTAAAAATCATAGTCTTTGTCTTCAAGGAGCTTATACTGTGGTTTTAGTGATGAGAATAGAAAGAAATGTTGGGGGCAGATCACTTTTAATAGACATTTGGTTCAGACATAAAGATTTGTTATAGTGAAGCCAAATCATCTAATATATTGATAAAAGCTAGAGGTACAATGTTTGATTTCTTCTTTAAGTCTTCTAAAATTGCAACATTTTGCATGGAAATCAAAACTTCATTCAATTGACCTATTTTTGTTGTTGTTGTCATTTCACTCGTATCCAAATCTTTGTGACCATATTTGGGGTTTTCTTGAGAAAGGTACTGGAGTAGTTTGTTGTTTTCCTCTCCAGCTCATTTTACAGATGAGGAAACTGAGGCAAATAGGATTAAGTGACTTCCCCAGTGACACAGTTAATGTTTGAGGCCAGATTTGAACTTGAGAAGATGAGGTTTCCTGATTTCCAGCCTGGCACTCTATCCATTCTGCCAGCTAGTTCTAACTGGTGTATTACAGTTGCAAAATAATGGAGTTTAAGAGAGTGAGGGAGGAAAGAAAGGAGAGAGAAAGAGAGAGAAAAAATATAAATGAGAATGAAAATATGAGAATCTAATCTGTATGTTTTCCCTACTCATTTCTCTGCCTCTTAGAATGGCTGGCTTCCCACCAGCTCAAACTACATCTTCTGCAGGAGTCTTTTCCCAGTCTCTCTCCATATCTCCCCCACATACCCTAGCTGTAAGAGCCACCTTTTCTCTTCCATCTAATCCATATGAGCTTGTGTGTACCTACTTATTTATTTGTTGTCTTACCCATTAGAATGTTCCTTGAGGACAGGGACAGTTTTTATCTTTCTTTGTTTTTCCCATGTTTAGCACGGTACCTTTCAAATAGTAAGAAGGAAGAAAGGAAATACATTTATTAAGCCATTATTAATAATAATATTATTTATTTAGCTATTTGTCAGATACTGTGCTAATAATTAATTCAGATCACTAAATGTAAAACTGTTCTCTGATGATTGCAGGTGTGGGTTTTATGTTTTGTTGTTTTTTCTATAGTAAGTCAATATTTGTATTTTAATGTATTTTTACTTACTATTATCTTGAATTTGATTTATTTTGATATATAGGTTGTACTTATGAAGAAATTATTGTAAAAATATTTATAACATTTACAGAAGATAAAGCATGGACAAGTTTGTAACAAAATTACTATACATAGATTGTTAATATTTTGGAGTCATTGCTTCTTAATATAAATTATATTTATCTGATCAGTTTGGATTTTTTTTTTAGTTAAAAGTCTTGATTTGTGCATTTTCATTTCCACAATACTTCATTTCATTCCATGAAGGTACTTTCATCAGTATTAATACTTAACATATTCTTTTATATATGTATGTATTCATATGAATAAATAAAATACGATTTCTCCACCTTCCCCTCCACCCCTCCTCCAGTGTATAGAATGGTAATACCTTGGAAGAGGCTAAAAATGATTGCTCTGTGAAGAAATTAATATAATAAGTTCCAGCATGCTTTTATTCTTAACTTGCTTATGATTTCTATATGCCGACTCACCATTAGAACTTCACATATTTTTTTCACTTTATTCCTTCACATATATTTAGCCCCAACTGAGTTGTTCTCCACCTATTGTCCCCACAGCCTTTTAATGAGTATTTTTATGGGTGCTGCTTATGTTTATGTAACAGTAATTTCTGAGGGGAAATTTTTCCTTTGAAAAAAAATTAGACAAAAAATGTGGTACAGTGACCATATCTAACAGTTTATACAACATTCTTTCCTGATAGAACCCCGCCTCTCTGCCATGTAGAGGAGGACATCTTTTATGATCTCTTCTCTAGGACCATCTGGGGTTTTTTTAGTTATCCAGAGTTTAGCTTCCTTTTAGGGATCTTTTCAATTACATTGTTGTAATTATTGTGGTTCCTTTATTTCTTTGCTGCTGTTGTTGTTACTTTTAAATTTCACTTCGTGTCAGTTCATATAATCTTCCCATATTTTTTTGAATTTCTTGTTATTTCTTATTGCACAGTAATAGTCCTTTACATTCATATATCTTGATTTTTTTTCAGCTATTCCCCCATAGCCAAGCAGATTTCAAGAGCAAGAATGGTGCTGGTAGACTACAGATGGGCAAATGGTGTCTTAATTTTCAAAAAAGAGAAGAGAAAGAAGTCTGTATTATAGGTCACTGAGCTTGACTTCACTTCCTGGCAACATTCTAGAACATTGTTAAAGGAATGACTAATGAACCTGGTCTCTATTCCAGTGTGCTTTTCACTATAATACCATATCTGTTTTGATATTTTTGACACATTTTCTGCCGTTAATTTAGTGAAGCAGTGTTGTATTATAAGTTCAATTTTATTCATTTTATGTTATCTGGAAGTTTAAGAACATATAAGATGGTATTAAGTATGATAGCCTAAAAATAGTCTTTTGATTCTTTCTTTTGTCAGTGCAAATACCTTATTGTATTCAACCAGTCCATGATTCAGCTTAATTTCAGAGTGAAATAGGTATGGTCTAGAACCTTTGCAATTGAGCTATTACTATACTATTTAAAGTTTTGTTAATGGTAGCTTATAATCAGGTACCACATTTAATTGAGGTATTACTATACTATTTTAAAGTTTTGTTAATGGTAGCTTATAATCAGGTACCACATTTAAGAGTTTGAAGGCAACTCAAGTTGTTTATGTCTATATATCTTTAACCATGTGCTTGAAGATAAACTTTATTTATATCCCCCTTCAAAATTAACACCATATAATGTAAAAATACTATAGTATTGAAAGTTTTTTAAGCCCTAAAAGAAAATTTAAAGACAATTTTGACCAAAAGAAAAGTTTAGCTCTGTAGAACTCAGTTATGATATTCTTAAGCATTCTATTTTAAAATATAAATGTTTATGGTTATAGATAGTGTGGTACAGTTTTAAGCTATTAAAGTTACCATTTAAACTATTAAAGCTTAATTCTGTATTAACTCTTTTGGGACAACCTGTATTTTGCTAGGAACTGAGCATATTATCAGACCCTGCCTTCATTTGATATTATGGATAGACAAAGGGGCAGAGGCATGTGTGTGTGTGTGTGTGTGTGTGTGTATGTGTGTGTTAGTGTAGGTGTTTGTGCACATGTATATGTACCTGTTTGTATATGTGTTGGCATGAGTATGTACTGTTTAAGGAATATTTCTAATTGTAAACCTGAGTTCTGCTAAATTGTTCCTTGGGGAAGAGTTCTTTGATCATTGTTTGGCTTAGAATAGGGATTTAGCTGGAGCCAACAGCTGAGCCTGAAACAGTTGCCCATTGTTCATTGATCCCTGGATGGGAAGAAGAGGTGGGAAAGCTGGGAGTGGAGAGGCACAGACTGAGAAGAAAGAGAACTCATCTTTGAAGTAGCTCTCCTGCTAAAGCATCATGGAAACAAATGTAAACCCAGGGAGGGCAAGATGGAAGACTTGGGGTTATTAACTATGTGGCCTAGGAAGAAAAGGAGGTCAGTATGCTAGTTCAGGTATTAGCTTAGATGTAGGTGTAGAGCTGGCCATTGGAATTTAGCTAGGAAATTTTCTTCACATCAAGCAGCTGGGATGGAGAAAACATGTTAAGAATTGTAGAGAGTCTCCAACAAGGGAGCAAGCATCAAGACCATGAGGAAGTTGACAAGGCCACTGCCATTTCAGGTAGAAGACCTGAATCTTGGGGGGGGTCAGTGGGGATAGACTGGGGAGGCTAAATGTGGAAGCACCTTTCTAGTACATTGAACCATGGATATTGCTTCCTTGTGTCCATCCATCTCCAAAGAATCTAGAACAAAGGAGGTAACAAAAATTCCAGAGAGAGAACTTGTCTTGGGAGACTCTAGGGGAATATATCTGCCATACATCACATATTTACATATCTAAAGCTATCTGGATTGGTGAAGCAGATTTTAGGATAAAGCTGGCAGTTGTCTTTGCAAGCTCAATTCATCAGGAAGAAACCTAGAACTCAGTCTAGGCTAGTAGACTCTGAAAGACAAAACCTGTCAGAAAAGTGTTCAGCCAGGAAGGAAGGTGAGACTAATAACTAGGCTTGATTACATTTACATCTTGCATGTTGAACACAGTTATAAGACCCATGCAATGTAAACTTGCCCCTTTGATTTTTTATTGTAACCCAGAAATGTTTTGTGCTTTTTTCAGGGGAAGGAAAAAAGAAAGGATTTGCATCCTTTTCCATTAGCTGCCAGGTGAATAGTATGTTAGTCCAATGGCAAGAGTGTGGCAATGAAGATTTAATAGGGAGCATCAGTGATCCAAATCTTTAGGTGCTTGGTAATGGAGGAAGAAGAGTTAGGTCCTAATGTGTCCATGGAATGACGCAGAGAGGTCACTGATTAAAACTCTTTAAAATCTGAAAACTGCCATGTATTCCATGAGGTTAGCTAGTTCTTCCAATTATCTCTGTACCTAAAATTAGATAGGTGAGTATATATTCTTACAGACACTCATGGAAGAAGCTTCTTTTGCAAGCAGTTTCAACTGTTGGTTTGCATCAGTTGGAAGATTCTTTTTACATCTCTCTTCTATGTTGGAGGAGCTGAGGTAGATTTTCTGAATGAAAGTTACACAGATGAGAGCTGAAGGAGTCGCGTCTTTTAGTGTGAAAATTTTTAAAATCCTAACTTTTTCTTCTCTGAATTTATATAACTCCCTTGAGGTAACTTAAGAATTGATGCTTGAATGTCTTTCCACAAAAATCTTCTTTATATATTTGGTCAGATTTAGCCACTTTTCTTAATTCCATTTAAATGATTACATGGTCTTCTCCCCCATCCCCAACTCTTCTGTCCCTGGTTCCTAGCAAAAGTGCCTTGCACTCAGAAATAATTGTAATAAATGTTGTTGTCAAAAAGAAAAACCCTATTTATTCTGTTTACTAGCCATATAATTTTAGACAAATAACATAATCTCTATGGTTCTCACTTTCTTCACTTGTAAAGTGAGGGTTTGGATTAGATTATTTCAGAGGGCTTTTCTAACTCTTAAGCTATGATAATAACTAATGGGTTCACCTTATAATCTTGCACAGTCATCTTTGAGAGATTATATAGTGCTTTCAGTTATCTAAATCAAGAAGCTCATTTTTTTATGCCAGTATTCCCAAAGTAACAAAATCTTTTTAAGCAAAGAAAACTTATCTCAAAAGAATATAAATTGTAGGTAGCCCAAAGGTAACTGGACCTACTCATGGTGAGAGTATGAGTAGGTTACATGCATACTAATAATAATAAAATATCTAGGACTTGAAAAAATAGATCTTTTCCAAATTATTCACACACAGACAACTATATAATTCAGTATACCAAGGTTCAAATCTTGATTTAAGAAACAGTTAACTTTTATTTTTTTAAATAGTACTTTTCATATTTTATAAGAAAATAACATTCAAAAATAATTTTTATTAAACTATGTTATTGGAGAGATATTTGGGATTTATAAATGGTTTTGATGAAATAAAACATTTTAAAATAAATTTTTGTTTGGTGATTGTTTATTGTCTAATATATAAATATATTTCCAACATCTAGGGTTAGGTTGATGACTTAGGACTGGTTCACTGGTTACTATATGATCCATAGTAATTAGTTAGGTTTCATGAATAAATAACCAAATTACCTTACATTTACCTTACATTTTCTCTAATATGGCTTTAAAGTCTATGAGAAAAATTGATTTATTGATTTGAGCACAAACAGTATATAAATTCAAAAAATAAAAAAATGCAGATTTCAGATTTTAAAAAGATATGTTAATTAAGCCAAATAAGAATATTTTAGCTTCATATTCTTATTTAATTTTTCCTAATTAAATATAAAAACAATTTTAACATTCTTTTGTTTCAAATTTTGAGTTGCAAATTCTCTCCCTCTCTCTCCTCCCTGCCTAGTTGAGAAGGTTATACACATGTAGTCATGGAAAACACATTTCCATGTAAGTCATTCTGTGAAAGAAAATAGAGACAAAAATCCATAACAAAGAAAAAGAATGATCAACATTCAGGCTCTACCAGTTCTTTCTCAGGAAATGGACAGTACCTTTCATCATGAGTCCTACAGAATTGTCTTGGATCATTGTATTGTTGAGAAAAGCTAAATTATTCATAGAACATCATTGTGCAATATTGCTGTTACTGCATATAGTGTTCTCCTGGTTCTGCTCATTTCACTTTGTTCATGTAAGTCTAGATTTTTCTGAGATCATCCTGCTTATCGTTTCTTATTCCAAAATAATCATATGCAACAACTTGTTCAGTCATTCCCCGAATGTTGGACGTCCCCTCATTTTCAGTTCTTTGCCACTACTAAAAGAATTGCTACAAATATTTTTGTACATATAGGTCCTTTTCCTTTTTTTTTTTTTAATTCTTTGGGACCTGACTTGGTAATGGTATTACTTGGTCAAAGGTATGCATGCTTTTATAGTCTTTTGGACATAGTTCCAAATTGCTCTCCAGATTGGTTGAATCAGCATACAACTTTGCCAATAATACATTAGTGGTATTTTTTGGTGGTGCTTTTTTTTTCCCACATCCCCTCCAACATTTGTCATTTTCTACTTATATCATATTTGCCAATCTGACAGGTGTGAGGTAGTAGCTCAGAGTTGTTTTAATTTGTATGTATATCATCAATGGTGATTTAGAGCGTTTTTTTTAATAGGACTTGATTACTTTGTCTGAAAACTGCCTGTTCATATCTTTTGACGATTTATCAACTGAGGAATGACTTTTATTTCTATAAATTTGACTGTTTTCTGTATATTTGAGAAATGAAGTCTTTATCAGAGAAACTCAATGTAAAAATCTTTTTTCATAGTGATGATTACCAACTGTTACCCTCCATTCTATTTTCCCCTTAATTACCCCACTCTCTCCTTTTACCCTGTCCATTCTCGAAAGTGTTTTGCTTCTGGCTTTTACCTCCCCCAAACTGCCCTCCCTCTTATCAGCTCCCTCTACCCCCTTTCTCTTATCTCCTTCCTTTCTTACTTTCCTGTATGGTAAGATAGATTTCTACACCCAATTGAGTGCATATATTATTATTCCCTCTTTGAGTCAACATTCTGATGAGAGTAAGGTTCATGTGCTCCTCTCCTGGCTTGCCATTTTCCCCTCCCCTGTAAAATTCCTTTCAGGCCACTTTTATGTCAGATAATCTATCCCATTCTGACTTCCCCTTTTCCCTTCTCCCAGTGCATTCTTCTTTCTATCCCTTAATTTTATTTTTTAAGATTCTCATACCATCACATTCAACTCATACCCTCTGCTTTCTGTCAATGTATATTCCTTCTAACTGCCCTAACAATGAGAGAGTTTTTAGGAGTTATAAATATCATCTTTTCACATAGGAATATAAACAGTTGAACCTTATTGAATCCCTTATGATTTCTCTTTCCTGTTTACTTTTTTATGCTTCTTTTGCATCTTGTATTTGAAACTCCTATTTTCTGTTCAGCTCTTGTCTTTTCATCCCCTGAAAGATTATACTCAGTTTTGTTGGGTAGATGATTCCTGGCTGTAAATTATTTTGCTCTCCAGAATCTCATATTCCAAGCCCTCTGTTCCTTTAACATAGAAGCTACTCAATCTTGTGTTACCCTGACTGTGACTTCATGATATTTGAATCATTTCTTTTAGGCTTCTTGCAGTATTTTCTCCTTAATCTGGGAATTCTGGAATTTGACTATAATATTCCCAGGAGTTTTCATTTTAGGATCTCTTTTAGGAGGTGATTGGTGATTGTTTTCAGCTTCTATTTTCCCTTCTTATTCTAGAAAATCACTGTGGTTTTCCCTTGATAATTTCATGAAAGATTATATATAGGCTCTTTTTTTTTTTATCATGACTTTCAGGTAGTCCAATAATTGTTTAGTTATCTCTCCTGGATCTCTTTTTCCAGGTTAGTTTTCTCAGCAAGATATTTCACATTTTCTTCTATTTTTTTCATTCTCTTGATTTTGTTTGTTTCTTGATTCTCAGAAAGTCATTAAATTCTACTTGCCTGATTCTAACTTTTAAGGAATTATTTTCTTCAGTGAGTTTTTGTACCTCTTTTGTCATTTGGCTTGTTCTGCTTTTCAAGGCATTTTTCTCTTCATTGGATGTTTGTGCCTATCTTACCATTTGGTTTTTTAAGGTGTTAATTTCTTCAGGTTTTGTTTTGTTTTGTTTTTTGTGCCTGCTTTACCAAACTTGACTTTTTTTCATGATTTTCTTGCATCACTCTCATTTCTCTTCCCAATTTACCCTCTACCTCTCTTACTTGACTTTTAAAGTCTTTTTTGAGTCCTTCTATGACTTAAGACCAATTCATATTTTTCTGTCAGTCTTTGAATGCAGGAATTTTGACTTTGTTGTTTTCTTCAGAGTATGTGTTTTGATTTTCCTTGTCATGTGTAATGCCAACATAGTAGTTGCTGTGAATATACATGTGTATTTTCAGGGTAAATTTGCAAAATATAAAATAACTCTCTTCCTCAAAGATGAAACCAAGATATTTATTCAGATACTAGAAAGTCAGATGCAACATAGTAACAAAGAAGTTCATACACATCCCCAATCCAGAGAGCACCAACATCCCCAAACCTTCTCCAGAAACAAGCTCCCCAAGGCAAAATTCCTCTCTCTGTCACTCACACTCGCTGCTCAGCTCTCTCTCAGCTCTGTCCATTTGGCAAACCCATCCCACCATGTGCTCCATGTGACTCAAGCTGTGGGCTGGATCAAAGCTCAAAGCAGGTCACATGGGCTTTGTTAAGGGGCAGGGAAGATCTTCAAATTCCCTTAACATTACATCATCATAGTAACTTTCTATGTTCAAAATTTTTGTCTGCTGTTTACTTATTTTTCAGCCTATTTCTTGACTTTTAACTCTATGTTAAAATGGGGCTAACTCTATGTTAAAATGGGGCTCCGCCTCCCAAGGAGAGAGAGCACTATACCAATCATCAGGTTGTTTTCAGAGGCAGTTCTGGGGACCTATAAGTTTTTGTTTTTTCCACTTTGTGTTTACTACTCTCCTGTTGTGTGCACTGGTTTCTGAATGAACAGAAACACTCTTTTCAACTCTGAAACTGCAACCAAGGGTCCCTGCTCACCTGTGGCTGCAAGCTCTGCTGGGTTAATGCTCCTCGTCACCTTGCAATTGCTACCCAGGACTGTAACCCGGATCCAAGTATAGACAATGCAAGAGTCTTGCTCCTGGTGTCAGCAAAGAGACCCTGTAAATCTTCTGACTCATTGTCCAACCCTCTTACCATCTGTAGGCTGAGATGTCTAGAAACCACCACGACGGCCACTGATTCAGTCACCCTGAGATCTGCCCCTGGTTTGCTGGGTCTCAGTCTGCGCTGGACTGCACTCCTCTCTCACTTTGGTGCAACACACCTTTCCTGGTGACCCTCTAAGTTGTTTTGGGCTAGAAAATTGTTTCATTCTGTCTTCTTGTGGGTTCTGCCACTCTAGAATCTTTTTTGGAGTCATTATTTAAGGTATTGGAGGGGTTTGGGAGAAAACTCAGATGAGTCCTTATCTTTACTCTGCCATCCTGTCTCTGCCTCCTCAAGAATACTTTAACATACACATACACACACACAATACAGAGTAGCATATGAGGAAAGTTAAACCATTATTTTCAATGTATATTATTTAAGTTAAATCCACCTAATACCACCTCAGGTAAGATTGGGATAGAACCATCAAAACATTTGTTAAGCACCTACATGTGTTAGATGCTAAGTATACAAAGACAGAAATTAACTTTAGTTCTTTGGGGACAAATACAACTATATAAACAAACATAAAATGTATGTAAAACAGATAGGGTGTAGGAGTACTGGACGTAGGAGGGGTATTAATAAGTGAAAGGAATCAGAAAAGCTACATGAAATGGCCCTTGAATTAAGCTTTGAAAGAAACAGAAATTCCAAGAGGTTGAAATTAAAAGTGCATTCCAGTCCTAGAAGGCCACCTAGACAAAGCCATGGAGACTGACAATAGAAGTTGTAGTCAGAGTAAAGCAAATAGACTGATTTGACTCGAATGGAAAGGGAACATTGGTATATGGAAGATAGATTAGAGTGGAGACAGGGGGATCAATTAGGTGTTTTTTTAGTAGTGTGGAGAAAGTATTGAAGACCTAAACTAGCATGTTAACCCATTTAATTTAGCAAGAAGGAAATGGATGGAGAGATGTTTTAGATGATGAATTCATAAAACTAAGCAATGTATTAGATACGCACAAGGGAGAGAGAAGATTGGAATATGACTTCAAGGTATGACTGGATGGATATTGGTCCCCTTTAACAAAAGTAGAGAGGAAAGAGGGGTAAGTTTTTGGGAAAAGGTCATGATTTCTGAACATGTCTTCTTGGGGCAATTGAAAGTATTTGGAGAAAATTTGATGAGTCAGACAACAGGAAATTCAGAATTTGATTTCTTTACCTCTTGACTTTTGATCATGAACTGGTCAATGGATTTTTTTAAAACCATAGTATTGGATGTATGATGCTGTATGACCTGTATTCTTTCTTAATCTTAGTCTGGCTAAGAATGCATGTTCCATAGTGAGCTAAAATGAACTAACATTCTGCACACTGTAGATTCCCTAGCCCAGTTGTATTCATTAATGTCCTACTTTTTTGACCTAAAAAGGTAAATTAGGAAAGGAATTATTTTTACCTTTTAGGGGATTTTCCCTGAAGAAGAGATTACTGTCACTATTGAAATTTTTATGTTAAATTCTTCTATACTCTAAAAAAGTAGCTACACCATATTAATGAACAAGAAACATAATAACTCACAGTAAGATTTATTCTTCTCCCAAAGGAAAAAGGCTTATGGATCAGAGCTCCCTTTCTGCCTAAAGTGGAAGTAAAGTGATTTATTTCATTAGTAGGTTGTTCAGCAATAGACCACAAAGACTTAGACTTTTAAAATCATATTTGATGTATAAATCAGAATATGAATATATGTGTGCATATTGCTGTATTTAATTCAGCCCAACAGTTTTCTTTGAAACTATAAATATCCTTATCAAAAAGATTGACTTTACTCTTTGTTTTGAAATGGTACTCTTGCATATTCAAGTATATACACATATATGTCTAAATGTGTATACATACATATGTTATGAGATATTTCATTTGTTTCTTGACATAACATCTTAGTAAGATTTTGACCTTGCTTTCAGATTCAGAAGTAATAGGGTAGATTGTAGAGAATCAAAGTAGGTCAAAGTAGCAAAGGGGAAATCCCTTAGTTTGACATACATTTTCTTGATTCTAGCAGATTTCACTTTCATTGTTACGATCTATACTTGCCTTCCTGTGAACTATCAAATTATAGAAATTGCAGAAAAGGTCTTAAGTGTATCAGCAAGTGTCTTACACAAAATTTTAATGATTACTTTTACTTCTAGAAGTGGTCATAAAATAGAGTGAGAGAATTGAAATTATAATGGATTTTTTTAATTCATAGAAAAAATATGCCAGCTTTTCTAGATACAAGAAATAATGTTTTGTGGGTTTTACTTAACTGTTTCCTAATAAAGTATTCTGTGAGATGTTTGGAAAGTTTCTGTTGTGTCAAAACAAAATATATCAATTTTAAAAATAGCATTGTGTAAAGTTAAAGGAGTTGAAAATTTAATCACAACTTGCAGGAGCCAAGATGGTGGAATAAGCAGGAAATGACTTTAACTCTCCCATATTTACCTCTAAAAAACTATAAAATAGTGCCCCCAAATGAATTCTGGAAGATTAGAACCAGCAAATAAATAGGGTGAAACAATTTTTCTAGTCCAAGAAACTTAGAAATTTGGCAGGAAAAGTCTCTCACTTGATTAAAAGGGAAGTGCAGTCCAGGACAGGAAGTATCCCAGCAAGCCCCACCTCAGCAAGTGAGCAAGAGATCCTGAACTCCAGTATTGCAATGTAGATCAACAGTAAGACTAGGCGCCCCCATGTGCCTCAGCATAGCCAGGTGAACGGGGAGACACCAGTGTTGGGACCTGCCACATACCTCAGCACATGGGTAGACGTCAACTCTGACACCTTGCATGTGCCTCAGCAAACAGGTAGATGCCTGTGCTGTGCCTACCCCTCCTTATGCTCGATAGGGACCTCTCCAAGTGCCTCCATGTAGTCTCAGGCCAACAGGCAGATGCCAGCACAGGGACCCACCACACACTCAGCACATGGGCAAATGCTAGTTCCAGGACCCCTACATGCTTCAGCTCAGCACCAGGTGAACTGTCAGACCCCTACAGCCTCTAGCAGTGGCAGCCAGCCACCTCCCCCTGCTTAGCTCAGCACCAAAAACGAAAGGCCCCCATGGACCTCAGGGTCACACTGCTGCAGCTCCAGGCAAAAGTCCAATACCTGTAGCCCCCATCATGAGGATCTTGGGGCAGTGCCCCTCCTACCACAGGAGCAGGATTCCAATTTAAAAGGAAAAGGGCTGGAAAAGATGAGCAAAATTGAAAAAAAGAAATAATCTGACCATAGAAAATTATTATGGTGACAGGGAAGATCAAGACACAGACTCAGAAGAGGATAACAATGTCAAAACACCTATAAGCAAAGCCCCAAAGAAAAATGGGAATTGGTCTCCAAACCAAAAAGAACTCATGGAAAAGCTCAAAAAGGAGTTTAGAAATCAAGTTAAAGAGGTGGAAGAAAAATTGGGAAAAGAAATGAGAGTGATGCAAGAGAATCATGAAAACAGAGTAAACAGCTTGGAAAAAGAAAATAGCTCCTTAAAAAGCAAAATTGGCTAGATGGAAAAGAAGGTACAAAAACTGAGGAAAATAATTCCTTAAAAATTAGAATTGGGCAAGTGAAAGCTAATGATTCTATGAAACATGAAGAATCAATCAAAACCAAAAGAATGAAAAATAGAAGAAAATGTAAAATACCTGATTGGAAAAACTGGAAAATAGATCCAGGAGAGATAATTTAAGAATCAGTGGACTAAAAGATTCTGGGAAGATGATAAGAGTAGGCCAGAAAAATTTCAGCTCTCCAAATTTCCTCCACAAAAAGAGAATATTACCTCAGAGCAGCAGAAATTAACATGGGGTAAAGCAGTTGTCTTCCTAAAGACAGTTTGAGAAGATCTCAGGAAAGACTGAACCTCCAGGGGGCAGAGGTTTGACCTAAGTGAAGTGCAAACACCTCCAGGCCCACTCTGCAGAATTAACAAACAACAAGCTCTATGGCAGCTGGGTTGAGAGGCATCCTGAGCCTTTGAAACCTTCATTTTGCAAACAATGTGCTGAGGAGGAGAAGATTGAAGGGCTTTCCAATGTTGAGGGATGCCAAGGACAGTTGTGCTGACCAAAGTCATTCCTGGCTGAGGCTGTGGAGAAGGAGTTAGCGCACACTTGGTGACTGCAGTAGCAAGGGACAGGGTCACTGGTGGTTGTGGGTACTTACAGGACAGCAGAGTTCCTGGTTTCAGTTCCAGGATGGAGAGTACAGCTCTAGTTTGCAGTCACCTGAGGAACCACAGGGAGCAAGATCATTTGCAGGACAGTGTGACTGGGGGCTCTTGCTATGGCTTAGGAGTGGAGAACCCATGGCTGGGCTCTGAGACAGACCTCAGAAAATAACTGTAAGAAGGAACTGAGTCTTGGGCATCATTCCCCGTAACTTGGGACTAGAATTTGTTTAATAGATGCTAAAAACAAAATAAAACAAAAAATAAAAATGAGTGAGCAAAGAAGAAAAAACCCAACCATAGACAATTACTATTGGAATAGAGAAGATCTAGGTTCATATTCAGAGGAATATGATGGAGCTAAAAAGCTACTTCCTTTTCAACAAGAAATGTCAAGTGGTACCAGGTACAAAAAGAGTTATTGGAGAAACTTATATTTAAAGTATTTTAAAAATCAAATAAGAGCAGTCAAAGAAAAATTAGGAAAAAAAAAGTAAGAGCAATGCAAGAAAATTGTCAACCAACTGGAGATAATCAAAAACTTAAGAAAATAATTCCCTGAAAACTAGAATTGGGCAAAGAGAAGCTAATGACATTCTAAGACACCAAGAAATAAAAGAAAAACAAAAAAATAGAAGAGAAAGTGAAACATCTCATCAGAAAAACAACTGATCTGGAGAACAGATTGAGGAGATACAATATTCAGACTACCTGAAAATTATAACCAAAAAAAGAATCTTGATATAATATCATAAGAAAGTATCAAGGAAAATTGCCCTTAAGTTCTAGAACAAGAAGGCAAAGTAGAAATAGAAAAAAAATTCCACAGGTCATCACCTGAAAGAGATTCCAAGAGAAAGACTTGCAGTAATGTCATAGCCAAGCTTCAAACCTCCCAGTTTAAGGAAAAAATATTGGAAGCAACAAGGGGAAAACCAATTTAAATCATGGAGCTACAATAAGAATTACACAAGACCTAGCAGCAGCTACTATGTTGAAGGACTGGAGAGCAAAAGTGCTAGGATTACAACCAAGAATAACTTAGTCAGCAAAGTTAAGTATAATTCTGAATGAAAAAAAAAACATTTAGTGAACTCAAAGACTTTCAGGTTTTTGTGATTAAAACCCCCAAAACTTAAGGGAAAATTCAACACATAACATCCAGGAGAAATAGAAGGTAAGCCCTAAAGACCACTTATAAGGGACTCAACAAGTTCAAGTTGTTTACTTCCTATATGTGAAAATATTAGCTGTACTCTTTTGATTGTCATCATTATTTGGGTAATTTGAAAGAAAGGTATGGGCTGAGCTGAGTAGGATGGGGTGATTCTAAAAACTGTTCAGGGAGAGATAAAAGGGAGGGAGTTTCTCATATAAATGAGGCATAAAAGGAAAAACTGGTACAGAAGATAGTAGGAGGGAGGGCAAGTAGTACTGGAACCTTACTCTCACTGGGACTGGGTTAAAAGGGGAACAACACACACACATATTTGGAAGGGTATAAAATTCTAAATTTAGAAAGAAATAAGAGGGTAAGGGGATAGAGTGGGGTGAGAGGATAAGGGAGGGACTCCTAGACAGATGGATAAGGAATAGAGCAAGGTAGGGAGTAGAAGTAGAGGAGTGAGGAGGAATAAGGTAAATAGGACGAGAAGGATAGTGAGAAAAAATAAGAAAAAGGGAAAATAACAACAGGTAGTTGTAGCTTAGAATGAGAATGGTACAAATTTATTCATAAAATGGAAATGGAGAGCAGATTAAAATTTTGAATTCAACAATATATTGCTTTCAGGAAACAAAAATGAGAGATACACACAGATAAAATAAAGCCCAGGAATAGAATTTAGTATGTAAAAAAAAGCAGGATAATAATTGTGATCTTAGACAAAGTTAAAGTTAAAATAGATTTAATCGAGAGTGAAAAATAGAGAAATTACATGTCAGCAATATTATTCAGTATTGTTTTGGACTACTTAAAATAACTCAACAGTATAAAATACTTGAACTTATACCTGCCAAAACAGACACAGGAACTTTATGAAGATAAACATAAATACTTTTTATACAGATAAACTTAGATCTAAATAATTGAAGTACTATTTATTGTTTATAGGTAGATAAAGCGAATATAATTTTTACAATAACAATTTTACATAGCTATTTAATGTCATTCCAATTAAATTACTAAAACTTTATTTTACTGAGTTAGAAAAAATAGTCACAAAGTTGATTTGGAAGAGCAGAAGGTCAGTGGCTTCAAAGAAACCAGGGAAAAAAGATGTAAAGGAAATAGATTCAGCAATAGCAAACCTTAAAATATATTACAAGGTGAGAGCAGTGTTGAAGTATAAAAGGATAATTTTTATAATCTTGAATTAAAATTTTCTTGTATAAACAGAAAGATTGCAGAAAATTGGGGAAAAAACTTTCATAGACAATCTCTCAGATAGGATGTGATTGGGCTACAATATTGCTATGGTGTAGGAAATGATGAGCTGGTTGGTTTAAAAATGTGGACAGACTTGGATTTATGAAGGACAATACTATCCACTTTCAGAGAAACATGATACGAGTCTTACATATATGAATGAATATCTGTGTATGTTTATATGTGTATGTTTATAGATGTTTGTGCATAGTTATATGTTTCCATGCTTATTTATAGTCTTCTTTAAGAAAGTGGGAGGAGAAGGGGAAAATAAACTAAAAAGTGCACAGCAGAGAACAGAATGAGGAAAGCAAACAAACAAAAAAAAAGGAAACAAAGCTGGGCAGCTTTGAAAACAATGTGTAGTATTTATTATATAGATTTTCTTGCAATGGAAATTTATTGTTTTATATTAAATTCTCTCTTATGGTTTACTATGTATATGGCAATGTTTGGGGGTTTTTGTTCTCATTTTGTATTTAAGGTTTTTTTCAAAAAAAAAAAAAAAGACTCACAGGACTACCTGGAAGCCATAATCAAACAGAGGACTTGAGCATCATACTCCAAGAAATTATAAAAGAAAACTGCCTTGATATTCTAAAACCAGAGGGCAAAATAGATATTGAAAGAATCTACCAATTACCTCTGGAAGAAGATCTCAAAATGAAAATTCCAGAGAACACTATAGTCAAATTTCAGAAGTACCAGATCAAGGAAAAAATATTGCAAGCAGCAAAAAAGAAACAGTTCAAATATCAGGAAACCACAGTCAGGATTATATAGGACTTGGTAACTACAACATTAAAGGATCAAAGGTCATGGAATATATTTTGGAAGGCAAAGGAACTAGGACTACAACTAAGAATCACCTACTTAGTGAAATTGAGCATAATCTTTCAAGGAAAAAAATGTCATTCAATGAATTAGAAGGATTTCAAACTTTCATAACAGAAAGACCAGAGCTGAGCAAAAGAATTTAATTTCCAATGTCAAGACTCAAGCATAAAAAGGTAAAAAGGAAAGAAAAACATAGGGGATTCAGGGCTAAATTGTTTACATTTCTATGTGGGAAGATGATACTTATAATTCTTAAGAACTGTATCAATAATAGTGCAGTTAGAAGGAACATACATAGATGAGGTATGGATATAATGTGAATTTATGGAATAACAAAAAAAGGGATGAGAAAGAGGATTACATTGTAAACAGAAGGAAGGGAAAGGTAGAACAGGGTAAATTAATTTACAGGAGTAACAGGAAGAAAGAGAGAGCAAAAGTATACTGGATGGGTATTTAAACTGTCCCCTCTCAGAACTTGATAAATCCAACCAAAACATAAATAAGAAATAAACTAAGGAGGTGAACAGAATCTTAGAAAAGTTAGATATGACAGGCTTTTGGAGAAAATTGAGTGGAAATAGAAAAGAACATACCTCTTTCTTGGCTGTACATGGCACTTACATAAAAATTGACCATGTATTAGAACATAAAAGCCTCAAAATCAAATGGAGAAAGGCAGAAATATTAAATGCATCCTTTTGAGGTTATAAACCTCGAGACCACATATGGCCTTCTAGATCCTCAGGTGTAACCTTTCGACTGAGTCCAAGTTTTACAGAACAGATCCTTTCATTAAGGGGATTTGTTCTGTGAAATTTGGATTCAGTCAAAGGGCTACATTTGAGGACCTAGAAGGCCACATGTGACCTTGAGGTTGCAGGTTCCCCTGATGTAATGCTATAAAAATTACATTCACTAAAGGGCCATGGAAACATAGTTTAAAAATTAATTTGAAACTAAATAATCCTAAAGAACAAATGGGTCAAAGAACATATCATAGGAACAATCAGTAATTTCATTAAATAGAATGACAACAATGAGACAAAATGTCAAAATTGATGAGATTGCAGCCAAAATAGTATTAATACAAAAATTTATTTCTCTAAATTCTTAGATCAAAAAAAAAAAAAAAGAGAAAGAGCAAAACAGTGAATTGGGCATGCAACTAAAAATTCTAAAAAAAGAACAAATTGAAAATGTCCAATTGAGCACCAGATTGGAAATCCTGAAAACCAAAGGTGAGATTAATAAAATTGAAAGTAAGAAAACTATTGAACTAATAAATAAAACTAGGAGCTGGTTTTATGTGAAAAAAAAAAACCAAACCCAGATAAACCATTGGTTATTTTGATTATAAAAAAGAAAACCAAATTATCATTATCAAAAATGAAACAGACGAACTAGTCACCAATGAAGAAAAAATTAGAACAATCATTAGGAGCTATTTTGCCCAATTATATGCCAGTTAATCTGATAAGAGAATGAATATTTATATTAAATATTTATATTTAGGTGAATATTTATAAAAATATAAATTGCCTGGATTAACAAAAGGTAATAAAATACCTAAATAATCCCCTTTTAAGAAAATAAATTGAACAAGTTACCAATGAACTCCTTAGGAAAAAATCCTCAGGGCCAGATGGGTTCACCAGGAAATTTTTCCAAACATTTAAAGTATGGTTAATTCTGATACTATAGAAACTATTTGAAAAAATAGACAAAGAAGGAGTCCTATCAAATTCCTTTTGTGATAAAAATATGGTTCTGACACCTAAACCAGGAAGAGTTAAAAGAGAAAGAAAACTATAGACCAATCTCCCTAATGAATATTGATGCAAAAATTTTGAATAACAACAAGGAGATTACAGCAGTATATCATAGGGATCACGCGCTATGACCAGACGGGACCAAGAATGCAGGGTTGGTTCGATTATTAGGAAAACTATCAACATTATGAATCATATCAATAACAAAAACAACAGAAATGATGATTATCTTAATAGATATCAGAAAAGCTTTTGACAGCACCTGTTCTTTTTAAAAATACTAGAGAGCATGGAAATAAAGGGATCATTTCATAAAATGATAAGCAGCATATCTCTAAAACCATCGGTAAGTATTATCTGTAATGAGGATAAGCTAAAAACCTTCCCAGGAAGATCATGAGTGAAACAAGGATGCCATTATTCAATACCATACTAGAAATGTTAGCTATAGCTATAAAAGAAGAAAAAGAAATTGAAGAAATTAGAATAGGCAGTGAGGAAACAGTTTATCACTCTTTGCAGATGTTATAATGGTATACTTAGTGAATCCTAGAGAGTCAACTTTGAAGTAATTAACAACTTCAGTAAAGTTGTAGGATAGAAAATAAACTCACATAAATCATCAGCATTTCTATGTATTAACAAAGCCCAGGAGTAAGAGATAGAAAGAAAACTTCCATTTAAAGTAACTATAAACAGTATAAAGTACTTGGGAGTCTACCTGCCAAGATAAACCCAGGAACTATATGAACAAATTCCAAAATACTTTTCACACAAAGTCTGATCTAAACAATGTTTCAATTGCTTATGGGTTGGCCAGGCCAATATAATAAAAATGACAACTCTACCCAAGCTAATTTTCTTTTTTCACTGCCATACCAAGCAAACTACCAAAAATTATTTGCTATATCTAGAAAAAATAACAAAATTCATCTGGAAGAACAAAAGGCCAAGAATATTCAGGAAATTAATGAAAAAAAGTACAAAGGAAGGTGGCCTAGGAATACCAAATCTCAAACTATATCATAAAGTAGTAATCATCAAAACTGTCTGATACTGGCTAAGAAATAGAGTGGTGGATTAGTGAAATAGATTAGGTACACAAGATGCAGTAGTTAGTGACCATAGTAAGCTAGTGTTTGATAAATAAATCCAAAGACCTCAGTCTCTGGGATAAAAACTCAGCATTTGATAAAAACTGCTGGGAAAACTAGAAAACATTATGGCAGAAACTAGGTACACCGTATACTAAGATAAAGTCAAAATGCAGGATTAAAATATAACAGGTAATACCATAAGCAAATTAAAAGTGTGAGAAAAGTCTACCTGTGAGGTCTATGGAGAAGGGCAGAATTTATGATCAAACAAGATTTGATAAGAACCAGTAGAACAGTGTGTGCCATAACAGCATCATTATGTGGTGATCAACTATGAATGACTTAGCACCTCTCAGTAACGTAGTGATCCAAGACCAAAGATCTCATGATGGAAAATGCTATCCACATTCAGATAAAGAGCTAATGGACACTGAATGTAGATCAAAACTTATTATTTTCACTTTCTCTACTTTTTTTGTGTGTGTGTTTTTTTTTTTGCTTGGTCTATTTCTTCTTTCACAAGATGACTAATAGAAATATGTTTTACACGATTGCACATATATGACCTATATCAAGTTGCATACTGTTTTAGGTAAAGGGGCGGGGAAAGAAAAAAATTTGAAATTCAAAATTTTGTAAAAATGAATGCTAAAAATTACCTTTATATATAATTGGAAAAACTACTAAAAGAAATTTTAACCCTAAAGATTGTGAACTAGCTATTCTGCCTTTTAAAAAAAATTTTCAAAAACAAACTTTTGCTGAAATGCATGTTATCTGCTTGCTGAAGAGCCAGTATGCTAATAGAATGAGCTACTTGGAAGAAATGATGACTACAGCGCCTCCCTCTGACAGCGCTGAACGGACAAGTCAGCTAACTTCTCTGGGCCGTAGTTTCCTCATCTGCAAAGTGAGAATAATACCTGTTAGTACCTGCCTTGAAGTGTGGACATGGATATCAAGTAAAGTAATGTATCTGTATCAGGAACCTGTGCCAGGCTAAACAGTTTGTTTCGTTAGAACAAAAAAAGGGCATCTATAAGTCATTGAAAACATTGGTTGCCTTTTAAACACTCTTTTCTGACTTTTTAGCTCTTATGGGTTAGTATTAGAAACCAATCTTCTTTCCTCAAAATGCCCTAGACCATATTTTTCTGTCTCTCACTTCACAATGTTTAGTTATTTTAATAAATGATTATCATAGGTTGGCTGTTGTTTTTAGAGAACTGGTTATGTTTAAATTTGATATATATGTCATGGTATTATCTCTTCAATTGATGTTTTCTTCTACGTTTTTTTTTTCTCTTTTATGGGGTGATATTCAAAAACTGTGATCTCATTGATTTGGAAGTTTCCTACAACAGTGCAGATTATAATTTATCCATGCTTGTCTTTGCCAGATGACTTTGGCATCCTCCCAAAAGTCCACCCAACTTACTGGGGACCTTCCTTGATCTCTTCTTATGTGACAAGGATCCTATTGGAATACTTAGGTCACCTACCTGTCATTTCCCACACTTCTAACATGATTAACCCATCTTTTCTTTTTATCATATTGTTCCTTAATGCCATACTTCCTTGAATTCCCTAGTTATATATTGTATCCTGCTCACACCCATAGTGTACCTTTTTATTGCCCTCTGTGTGATACTTATCTTTAGCTCTTCAGAGGCACTGTTGATCAGGTCTCTTGGTCATGAAGCAACACAAGTAAAATATTTTTATTGAAAAGATGGGCTATTCTGGTTTGGGAAGTTTGGGATCAATAAAAATGCTTCTCAATTTCCTGAAAGCAATCCAGCCTACTCACCTCCTCCTTCTCATCTCTGGCTCAGTTTATTGTCTATATGTTTTGTCTGTCCTTCAAGAAACCAGAGACTGGGGGTGCCCAGAAAGGAAACCCTAGAGCAGGAGGAGATCCCTGAACTATAGTTGCAGTGACAGGAACAAGGGCCATTAGGTAGCACCATCTCCCATTATCCAGTTCCAGGCCAGACATTGGGGTAAGGAAATCCTCACATAGGAATGATGGAAGAGTGGTTGCTAACAAGCCTTAGCTGTGAACTGAGCAAAGAACAAGTTTGGAAGCAAACAGTAGGTGTGTGACTGATCCCAGGAGTAGAGCAAGGACTTGGTTTTACTCTCCAGTCCAGGGTGGAAGTCTGCGGTGAAATAACCAGGGCAGGAGTTTCAGACTGAAGGGGAGCCTTCAGTTCAGTCAGTTTAAGCCTGAAGAGGCTCCCAATAGGTTAGTACTGGCTGTCTAACAGCAGGTTACTGAAATTCCCAACCAGGGACAAGCTGATAGATCTAGATCTAGGTCAGGAACTTGCAGAGGTCATTTAGGAGGGCAGTGAGCAGAGTAGTTTAATTCTATCCCTGTGAGATCATTGAAAACTTATAGAGCCCCATCCTGAACTATTAAAGCAGCAGAAGGATGTAGAAGAACAGAAATTTAGTCCAGACCTTCCACCCAGGAAGCATGCAGAGTCCTACACTAACATAAAGCCTGAAGTAAAGGTTTAAGAAACTGGAAGAACGGGCTAACAAAAAAGAATCCCACCACAAAAAGATATGGTGATAAGGAAGCTGAAGATACAAACTTAAGAATAGAATGATAAAATTATCTACAAACAAAGCCTCAAAAGAAAAATACAGTTTGGACACAAGTCCAGCTAGAATTCCTAAAAGAGTTAGAGCAAGAGTTAAAAAAAAAGAGCTAAAATTGATTTTAAAAGTCAAATGATAAATAATGGAAAAGAAATAAACTGTGGAAGAAAGAGATGAAAGGAGAATTAACAGCTTATAATAATAGATACAAAACCTGACCCCAGGAAATAATCTCAAAGGGGAAGATGCTGGGGGCAAAGGAGACTTGAAGGAAATCAGAGAAATTCAGACCAAATGAGGGGACAGAGCATTCCAAGCATGGGACAAAGGCACAGGGATGGAAGATGGAGTGACCTGTGTGAGAAAGTATAAATAGGCCAGTGTACTTGGATTACAGAGTATGCAGAAGAGAGTAACATTTAAGAAGACTGGAAGGATAGGAAGGGGCCAAGCTATAAAAAGCTTTAAATTGCCAAATAGGGAATTTATATCTGATTCTGGAAGTAGTAGGGAGTCACTGGAGCTCAGTGAGCTGAGTGGTAATTTGGTTAGATCTATGCTTCAGAAAAATCACATTAGCAGCTGAATGTGGAGGAAGGATTGGAGTGGGAGATACTTGAGGCAAGGAGAAGAGTTAGAAAACTATTTCAGTAGTTCAGGTAAGAGGTGATAAAGGCCTGTATTTGGGTTGTTGCTATGTCACTATAGAGAAGGGGACACCTGTAAGTAGGAGTATGATGATAGAAATTACAATATTGACAACAGATTGGATATTGGGGTGAGTTAGAGTGAGAAATAGGCATCCAGTCTGGATAACTGGAAGGATAGTGTTGCCTTTGACATTAGTAGAGAAGTTTAAGAAAGGGGAAAATTTGGGGGGAAAGATAAGTTCTGTTTTGAACATGTTGAATTTGAAATAGTTCAGAAGAGAATCTAGAGTTGGGTATATAGATCTAGGAACCATCTAGAGAGAGATAATAACTGAACCCATGTAATCTGATAGAATTACCAAATGAGGCAGTTAAGAGCAAAAAGGGGACCCAGACAGAGGCTTGGGGAACACCCACAGTTTGTGGGCACAGAACCAGCAAAGGAGACTGAGAAGATGAAGTTGGACAGATAAGGAGAATCAGGAGATTTTTAGTGTCATGAAAAACTAGAGATACTATTCAGGAGGAGGAAGTGATCAAAATTATTAACTGCCACAGAGAGGTCAAGAAGAATGAGGATTGATATTAAGCCCATCAGATTTACAATCAAGAGATCATAGCATACAAAACAGGTCATAGCACTGCATTTGTAGTCTGATATGCATAGTGTACAATAGGAATATTGTCTGCTTTCATCTGGATTTTCCCTACTTTTGAATGAAGTTTAATGTTGCATGTTGCCTCAAGTTAACATTCATCTTTAATTGAATTATAAAATGCTTTGAGAATTCAGCACACTACAAAGTATCATAGTTTTCCGTGATTACAAGTGCAAAAAGCTTATAAATTTCTTTACCTCTGTGTTGTTGCAATATATTTTAAAATGCAGTTTTAATATAAATGTAAATAGTTTGATCAGAGACCGAACAAGACTTCATATAATAAACACATTTTGTAGATGAGACAACAGAGGCTCAAAGGAGCCAAATGACTTGCCTAATATCAAATAGCTAGTTAGCAAAACAAATGCTAGGAGCCAAGATACTTATTTTCCTAATTTATTGTTTCTTCCACCATAGACACTCTCACTACAGAATATTTTTCAACTGGGTAACACTTTTTCTTGTTCTAAACCAGGAATTTTTTAATTATAATTTTTTAAATATTAAAGACAATGTGAATACTTTTATTATAATACCATATGATAAAACTGGAAACAGCTCTGCAGTTATAGGCAAGGACTTTATACTGCTTTTTCTTTTTTTTAAGTTCCATTTTATTTTCAATTCCAAAATCTCCTCTTCCCCTTTCCCCATGAGAAGACAAGGAAAATAAAACCCATTTGTTTTCTCATAAAAAAATGCTAAAGAGAAGAAAAGGTGCTTCAGTTTGCATTCTGAGTTCATCCATGCTTTCTGGAGGTGGATACTCTATACCATCATTGGTCCTTTGGAACTGTGAGTGTTTATTGTATTGATCAGAGTTACTAAGTCTTTCAAAGTTGATCATCCTTTTTTTTTTTTTTTGATGTTTCAGATTGCTTTGGTGTTTTTAAAAATTATTTTTAGTTTTCAACATTCACTTCCATAAGATTATGGGTTTCAGATTTTCTTCCAAGATGGTGTAATATGTAAAGAAGAATTAGAAACAATTAGAGACACTACGAAAAAGAAGAAACAAAAAAAGAGAGAGAAAACATATCCTTTGATCTGCATTCAGACTCCAAAGTTCTTTTTCTGGATATGGACAGCACTTTCCATTATGAATCTTTTGGAGTTGTTTTAGATCCTTGCATTGCTAAGAAGAGATAAGTCCGTCAAAGTTAGTCATTGCTCACTGTGGCTGTTACTGTGTACAATATTCACCTGGTTCTGGTAACTTCACTCAGCATCATTTCAGGTTTTTCTGAAATCTGCCTACTAATCATTTCTTATAGCATAATAGTATTCCATTATATTCATCTACCACAACTTGTTCAGTCATTCCCTAGCTGATAGGCATCCCCTAAATTTCCAATTCTTTGCCACCACAAAAAGAGCTGCTATAAATATTTTTGTACATGTGGGTCCTTTTCCCATTTGTATGATCCCTTCAGGATACAGACCTAGAAGTGCCATTTTTCTGGGTCAAAGGGTATGCACATTTTTATAGCCTTTTGGGCATAGTTCCAAATTGTTCTCCAGAATGGTTGGATCAGTTCACAATTCCAACAACAATGTGTTAGTGTTCTAATTTTCCTACATCTTCTTCAGCATTTATCATTTTCCTATTTTGTCATGTTAGTCAATCTGATAGGTATGATGTGCTATCTCAAAGTTGTTTTGATTTGTATTTCTCTAATCGATAGTGATTTCATATGACTACAGATAGCTTTACTTTCTTCATCTGAAAACTGTTCATATCCTTTGACCATTTATCAATATAGTTTAGAAATGAGGCCTTTATCAGAAACACAGGTTGTAAAAATTCTTTCCTAGTTTTCTGCTTCCCTCCTAATCTTGGTTGCATTGGTTTTGTTTATGTAAAAACTTTCCAATTTAGTGCAATCAAAATGATCTATTTTGTATTTCATAATGTTTTCTATCTCTAGTTTGGTCATAAATTCTTCCATTCTCCATAAATCTGACAGGTAAACTATTCCTTGCTCTTTCATTTTGTTTATAGTATCATTGATTTATGTCTAAATCATGTAACCAGTTTGACTTTATTTTGGTATATGGTGTAAGATATTGATCTATGCCTAGTTTCTGCCATACTCTTCCAGTTTTCCTAGTAGTTTTTGTCAAATAGTGAGTTCTTATCCCAGAAGCTGGAGTCTTTGGGTTTATCAAACAGTAAATCACCATAGTCATTGACAACTGTATCTTGCGTACTTAACTTATTCCACTGATCCACTACTCTATTTCTTAGCCAGTACCAAGTGATTTTGATGATTATTGCTTTATAATACAATTTAAGAACTGTTATGCCTAGCCCACCTTCCCTTGTATTTGTTTTCATTAATTCCCTTGATATTCTGGACCTTTTGTTCTTCCAGATAAATTTTGTTATTATTTTTTCTAGCTCAATAAAATGATTTTTTGGTAGTTTGGTATGGCACTGAATAAGTAAGTTAATTTGGGTAAAATTGTCATTTTTATTTTATTAGCTCAGCCTACTCATGAGCAATTGATGTTCTTCCAGTTATTTAGATCTGACTTTATTTGGGTGAAAATAAATAGTTCCTGGGTTTATTTTGGCAGTTAGACTCCCAAATATTTTATAATGTCTACTATAACTTTAAATGAAATTTCTCATTCTATCTCTTGCTGTTGGGCTTTGTCAGTAATATATAGAAATGCTGATGATTTATGTGGGTCAAAGTTAATTATCTTCACAGTATTGTTATCGGATAAATTGTTCTCTTGGTTTTGCTTCCTTCATTTTTGTCTCAGTTCATACACATTTTCCCAGACTTTTCTGAAATCTTCCCCTTTCTCATTTCCTGTAACACAATAATATTCTATCATATCCATATGCTGTAACCTGTTAAGGCATTCATCAATTTATTAGCATTCCCTCAATTTCCAATTCTATGTTACCACAGGAAAAAAAGAGCTATTATAAATATTTTTGTTCATATGGGTATTTTCCCTCTTTTTTTGCTCCCTTTAGAGTATAGACCTACTAGCAGTATCTCTGGATTAGAGGATATACACAATTTAATAGCTTTTAAGGAATAGTTCCAAATTGCTTTCTAAAATATAAAACCAGGAATTCTTAACCTTGGGTCCATGAACTTTTTTTTTTTTAAATGAAAAAGATTTTATTTGGTCAGGAAAAAAATTTGTCATTCTTATAGAAGTTATCTTTTCCTTAGTTGTTGTTGTACAGACCATTGATCCATGAGAACAAAGGTCAATTTGGTTTTTATTTATTTATTTAAATTTAATTTTTATTTTATTTATTTATAAATGTTCTACAATCACTTCCTTAAAATTAAG
>CM053770.1:385941187-385965394 GCA_028658325.1 Potorous gilbertii | reverse complement strand
AAAACTCTCACACACTGTGGTCGTTGCTGTGCACAAAGATTTCCTGGTTCTGCTCCTTTTGCTCAGCATCAGATCATATAAGTCCTTCCAGGCCTCCCTGAAGTCTTCTTGTTCATCATTTCTTATGGTGCAATAGTACTCCATTACATATACCATAATTTATTAAACCATTCCCCAATTGTTGGGCATCTCCTTGATTTCCAGTTCTTGGCTACCACATGGGTCCATGAACTTTTAAAAGTATACTTTGATCACTGTATTTAAATATATTTGATTTCTTTTGTAATCTTGAGTATTTTATGCATTTAAAACATTATTGAGAAAAGGTGGTCTTTAGATTTCACCAGACTGCCAAAGCTTTATGACATGCAAAAAAAGTTAAGAATCCCCTTTTCAAACAGCACTGAGAGCTCTAAGAAAGAGAACAAGAAAGAACAAATGAGACAAGAAAAACCAAGAAAGAAAAAACTGAGAAATGGCAGAACAATTTATGTCATATGAATGTAATGGAATACTGTTGTTCTGTGACAAATTTTCATAATTTCATGATAAGGGACATTGTGGGAGAAATCTGGTAAGATTTGGATGAACTGATTCAAATGAAGTGAACCAAGCCAAGAGAACAGTTTATGCAGTAACATTCTTGTGAGGACAAATAACTTTGAAAGTCTTAAGAATTCTGGTCAGAGTTCTGAGAACCCATGATTCCTAAGACCCAATGATCAGGTATGCTACCCATCTCCTGAGAGGTAATGGATTCAAGATGTAAAATTAGACATATTTTTGGACATTGAGGGAATTTGTTTTGCTTAACTATGCTTATTTGTTACCAGGGCTTTTTTTTCTTTTTCTTTTCCCAATTTGGAGTGAAAAGGAAAAAGAGAAAATAAATTTTTGTTAATAAAAAATACATTTTTTAAGAAGGAGTAAGGAGAATTAGGTCTAGCTATTGGTATTGTTTTTAATTTATTTCATGACCATTAACAAGTGACAATCTTTAGGTCCCTAAATGTTCCTTTATAAAATTGATTCACTGGCCAAGCAGCATGGTATAGTCTAAATAGTACAGGATTTAGAATCTAAATCTGAATTTAAATTCTGTCTCTGGTATTTGGTCAAGTCACTCAACCCTCCATACTTAAGTTTCATCATCTAATCCAACCTCATTTTAAAGCTAATTCCTAATGATCCTTCCCACCTTAAAGTCTAACTCTGGGAGCTTTTTATATTGCCATATCCTTTGTATAAGTATACAAGTTATCTCTTCCACATCATGGGAATTAGGGGTGTGGTACCTCTGTGATCTTAAAAATCCACATAAAATTTTTGCCCCCCCTCTTTTGTCCCAGAGAAGTCTGTTTTTTTCTTTTTCTTTTATGAGGTATTTACAGTACCTTGTTGTAAAAGTTGGGTTAAGTATTTGTTCATAGACTCTACATCATCTACTGGTCTTTGTGTGTTGTCTGCACCTTTGTTTCTGCAAAACTCCCCCCAAACTCCCTAATTTCTTATGCTGATCTGCAATATATCAAAACTACAGTGGGAAAAGTTGTGATGTAGAAGGGATAACTATATTACAAGTCTCTTTCCCACCCCACCCCTTTCCATTATTGTCTCTTCCAGATGTGCCAAACTACTTGATATTCTTTCACACTCCTTCTCAAAAGAACTTTTTGAACTCTGTTCACTTGATGTGCTTTAAAGAGAGGAAGAGGGCTGTGGGAAAGGTCTGTACAACAAAGAAAAATGTTCTCAATAATCTGATAGTTCTTTTTAGTAGCCTCTTCCTCAGATTTTCATTTACCTGTTGGATTTCTTCCACTGAATTTGGCCCATTTTCCATCTGCTTTTTCTATTAGGATATGCTATCTTTGTTCTTGTTATATGCCAGGAGTTTTTTCATGCTGGATGTTTCTGTTACATTCATTTGCTGCTTATTTAGAATTTCAATGGTTATTCTCTATTTGAGTACTTTCAACATACTTTTTAATGCAGGAAAATCCTCAGTGTTTGCTAGTTTAATTTTTGAGTTCAAGCATTCCCGTGGTTTTATTAGAAACCTCATTTTCATTTTCAAGTTGGCAATCCACACATTCTTGGCTGTGCATAGTAGAGGAAAAAAATGAGAGGCCCACATCACCCTCTTTCTGGACTGAGCAATCATCCTGCCTCTGAGCTCCAACCTAGCCCAGGATTCACCCTGAGGCATGTGTTTTTCATCTGGTAAAAGTTCAATCAAGGAGTGGAAAGGGAAATTAGAGATAGCAGGTTGCCTTTTTCTCTTTTCTGACCCTGCACCTCCTGTGTTACCTCCTTTCCCCTGCATTTTATGAGTTACTTCATGGATACTGTCTTAGGAAAAGTGCGTATTACCAGAATCAATGTTTTGTTATAAAGAATTACATACAGAAAAGTGTATTTTCAGCAACCTCTAGCAAAAGACTATAGTTTTTAATGGTGGTAGGAGCCTAATCCCCTCTTTATCAAAGGTTCAGCGTATCTACATTCACATCTTTTACTTCTGTGCCATTTCCTGGGAACATTACCCATGCAGAAGTTGAGGATTGACTGTAGCAAATATGATTGAAAATAACTATAAAAAAATCCCAACTCCTTTGCCTACTCAGAAGAAACAGGTAGGAAGAAGATGTGTATCCATGTATACTAGCTGATATGTTCCTAGTCACATATCCTTGAATTCAAAAAAGATGCAATTTAAGAAATTTTACCTTTTATTCTACTCATTTATTTTTTTCTGTTTTCCAATATTTTGATCAACCATTACAATAGCAGAATTTAATGTAGTCTGCTTTCAGGTGTATAAACTCATTAGGTAATAATAGAAATGAAGTCGGAGGTTACAATAGAATGATAGAATCACTAATATTCACCTCAGTAATAGTCTTCAGTTGGAGCATATAGGATCACTTGTAAGAGATATTGTAAAAAATTATTATTATACAGGTTTTGGTTGTCCTAAATGACTTCTGAGTTCCCTTCCAACTCTGTAATTCTTCATTGTACGGAACTGGTTATACCTGGTGCTATATTCTTACATAAAAATATTAAGCAGGATTTATGGAGAGAAAAACAAAACATTCCTGTATTAGTGGAATAAGCTTGTTCATAAAATGGATTAGAAAACAAAATCATATAATTTGTTGTCTATAAGAAACAGAGTTGAAACATAAAGAGTCATACAGAGTTAGAATGAGAGATTGCAGTAGAATTTATTACATCATACTAGAAGCCAGAAAAGCTACAGTGGCGATCACAATCTCAGCAGGGAAACAATATCAATTATGTATGTGCTATCCCCTCTCAGGGATACTCACAAATCTCCCTTGTTAGTTGAGTCCATAGAGGAAGTAACTACTACTTTTGTTTTTCATAAAAGTTTATATAAGGTTGTTTTTATTTAGAGGGGTGGGGAGTCATGTAAAGGTCCCCATTTGTAAATCCATTTGGATTTAGATTTGCATGTAGGGTGATTTGTCTATGTGTAATACATAATATTAGGTTTATGGGGCAGCTAGGTGGCATAATGGATAGAGAGTTAGGAAGACTCATCTTCCTGAGTTCATATCTGGATGCAGACACTAGCTGTGTGACCCTGGACAAGTACCTAACCCTGCCTCAATTTCCTCATTTATAAAATGAGCTGAAGAAGGAAATGGCAAACCACTCCAGTATCTTTACCAAGAAAACCTCAAATGTGCTCATGAAGACATGACTAAAAAAGACTGAACAACAAAATTAGGTTCATATGTGTTAGGTTAGTGGAGGTCACTACATGTGAAGATTGTAAGGGCAAGTAAGAGAGGCATCTACCTTTGTTGCCTTTTATCAAAGGATATGTGCCTGAGTTATAAGGAAGAGGCTTTACATGTAAGCATCAATAAAAGAATCAGATACATACAAGATACATTCCCTTCATACACCTCCACTTAGGTATAGATCTCTTGTGATTAGACTGCTCCCCTGGGTCCCCGGCACTGCTCCTTTCTTAAGTCTGTAGTTAGCACTTTTATCCCTTATAAGGGGTCACCTTCCATGAAGCTGCCTCCTTCCTCTGGTTACCATCCTTCTGCATCCACATTTGTTCTTGGTGTGTCTCTCCATTCCCTAGCATGTACCACCCCCTGTATGCTTCCCCTGCTATCAGCTACTGCTACTTTGGCATGATTGCAGCTACTATCTCATAGGTCTCCTCAGACCTTTGGACCTTTGAGAATTCTAGAAGCCAATAGATAGGGAATGTTTGAAGATTAGAGGGGGTGAGGATCATAAAGGGGAAAATCTGCTGGAAAATGTGGCATGGGATTATGATACATGTCTAGGGGCTTGCTTTGACAAACCTTTTCACGAGAGATATGGATGAAGAAGATAGGGAAAGTGGCAGAGTGATATGAGAAGGGAAGAAAAAGGAACTCTTGACAAATGGCCTCAAGTTATTTTAGTTTCAGGTGAGGGAAGGTCCCCAGCAGGGAGGATGGGGGGAAAGGGGTTCTATGGGGTGCTTAAGAAAGGATAAAAGTTTTAGAATAGCTGATGTGAATGAGAAAGCCACTTGATTAGGGAGGTCTAAGTGCCTTGATATAGTAAGGGCCCAGTTGAGGTGGTGCAACATAAAGTTGTAGTGGACACAGTGAGTATAGTTCTGTGCTTTTCCCTAAAGCGTCACATGGATATGAATGAAGGAAGGAGCAATCTAGGGTCAGGGTTTGGCAAGGTTGAAGGAATTTAGAGAAGTGTGAGAAGACTTCTAAAAACTAATCAAGAACGCAATGAAAAAGAAAAACAAATAACTACAATATAAGTAGAAAGAACAACAACAACACTGGTGTGTAATTAGAGTGGCCAAACTCGGACCTGAAGGAGAAAGAACATACACCTTCCTGCTTCTTTACAGAGGTGTGAGGTGGGGCATCTGCTGTTTGATCTGATGTTTGCATTAGTTTTGCTGAGGTTTTTTTGTTTGTTTCTTTTTCCGGTGCAAGCAATGACCCTCTGAGGAAAGGAGAGCAGGAATATATTTGGAAGTGAAGGTTATATGAAAACAAAAGATGTTTTAAAAAAAAATATTAAGCTACTATTATGCTCCAGAATCAAATGCATTTTTATAGTCAAGAAACAGCAAGCACAGTGAAATCTTGTATTTTCTGCATCTTCTCATCAGTTGTATGGTTGTAAAGAGGTAAATTTTTGTAAAAAAAAATATTGTTTGCAAAAAATCTGCTTATTCCCTACTCATACCTTCATTAGACATTCAGGCATGTGTTTGTTGTATTTGTTTATTGTTATCATAAGAGTTTTGTAGAAATGGGAAAGTAGGCATGTGAAGATCAGCATTTTTTGGTGTTCTCACAATCTCTTTTTTTCTGATAATAATAAGTTCTCTTATTTCTTCCAAATTTTTGATATGATTTCTTCAGGTGACTTAAGAATAAACCCAAAATATTTCTTCTCCTCTATATATACTTTTTATACTCTATCCACCTCTCTCATGTTTGTTTTCCTTAGGGTCATTTTGGTTTCCTCAAATAGAACATCAAGGACTCTATATTGTTAAGAATCCATAAGTGGTGGCTCCACTGGTACTTATGGTGCAAAAAAGTTTGTTATAAACTATATATTCAGATTTATGTGTGTATGTTTATATATAAATTATAAAGTTGAGTTTTTTTCCTTCAGTTTTTGAATTTATGCTATCTGACTTCTAGTTTCATTCTTAAATACCCTTGGAATGATTTTGCTTACATGGATCTCTAGCAAAGCTTTCTATAAACTTGCTATGCCTTTCTTTGTTTCTTACTGTTTTGTGAGGCAATATTAAGCACAATCATTTACCATATTCTTTGTTATTTTACTGATTATTTTATATTTAAATCAGTGGAGAGATACACCAAGGACAAACATGGATGCAGAAAGATACCTCTCTTACATGCCCTCCACCATGATTGTCACAGAACAACCTATTTCCCTTTTCTTTATAGGAATGGACAGTGGAGGCATCCTTGAATTTCTGGGGGATAACCTACTCTTGCCATATAATCTGGAAAATTTCCATCAGCATTTGTATGAGCACTGGACCCCTTACCTTGTAAATCTCAGCTGGTCTAGAATTAGCACCAAGCACTTTGTCAAACAAGAAGTGTAATGGTATTCAAAACCTCTTCTTCAGTTGAAAGGTAATAAGAGCCTGAACTAGGGTCATTTTTATTAGGGAGAAAGAGAAGAATGAGGATTACTCTTAGGTTGCAAACATGGCTTACTGAAAAGATGATGATGCCCTTGATAGAAATAGGAAAGGTAGGAGAGGGAAGAGTTTCAGGAAAAGATAGTAAATAAGTCTAGTTTGTGATATATTAAGTTTGAGTGGTTTTGGGGATGTCCTAGTATTTAGAAGCTCCACAGGCAATTGAAGATGTGAGAATAGAACTAAGGACATGTGTATATTTGGAATTTATTTATATAGAGATGATAGTTGAAACCTTCTTATTCTTAAATCATTTAATGCTACACTGGACCTGGAATCGGGAAGATCTGAGTTCAAATTCAGCCTTATATTTACTATCTCTGCAAGTAACTTAACTGCCTTAATTTTTTATTTTATAAAATGTGAACATTAATAATAACAATAGCATCTATCTCCCAGGATTGTTGTGAGGATAAAATGAGATAATGTTTATAAAGTGCTTTGCAAACCTTAAATTTATTTATTTTTAGTTTAATTTCTATTTTATATTTTTCTTAAATTTCTATTTATTTTTAACATTGGTTTTGTTGAATGATGGATTCCAAATTCTCTCTTTCCCTGAACTCTCCTACAAATACATCATGTGATATATTCCAGCACAATAATAAATCACAGTTTGCACTTGATCGGCATCCCCTCAATTTCCAATTCTTTGCCACTACAAAAAGAGCTGCTGTAAGTATTTCTGTATTTATAAGTTCTTTTCCCTTCCCTGTGTTCTATGATCTCTTTGGGATACAGACCTAGTAGTGGCATTGCTGGGTCAAAGGTTATGCACAGTTTTACAGCTCTTTGGGCATAGTTCCAAATTGTTGTCCAGAATGGTTGAACCAGTTCATAACTCCAACTACAGTGCATTAAGGTCCTTTTTTTTTTTTAATGCCTCTTTTGTGTTTGTCATTTTCCTTTTCTGTTATGTTAGCTGATCAGAGAATTTGCCATTTCTCTAACTGATAATGCTTTAGAGCATTATATCATGTGACTCTAGATAGTATTGATTTCCTCTTCTGAAAACTTTCTGTTCTTATCTTTTGACCATTTATCAATTGGGGGATGGCTCTTATTTTTATAAATTAAACTTAGCTCCCTATGTATCTGAGAAATGCACCCTGTATTAAAGAAATTTTTTGTAAACCGACCCCCACAATCTTGTGCTTTCCTTCTGCATCGTTTTTGTTTGTGCTAAAATTTTTTAATTTCATGTAATCAAATCATACATTTTACTTTCCCAAATCATGACTATCTCATTTGATCATAAACTCTTATCCATAGATCTAACAAATAATTATTTTTCTGTTTTCTCCTAATTTACTTATGATATCACTTTTATGTCTAAATCATTTACCCATTTTGACCTTATTTTGATTTGTAGTGTGAGACGTTGGTCTATAGCTAATTTCTGCCAAACTACTTTACAATTTTTCCAGGAATTTTTCTCAAATGGTAAGGTTTTACCTCAAAAGCTTGTATCTTCGGGTTTATTGAAAATTGGGTTACTATAGTAATTTACTACTGTGTATTGTGTATCTAATCTATTCCATTGATCTACCACTCTGTGTTTTAGTCAGTACCACATAGTTTTGGTGATCGCCACTTTGTAATATAGGCAGCAAGCGTGTACTGGTAGGCCTCCTTTCTATGTATTGTTTTTCATTTATTCTCTTGATTTTCTTGATCTATTATTCTTAAAGAGGAATTTTGTGATTATTTTTTCTAGCTCTATAAAATAATTTTTGATAGTTTGATGTGGCACTGAACATATAAATTAATTTAGGTATAATTGTCATTTTTATTATATTGGTTCAGACTACCCATGAGCAATTAATATTTCTCCATTTGTTTAAATCTGACTGTGAAAAATGTTTCATAATTATGATCAATATAGTTCCTGGGTTTGCAGGTAGATGCTCAAGTATTTTATGTTGCTTATAGTTTTTTAAAAATGGAATTTCTCTTTTTGTCCTACTGGACTTTATTGGTAATATATAGAAATGTTAATGATTTATGTGTTTATTTTATATCCTGCAATTTTGTTGGAGTTAATTTATTTCAGCTAGTTTTTTAGTTAATTTTCTAAGTATACTATCATATCATCAGCTAAGACTGATAGTTTTGTTTCCTTATGGCTTATTGTAATTCCTTTAATTTCTTTTTTCTTTTCTAATTAGTATAGCTGGCAGTTCTTGTACATGATTCAATATTAATGCTAATAATGGGCATCGGCTTCTGGCCTATCCTTCTTAGAGATAATGCTTGCTGATGGTTTTAGATAGATGCTACGTATTTTAAGGAAAACTCCACTTATTCCTATGCTTTCCTTTGTTTTTGTTTTTGTATTTTTTTTTTAACAGAAATGAGCGTTGTATTTCATCAAAAGCTTTCTCTGCATTTATTGAGATAATCATATGAGGTTTGGGTTTGGTTTTATCTATGTGGTCAATTATGCTGATGGTTTTCTTAATAGTTGAACTGGCTCTGCATTCCTGGTATAAATCTCACCTGGTCATAGTGCATGGTGTGATATATATTATGATATATTGATATATTGCTGTAATCTCCTTGCTATTATTATATAGAAATTTTTTTCATCAATATCCATTCAGGAGATTGGTCTATAGTTTTCTTTCTCTGTTTTTGCTTTTTGTGGTTTGTGTTGTAAAAAGGAAATTATGTGGTACTCCTTTGCCATTTTTCCAAATAATTTATGTAGAATTGAAATTAGTTGTTCTTTAAATGTTTGGTAGAATTTCCTTGAGAACCTATCTGGCTCTGAGGATTTTTTCTTAGAAAGCTTATTGATGGCTTATTCAATTTCTGTTTTTAAGTAGGGTTATTTAAGTATTCTATTTTCCTCTTTTGTTAATCTGGGCAATTTATATCTTTGTAAATATTCATCCATTTCACTTAACTTGTTACACTTATTGGCATATAATTGGACAAAATAGCTCCAAATGATTAATTTCTTCTTCAGTGGTGGTGAATTCATCATTTTCATTTTTTATAATGATAATTTGGTTTTTTCTTTTTGAAATCAAATTAACTAATGATTTATTAATTATATTTTTTTTTCATAAAACAGCTTCTAGTTTGTTTCATTAGTTCAATGGTTTTCTTACTTTTTAATTCCATTAATCTCACTTTTGGTTTTTAGTATTTCCAATTTGGTGCTCAATTGGAGATTTTTAATTTTTTCTTTTTCTAGAATTTTTAGTTGCACCCCCAATTCACTTATCTGCTCTTTCTCAATTTTATTGATGTTAGGGTATGGAGGTGTAAAATTTCCCCTAAAGTACTGCTTTGACTGCATCTCATAAATTTTGCTATGTTCTCTAATTGTTTTTATTCTCTTTAGCGAAATTATTGTTTCTGTAATTTTTTCTTTGCCTCACTTATTCTTTAGAATTAGATTATTTAGTTTCCAATAATTTTTAATCTATGTTTCCATAGCCCTTTATTAAGTGTAATTTTTATTGCATTATGTTCAGAAAACGGATGCATTTAATATTTCTGGGATAGGGGGTTTGCATTTGATTATGAGGTTTTTATGCTCTTAATTCATGGTCAATTTTTGTGTAGGTGGTATATATCACTGAGAAAAAGGTATATTTCTTTCTATTCCCATTCAGTTTTCTGTAGAGGTCTATCTAAGTTTTCTAAAATTCTGTTTATCTCATTAACTTCTTTCTTGTCAATTTTTGGCTATATAGCTCTGAGAGAGGAAAGTTGAGACCACCCCCCCCCCCCCCCCCCGCCCCGCCACTAGAAGAGTTTTGCTCTCTTGTTTGTTTCTGTAACTCATTTAAATTTTCCTATAAGAATTTGGATGCTTTACCATCTGGTTTTTGTGTTTTTAATATTGATATTACTTCATTGTTTCCCTCCTTTTCAGATGAATCTATTTTTGTTTTTGCTTTGTTTGAGATCATGTTTGTTACAACCTTGCTTTTTTTTTTTTTTTTACATCAGCTTAAGCATGATAGATTCTACTCCAGTCTCTTATTTTTACTCTATGTGTGTATCTCTGTTTCAAGTATGTTTCTTGTAAACAACACAGTGTTAGATTCTGGTTTTTAATCCATTCTGCTATCCACTTCTGTTTTGTGGGTAAGTTCATCCATGATTACTTACTGTGTATTTCTTTCCTTCCATCCTATTTTCTCCCTTTTATCCTTTTCTCTTTCTTGTTTTTAACCTGTTCTTCCTCAAAAGTCTGTTTTGCTTCTGACTACCACTTTCCTCAATCCTCCCTCCCTTTTGTCATCCCCTCTTTTCTTTTTCTCCCCCTCCCCTCCTACTTCCCTGAAGGGCAAGAAAAGTTTCTATGCTCAAATAAGTGGGTATGTTATTTCCTCTTTGAGCTAATTCTTGTGAGAGTTAGGTTCAAGTTTTACTTATCTTCCCTTCCATTATAAAAGATCTTCCTCTTATGCTTCATTTATATGAGACAGTTTATTTCAATTTAGCCCTCCCAGTGCATCCCTCTTTCTCATCCTTTAATTTTATTTTTTTAAAAATCATCCCACCATAGTCAACTCACATCTGTTTCTTCTGTATATGTATTTTCTTAACTGTCATAATAAGGTTCTTCAGAGTTAAATGTATCATCTTCCTATATGGAATATAAACAATTTTACTTTATTGAATACTTTATGGTTTCTCTTTCATGTTTACCTTTTTATACTGCTTTGAGTGTTGTATTTGGAAGTCATTTTTTAAATTCAGCTGTTTTCTTTAATCAGGAATGTTTGAAAGTTCTCTATTTCATTGACTGTCTTTTTTTCCCTGATGAATTGTACACAATTTTTCTGGGAAGGTTATTCTTGTTTGTAATCCCAGCTCCTTTGCCCTCCAGAATATCACATTGCAAGCCCTCAGATTCTTTAATGTGGAAGAAGCTACTAAATTATGTGTTATCCTGAATGTGACTCCATAATATTTGAATTATTTCTTTCTGACTGCTTGTAGTATTTTCTCTTTGACTGGGAAACTCTGGAAACAGTTATGTTCCTAGTTTTCATCTTCAGATCTCTTTAAGAAAGTGATTGGTGTATTCTTTCAATTTTTATTTTATCCTTTGGTTCTAGGATGTCAAGGCTGTTTTCTTTGATAATTTCTTGAAAGATATATGTAGGTTCTTTTTTGATTGTGGTTTTTATGTAGTCCAATAATTCTTAAATTGTCTTCCAAGTCATTTGTTTCTCCAATGAGATATTTCACATTTTTTTCATTCATTTGACTTTGTTTTATTGGTTTTTGATGTCCCATGGAGTCATTAGCTTCCAATTGTCCAGTTCTGATTTTTGAGAAATTATTTTCTTCAGTTAGTTTTTGTACCTTCTTTTCCATTTGGTTGATTGTACTTTTTAAGGAGTTTTTTCTTCAATTAATTTTGGTACCTCTTTTTTGAATTTGGCCAAATCTGTTTTTTAAGGAATTCTCTTCAGTGGATTTTTGAGTTTCTTCTACCATTTGACCAGTTCTGTTTTTTTCTCTCTGTGTTGTGTTGTGTGTGTGTGTCTTTCACCAAGCTGTTGCCTCCTTTTTTCATAATTTTCTTGTACCACTCTCATTTCTTTTTCCAGTTTTTCCTCTATGTCTCTTATTTGTTTTGAAAAACCCTTTTTTTTAGCTCTTCCAGGAATTCTTTTTTCAGCCTGTGATCAATTCACATTTTTCTTTGAACCTTTGTGTATAGGTATTTTTACGTCATTGTCTCCTTCTGAGTTTGTGACTTCAGCTTCCCTTTCACCACAGTAACTTTTATGGTCAGATTTTTCTTTTGTTATTTGTTCACATTTCTAGCCTATTTCCTGACTTTATATTAAACTTTATATTAAAGTTTAGCTTTGCTCCCAGGGTGGAGGGAACACTTCGCCAAGCTTCAGGTTTTTAGTATTATTATTTTCAGAGCTATTTGGTGGGGAGGGGCGGGAGGGTCCTGTAAGTTTTCAGTTCTTTCAACATGGGAAGATCTAAAGTGAGGTGTGGTCACTGTTCTTCTGGCTTGTGCTTTGGTCTGTGAACAACCACAAACACTCTGTCCATTCTAGAATTGTGACCAGGGCCCCGGAACCCCTGTGGCCACAAGTAGCTAGTATTCCTTTTAACTCTGGGAATGCAAATCAAAACTATGTATGGGCAATGTGAGAGTCCTGCACCCAGTGCCAACAATGAGTTCTCTGTAATCTCCTTCTGACCATTTGTTTGACTCTCTCACTGTCTGTGGTAATATGAGATAATATATGATAATTCATGAAACACCTGCTGCCACTGATGAATTGCCTTGAAGGCCTGCTTCTGGCATCCTTGGCAGCCTGCACTTTTCCGTTGATACTAGGCTTCAGGTCTGACTGCTGTCTGGATGAGAGAAACCTTTTTTGTCAATCTCCTCAAGTTATCCTTGCCTGGAAAACTTTTTGCCCTCATCTTTTATCGGTTCTGCTGTTCAAGAGTGAAATTTGGGAGAGCTAAAGTGATTCCCTGTCTCTACAATCAGCCATTTTGGTTCCATCTCCCTGAGTCTGTGAAATTTAAAAAAAAAAATTGTATAGTTTTTTTATACATTTAAAAACCTCATTTGGAGAAGGGGTCCTTCATCAGACTTCATCAGACTATTAAAAGTATCCATGGCATAAAACTGGTTAAGAATCCATAGTCTAGAAGGAGGAAATAGTATCCTTAGTGTTTTGCCTTAAATAATTAGGCAAGAATACAACTGCACACAGTGGTTTGAGAGAATTAGTACATTTTCATTAAAATTAAAGAAGACATTTGCAGTAGCAAAGTTCCTTGAACAGATTAGTAAAATGAGATAATTTTTTTTAACTAAGGACCCATTACAAGAAAAAAGGGAAAGATGTTTTTTCCTCCAACTTAAAATCCTTTAATGTTGATATTCTTATACTAAGGATGAGAAGCAGGAATTCTTAAAAGAAACAGATCAATTTGACTAGAGTTTCTTGGCTCAAGTACCGAATCATAGACAAATCAAGAAAACTTATTAAAATCACTGCACAGTGGGAGGCAGTAGAGAGGTGTCATGGAAAGAGCATTGGATTTAGAGTACTCATTCCAGTTCTGCTATTGCCTTTCATTCTGGCTGTAAACAAGACCCTCTCCGAGCCCGCTTCTTTATCTCTAAAATTAGCATAGTATAGATAAATTGCTTTATAAAGCATAAGGAATGCTGTAAAGACAAGCTATTATTCCTAGGATTTTCTATGATATATAATTAGTTATACTGTTAACTTAATACTTATCTCTAAATTGGATTTCTAGATTTTTTTAAACATTTTTCACAAATTAGAAAAAAGATTCACAAATTAACATAAGAAGTTTAAAAAACAAAAAGCACTGTAACAGTGATACTTCAACTGGAAACAGAAAAGCTAAAACTGGGCCTTGTAGCACTTCCTTTATGTTTTTTGGTTCAGCCTTAGCCAGTATTGTCTGAAAGTTCACCGGAAAAGAGACTGGTTTCTGATGTGTTAAAACCACAACCTGAGAAAAATTGTGCATAAGGCCATATTATAATGATTTGAGAACTCAACGCCACAACCTCGTTCTTGCTTTGAACAAAAAATAAAGCACAAAAGAAAATGTTACTTCCATTTAAATTTGTCCTATTCCTTTGTCCCTTTATTCCCTAATTTCTTTTTTAACTTAAATTCTATGCACTAAGGAAAATATTTGCTGGGGTTTTTTTCCTACAGAGGATTGTGGACCTGGAAGCAGGTGAGAAATGAATTAATGGATTAATTCAAACCTATCTCAATCCCCTGATATCACTAGATACGTGACCACTGGCCATTTAACTTCTGTGTACTCATTGGTGAAATGTGATAATATTGCCTACGGTACCTTCTCTCCAGGCTTTGTCTGAGGATCGAATGGGGCAATATAGGCACATAGCTTTGCAAATACTGAAATATATATACACTGTAGCTACTCCTGCGGTGAGGAGCTAATGCATATAAAGTGCTTTGTGAACTTGGAAGGACCATGTAAGTATCAGAGGCAGCTAGGTGGTGCTGTGGGTACAGTGCCAGGCCTGGAGCCACACACCTTCCTGAGTTCAAATCTGGCCTTAGGTACTTTCTAGCTGTGTAACTCTGCACAAATCACTTAACCCTATTTGCCTCAGTTTCCTCATCTGTAAAATGAGCTGGAGAAGGAAATGATAAAACATTCCAATGTCTTTACCAAGAAAACCCTAAATGGGATCATAAAGCCAGACGTGACTCAGAACAACTCAACCACAACTTCACCATTCAAAAACTGTAGGGTTCCTTCTGGCTGCAAAGCTATGATGTTACAAATAGATTGTGTTCCTAAAGTTCATTTATAGGTCATTTGTTTGTAACTCAGAATGCATTTTCCCATAGAAATGTTTAAAACATAGAGTTTGGTTTCATTGGCTAGCACACAAAAATTTGTTTTAACCTATAATATAGCTGAACTAATCATATCATAGCATCTAACTACCACTTATAATTTTGTTTCTATGGTCAAATGCTTCCCTGGGGATGACAGCATGCATGACTCCCTCTCATAGACCTCAGTCTCAGTCATAAGATCAAAGTCCCTCTCTCCCTCTGCCTTCTTGTTCCCCACACTTACACTGACCATACTCAATGTGGAGCTTCCTGAGAGTTGGGGGCAATATAGGCTCTCATAGCATAAAGTGCTTAGGGCAGGAATTGAATTCCATGTAACTTACGGACAGGAGCTTTATTAAGGAGTGATGGAGTCCTGGAGGACGAGTATTTCTGTAGTAACTATACTACATGGGTCTCTGGCATAGGAAAGGGGGAGAAAGAAAGAGAGTCCTTTTTATTAATCATTTACTATAAGGCACTGTGATAAGTGCTGGGAATATGCAAAGAATATAATTCCTACCCTCAAGAAGTTTACATTCTAATGGAGGAAGGCAACATATAAAGGGGAACTGGAAATGAGCTGAGGGACAAATAAGAGGGACCAGCCTGCAGGCGAGAAGATGAAGTCCAGAGAGTAAGTTGAGCTAGGAGTGAAGTGAGTATGATTAGGCAGCTCATTAAGTGATATTCTGGGATTAGGAGAGTGGGCCTCAGGGCAGAGGTATTTGCAAAGTGGGAAGGCTGCTGAGCCAGAGGTCAGATGCAGAAAGTGATTTGAGCCAGTAGTAAAATGGGATCCCTCATGAAGTAGGTTAGGATTTAGATAGCAGGGGTGCCTGCTTCAGTTTCTTTGACAGCATTGACTATGCCTTCTTCGGGCAGGTAAGGATAGTAGCTACTAGTTAGTTTTTGTAAGGTGAGTGTTTGTATGTAAGTGACTCTCTTTTGCTTTACTGTGTTGATGGTTGTTTAAAAGGTGAAAGTGGCAAGAGATTAGAAGCATGAAGACCAAGCTGAAACCTAGTCTGTGCTAGGATGGTGGCAGTATGAGAGGAGAGAAGGGAGCATATTGGAGAGATGTTACAAAAGCAGAATTGATAGGACTTGGCAAGAGATTGGATTGTGATGAGAGGTAGGGAAGAGAGAGGACAGTGAGAAGTTGAGGATGATATCTAGGTTGTGAGACTGGGGATGACTAGATTAGTGGTGCCTTCTGCAGTAGTAGGAAAACTCAGAAGAAGGGAGGGTTTGGAGAAAAGAGGAAGAGATGGGAATAAGTGATACATAGTTCCTACTATGTGCCAGGCACTGTGGTAATTCTTTTACAAATATTTCATTTAATCCTCACAACAACTCTATGAGATAGGCAACATTATCACCATTTTACAGTTAAGGAAACTGAGGCATACAGAGGTTAAATGACTTAGCCAGGGTCACATAGCTATTAAGTGTCTGAGGCTGCCTAATAAGTGTTGGGTCTTCCTCCCTCTGGACCCAGTCTGTATTCTCTGCACCAGCTACCTCTAATGTGGAAAACATCATGAGTTCAGTTTTGGATATGCTAAGTTTTAAAGATATCTACGGGACACCCTGTTCAAGATGTTCAAAGGGCAATTGGTGATATAAGATAGAAGATTGGGAGAGAAATTAGGGCTAGATTAATAGAGCTGAGAATCATTTACGTAGAGATGATAATTGAATTCATGGGAGTCAATGAGATCACCTAAGGAAATAGTATAGAAATCCTCCAAGAGCTGAGAGAGCAGTACAACATGCTCACACATAAGTACAGTATATGAAAAATGACAGAGGGAGAGAATAGTAACAACTGGAAAGATCAGGGAATATTTCATGGAGGAGGTGATTACTGAGCTGCTGAGCCTTGAAAGATGAGCAAGAGTCAGTGACGTCAAGATGACAACTTGATTCCAGCCATTAAATACACTTTCTCTGAATGCACAGAAGTGGAAAGTGGATTCAGGTTTGGACAAGAGCTAGGAGTCCAGTTTGACTGTAACCTAGAATTCTTTAAGTAAAATAGTATAATTAAGGATGGAAATAACAAGATTTTGAACCGAGAAGTGACAGATCAGACCTGTGCCTTAGAAGATTATTTTGTCAAGATGCATGAGAATGGCTGGCCTGGGAAATTTCTCAAATGAAAGTTGCAGGCAGGAACTTGCCAATGGATGGAGGTGCAGGGGCAGAGGCATCTTCAGGAGCAGATTGCTAGGACAGAAGTTGAAGATTCTAGAGAATCAGAAGGGGAGCCTGGAGAGAACAAATTCAAACTGACTCAGAGATGTAGAGGAAATCCTTTTGTGCTTACATGGTGACTATAAAAAAGCACTTGCTTTGGAAGAGCTAAATGCCACATTACTGGCTGTTTTCCAAAGAGGTGTTTCTAATACATGTATACATATATATTGCATATATATATATATATATATTTCAAAGTTATATAAGAATCTTTTAAAAATTTAACACCAGAGAGGACCTGGTTTGTTTATTTTTTAAAGCATAAAAGGGATACAAGTAGAGGTTTGTCACCATCATGGAGGAAATTTACCTTTATAGACAGTAAAGTTTTTATGTGCTCCTTTTTGCAAACCCTATTGTGTTCATAGTATCTAGTCCTAGAATATTGTGGGATCAACATGAGATCCTTTCTCAAAAAAATTCAGCTTAATTAATCTATTACAGGAAAAAACAAGTGTATGTTACACAGTTAGATGGACATTCTATAGAATTAGACCATCAGTTTACATAGCTTGTGCAAATAGCATAAATAGACCCACTGCAACTGGAGCTTTTAAATGTACAAGAGGAAGAATTTAAACTGAATTGGTTTTGGAAAATTGTACAGAGCTTTTAATGATCTCCAAGCTTCTCCTTGAAACAAAGTCACAGGTTTTGTTATTTTTAAACACCACTATTCTAATAACGTATGGATATGACTTAGCTATCTGTTTATGTATCTGTCCATCCATGCATCTATCTGCTAGGCATTGTCCTTGACAATGGAGATATAAATACAAAAATTGGTGTAAGATCTGCAGTGTTTAATTTCACACTAATTGTTCATTGATCTTGTGCCTATATAGATTCACTAGTTTCATAGAATGCACACTTAGTTCAATCCCCTCTCCCTCATCATTTTATAGATGAACCGGAAGTTTTGACTTGCCCATCCATATCTGTTAGGACAAAGGACAAAGTGAAAATAGAAAAGATCTTCCTCCTGGGAAAAAAAAAACAAACAAAAATGAAAACTCTCAGGAGTTCTAGAGCTTATAAAGTAAAAGAATAAAATGCTACATGCAGCCAAAAAGATATCAGCTACCAAGGCATTGTTGTTCGTATCACACAAGATTTAGCAACAAATACTGTAGTGAAAAGAAATTCTTTCTATAGATGATAAATAAAGGCTTATTGCCAAGAATAGCTAGTTGTTACACTGTTTTCCCCTTTTAATCCACCCTTTGTGATCTGCTCTCTGAAACTGCTTTGCCTGTGACTATTTCGTTCCTAATTCTACTCTCCCTCTTTAGTCTTATCTCCCTCTATGCTTACCAATATTTTTCCCATTAAGTTTAATGCTTTTATGCATCAAATTTCTGTGTATATGTGTTCAGTCCTTCTTTGCTGATGGTCACTCTCTCATACCTTCTTCCATGTATGTACATTCTTCTCATGCACCCCAATTATGAGGTATAGTAAATTTCATTCCCTTCCTCATTTCTTCCCCTTTTCTCTCCCTTTTCTTTCCTCTCTTAAGACTATCAAAACAGAACACAACTACCTGCAGTTTTTCTGTTAGTCTTACCTAGTGAAGATATTAGGGTTTAAAAACTCCTTTTTCACTTTCAGCGTCCTTGCATATCTTTTTGTTTTATGGCAAAACATGAAACAAAGGACTATGAGAGAATTAATTACATGCTGTCTTATATTATACCTTAAATGTTTCACTTTTGTCCACCTTGTTTCTTAATTAAATTAAAATTCATTGAAGACTGAAGCTGTGTCTTATACATGTATATACCTAGATTAGTGCTAGGGAAATAGATGCCCAGTAACATGAGTAATTGGTGGAGAACTTCTTTACTTCTTCCCGACCTTAGGTTCAGAGTTGAGAAAAAACTATTGTCAGGAAAAAACTGGGAATTTAGGTAATTGAAGGGTGGGGATGTAATCACAGAGTTGGAAGGGACCTAACAGGCTATCTAGTCCATCTTGTAGTAGAGTAATATCCAGAAGTGATAATTCGGCTTTTATTTCATCGAGATGTAGTAAAAGGGGAGTGAAAGGGAGATTAGGAATCAGAGAACTTGAGTTTGAGTCCCAGGTGTCCCCTTGTTGCCATTGTAACCTTAAGCAAGCCACTTAACCTCAGTTTCTTCTGTAAAATTAGGAGGGGTTAACTAGGTCAGAGGTGTCAAACGTACATCCTACTGGCATATAGGAGGTCTGCAAGAACACTGCTAAACCAAATTAAAATGTAGTATTAAATTTTAAAACCAAGTCAGGATGCTGATTGAAGGGGTCCTTGTGGACAGATCAGTGGTCCTATTCTAAATTAGTGGTCCAAATTTTAGTTCAGCACCATTGAACTAGATGACCTCTGTAGTCCCTTCCAAATCTAAATCTGTAATCCAGGAAAGGTAACCTGCCATACTTCTCAAGGCAGCCCAGTCTACTTTTAGTTATCATGAATTGTTAAAAAGTTTTCCCTTTTATTGAGTTAAATGCTACCTCCTAGCAATTTATACTCCCTATTTCTCTTTCTGTCTCTGAATAATCATCTTACTGTTAATAATTTCTGGGACCAATTAGTGCCCCTTTATCCTTCTTCCTGGTGATATTCAGCTACTTTGAAGATAGTTATCTCTTATCATGAACTAACTGTTTTTTCTTTGTCAGTCCCTAAATATCAATTTTCTTCAAAGAATTCTCTTTTGGCATCATTGTCACCATCCTGGTTGCCCTCCTATGGATCCTTTCTAGCACATCAATGTCCTTCATAAAATTTGGTGGCCAGAACTGTATACAATATTCCAGATCTGATGTGATCCAGATAGAATTCAGTGGGATCATCACTTTCCTCATTCTGGACAACATTCCTCTTAACACAACTTAAGTGTATAATAAAGTTTTTGGTTTCTATATCATACTGTTGACTTGAATTGAGCTTACAATTCACTGAAACTAGCAAGATTTTTTATCAGATGAACCGCTATCCATCCATACTTTCCCTTTCTTATACTTATAAAACATATCTTAACCCAAATGTAAGACTGTATTTCCCTGTGTTATTAAGTATTCTTCTCAGCTTTGTATCCTCTGAAAATTTGATAATCATCCTCTCTATGCCTTTGTCTAAGTAATTTATAAAAACGTTAAATGACATAAGACCAAGGATGGATCCCTGGCATCCCACTAAAGACTCCCATCTTCCAAGATTACATTAAGCCATTAATAACTTTTTTGTGTGTGTAGTCATTCAATCATTTCCAAATCCTCCTAACTGTACTATTGTCTAGCCCACTCCTCTCTACGTGGTCCACAATAATAGCATGAGACTTAGCCAAATACTTTGCTCAAATCAAGATAAATGATTTCTACAACATTCCACTGTTCTACCAGTCTAATTACCTTTTTAAAAGCAGTGGAAATAAATCTAGTCTGGCACAACCTGTTGTTAATGAAGCAACTTTCTCTTTGTGATCACCATTTTCTTTTCTAGATATTTTCTAGTTCTTTAATACATTCAAGAATTTTGCCAGGAAATGAAGGAAATGAAATTCACAGTCCTGTACTTAGCACATTTCACTACCATCTCTTTTTTAAATAGCTTGACAATATTTTCTGATTTGTAGTCTCCTAGTACCTCTCCTGTTCTTCATGTTATTTTAAAAATCCTCAACAGTGGCTTAGCAGTCACATTTATCAGTTCCAGACATGCTGGGTATATTTCCCATTCCCTTTTTATTATTTGTTTTGCATGTGCAGAAATTCCTGTAAGCTTCATTCTGTGCTTGTGTTGGGAATAGATCATGTTTTATGCCCTTTTGGACCTTGTATTGAGATTGTAGCTTTAGTTTCTCTGACAATAAAGTCTCTCTTACTTTGTTACTTCTCTCCAGCACCGCCCCCAGATTGTAACTTTGCAGCTAAGGTTCAGGATTAGGGCACTAGAGAGAGGAAGCATTTGGAGTCAGATCATTACATGTGTAACGTTGGGCAAACTCCCTGAGAAATGAGCATTTATTAAGCACTTGCCATATGCCAGGCTCTCTATTAAGTGCCAGGAATACAAAAATGAGTCAGAAAAGAGAGTCCCTCCCCTCAAGGAACTTACATTCTAGTGGAAGAAACAGGACACGAAATGGGATTTAAAAGCAGGAGTGGGAGAAAGAGAAGAGAGGAGATGGAGGTGGGGAGAAGATATCTGCAGATGTGAACAACTGTAAAATCGAGAGACTGAAGAGAAGTGAAATGGATGCTTCTGCCAGAAATGTAAACATCTAAGGAGGGTGCCCCAGAGACAGAAATATCTCCTTAGAAAGAAGGCAGGTGAAGTGGAGGTTACAATATTTTGGAAGTCTGGATTACAGCCAGGAGAGAAATGAGCATGGCTAGCATGGACATAGCTCACCAATCAAAGGAGGGAACTTCAGGGGTGGAATTACCTAAGGGTGAGAAGACAACTGTATTTGGCAGCTTAAAATATTCTGTGCATTACCTTATTTTGTTAGAGTAGCTCAATGGCATAGTGGATAGAGTGCCAGGCCAAGAATCAGGAAGACCCGAATTCAAATCCATCCTTAGACACTTACTAACTATATGATCCTAGGCAAGTTATTTAACCTCTGCCTTAGTTTTCTCATCTGCATAATGGAGATAGTAATAGCACCTACCTTGAGACAAAAATTGTAAACACTTAGCATAGTACCTGGAATATGGTAAGTGCTTTATTAATGGGATGATGATGCTAATGGTGATGATAAGCTAGGTGGAGAAGTGGTCAGAAGTCAGAAAGTCCTGAGTTCAAATTCAGTCTCAGACACTTACTAGCTTTGTGACTCTAGGCAAATCACTTAATAGCTGTTTGGCACAGTTTCCTCAGTTGTCAAATGGAGATGATAAAGAGCATCAACCTCACAGGGTTATAAAGATCAAAGAAATAAAGTGCTTAACGCAGCGTCCGGTACATTGTAGGAGTTATGTAAATGCTTATTCCCTTCCCTCTCTTTTATATAAGAAAGTATTTACATTTTCTAATATGCTGGTGGTAGTGATGTTCAACAATTATTGTTTTTGAAGTGGAAAAAATATTGCAAAGGTGCTACTTTTCATAACACTGAATTTAATCCTATCCACTTTCTTTGTATGTTTCTATTCTGTAATAAAACACATTTAACTTTCCTTAAAAAAATTTTTTTGGCCAATTTATCCTAACATCTGGATAGCATCATAAAATGCCATATTTAGTGACTAGTAAATATCTACTATACTTTCTAATGTCCTTCAAGTCCTAAATGATTTCACTTTCTAGCGATCCTATACTAATTTTGTTCTTTAGAGAGTATTATATTTTTCTTTTAATCACAAAATGTCAGGTTTTGTTAAAGCTGACAAGATATAATTTTAGTTGACTCATTACCATTGTTCTGGTTGACTCAAATGTATTGCCATCTGTTTGATGTTCTGTGCAAATTTGGTTTTTCATAATCAAATGCTATTTTTACATATCCATCTGTGGCGAGGTACTAAGCTTATTGTAATTCAAAGCAATTAAGGCACAGTTCTACCTTCTAGGCACTTGTAATCTAAAACAGATTTCCATACAGTCAATATGGATCAAGAATGAGGGGAGAAACATAGAGACTGTACCATAAAAATGAAAGTACAAAGAGCCATACAAATAATGAGCTTACTGTGCATAAAACACTGTGTTCTTGGTGTTTCTGCCTTTGTGTAGGTATGGATTGGGAAGGGATGGGAGAGTTGAAATAATGGTTTTGTGCAAAAGACAAAATATTTAGAAGATCCATGAAGGAAGAAACCATATATACCTATTAAAGGTGAGAGGGCAATTAGTACATTTGGTTGCAGCAGGCAACAAATTGAATAGGCGAAAAGCAAAGCCTGGGAGGGGGCGGAGCCAAGATGGCGGACTAGAAAGACACACTTACACAGGGTCCTCCTCACAGTCCATAAAATACCTGTAGAGAAGGACTCTCAACAAATTTTAGAGCAGTAGAAGTGGAGAACAACAGAGTGGAGGAGATTTCCAGCCCATGGTGATCTGAAAGGCCCACGGAAACATCTGTTGCACCGCACGCAGAGCCGAGCATGGAGTCCAGCCCAGCCTTGGCTGAGGGCGGTGCTACAAGACGAGACTCTGGGAGGAGGACACCTCTGGGGCAGAATGTCCAGTTGCAGTAGCGGGTCCTCAGATCCCTCGGCCCACAGGCACCAAAGGTCAGTGCAGGGGGCCAGGAAGGAGAAGGGCCTTCCCATAGCTCCAGCAGCAGGCAGCAGCCACAGAGCCAGCACAGCAGCTCTCATGGAAGCTTCATTGTTGGAGCATAAAAACCCCTGGGGACATTGAAGAGCTGAATCCTACTTCAGCCATGGGTGGAGGCCCTGGCTGAATTAGTCTTTGTCTCAAACTGAATGGTGGCCCTGCCCATCCAGCTTATCTGAAAATCAGCCCCCAGTGCTGGCTTAGCTGAACTAGAGGCTAAGTAGCTGTGGAGAGGTAACTGCTAAGATTCCGGGCACAAAAATCCCTGTCTGCATCCAGACCAGTACATGCTTGATTGTGCCACCTTGGAGGAACTGAGATCTCACAGATTCCCAGAGTGTACCCTACTCTTAACAAAGGACCCAAAAGTCAAGTAACTGGTTGGGAAAATGGGGACAAAAAATAAGACCATAGAAGGTTACTTTCTTGGTGAACAGATATCTCCTCCATCCTTTCAGATAAGGAAGAACAATGTTTACCATCAGGGAAAGACATAAAAGTCAAGGCTTCTGTATCCCAAACATCCAAAATAAATATTCAGTGGGCTCAGGCCATGGAAGAGCTCAAAAAGGATTTTGAAAATCAAGTTAGAGAGGTGGAGGAAAAACTGGGAAGAGAAATGAGAGAGATGCAAGAAAAGCATGAAAAGCAGGTCAACACCTTGCTTAAAGGAGACCCCCAAAAATGCTGAAGAAAATAACACCTTGAAAAATAGGCTAACTCAACTGGCAAAAGAGGTTCAAAAAGCCAATGAGGAGAAGAATGCTCTCAAAAGCAGAATTAGCCAAATGGAAAAGGAGGTCCAAAAGCTCACTGAAGAAAATAGTTCTCTCAAAATTAGAATGGAACAGATGGAGGCTAATGACTTTCTGAGAAACCAAGAAATCACAAAACAAAATCAAAAGAATGAAAAAATGGAAGATAATGTGAAATATCTTATTGGAAAAACAACTGACCTGGAAAATAGATCCAGGAGAGACAATTTAAAAATTATGGGACTACCTGAAAGCCATGATCAAAAAAAGAGCCTAGACATCATC
>CM053770.1:385871178-385940687 GCA_028658325.1 Potorous gilbertii | reverse complement strand
CAGGATAACACAAGATCTAGCAGCTTTTACCTTAAGGGATCAAAGGGCTTGGAATATGATATTCCAGAAGTCAAAGGAACTAGGACTAAAACCAAGAATCACCTACCCAGCAAAACTGAGTATAATATTTCAGGGGAAAAAATGGTCTTTCAATGAAATAGAGGCCTTTCAAGCATTCTTGATGAAAAGACCAGAGCTGAAAAGAAAATTTGACCTTCAAACACAAGAATCAAGAGAAGCATGAAAAGGTAAACAGCAATGAGAAGTCATAAGGGACTTACCAAAGTTAAACTGTTTACATTCCTATATGGAAAGACAGTATTTGTAACTCTTGAAACTTTTCAGTATCTGGGTAGTTGGTGGGATTACACACACACACACACACGCACAGAGTGAATTGAATAGGATGTGGAATCATAGCATAAAAAATGAAATTAAATGGTGAGAGAGAAATATATTGGGAGAAGAAAGGGAGAAATGGAATGGGGCAAATTATCTCTCATAAAAGAGGCAAGCAAAAGACTTTTCAGTGGAGGGAAAAAGAGGATAGCTGAGAAAAAAACATGAAGTTTACTCTCATCACGTTCAACTAAGGAAAGGAATAAAATGCGCACTCATATTAGTATGAAAACCTATCTTACAATACAGGAAAGTGGGGGAGAAATGGATAAGCAGGGTGGGGGGGATGATGGAAGGAAGGGCATTGGGAGGAGGGAGCAATTTGAAGTCAACACTTTTGGGGAGGGATAGGATGCAAAGAGAGAACAGAAGCAATGGGCAGGATAGGATGGAGGGAAATAGAGCTAGTCTTACACCACACAACTGTTATGGAAGTCATTTGTAAAACTACACAGATATGGCCTATATTGAATTGCTTGCCTTCCCAAAGGGAATGGGTGGGGAGGGATGGAGAGAAGTTGGAAGTTAAAATTTTAGAAACAATGTCAAGTGTTGTTCTTACTACCAGGAAATAAGAAATACAAGTAATGGGGTGTAGAAAGTTATCTGGCCCTACAGGACAAAAGAGAAGATGGGGACAAGGGAAAGGACGGATGTTAGAAGAGAGGGCAGATTAGTGATAGGGACAATTAGACTCCTTGGTGTTTTGGGTTGGGGGGAGGGGAGAAATGGGGAGAAAATTTGGAACCCAAGATTTTGTGAAAATGAATGTTAAAAGCTAAATAAATAAATGAATTTCAAAATTTTAAAAAATTAAAAATTTTTAAAAATTTTTTTTAAAAATTTAAAGAAAGAAAGAAAGAAAAGCAAAGTCTGAATGGCCAAACATAACAGAAAAAGTAAGCTAAGGGACTGGGGATTAGGTGTATAGGGTCCTTCAAAGGGTAACAGTCCTGCACTGACCAGATTGTAGGGAATCTTAATAAGTATCTTGGGAAGTTGGCAAGAGAATTTATGGTAATTTGCCCTCGGTTTTTATGAAGCTGTACTCATTGGAATTTTAATATTGAAAATGAAACCCAAATAATTAGTTCTAAAGGTAGTACCTTGTGAATGTGAAGGAAGATCCCTTTGTTGCATTACACTTACAGTTATGCAGAAAATTATTCTGTATATGACTGAAAGTCCATTATTACCAGGAAGATTAATTCACCTTTTTGAAGCAATTTGCTTTAACTTTCCTTATTTGTGAGCATCTGTGTCATAAGAATGTCACAGTGTCATGAACCCAGTTTCTAGAATATGTTAATTCTTATGGCATAATATAAAGTACTTTGTGGCTAGAGTTAAAACTGCATCGACAGTAGAAACCTAGCCTTTCTTATCCTATTATTTATTTCTGTCTTCATTTTAACATCTTTTCTTAATACCCTAAAGTGGCTTCCTTTTTGAATGAAATATCCCCTTTATCATTGGCTTTAAAGTTTTCCAACATTGTTTCTCCCTTTCCAAACTTCCTTTATCCCCTGCAATGCATCAGACTCAAACTTCCTTTATCCCCTGCAATGCATCAGACTCTCATCTCCATTCCCTTAAAACTATCTCCTGCACCTGTTTGACTTACCTTTGAGCCCTCGCATCAATTAATCATTTAATCAACCAGCATTTCTTAAAAGCTTACTGTACATCCTCTGCCAAGAAGGAATTTACCTTCTAACTGGGGAGACAATCCGTATATTTTTATGTATCTATTTAGGTACATAGAACGAATGTGTGTGTGTCTGTGTTTTCCTCACAGTGCCAGGCAGGAAAGGCCACCTGCACGAATTGCATCTTGAAGAAAGCCTAGCAAAGTGTCCTCCACATAAAATAGTATTGCATACCAAGGGATTTGTTATGGAAAAGAAAAATATAAACAATCCAATAAGAGAGATATAGTAAACGTGTACAGAGAAAGACTTGTGAATATAACAGAAATACATAAAGTTATAGCCTCTACCCCTGTGGGGGTGGGGGAGGCTGTCTTTTACAACTTTATATCATCTCTTGAATACACATATGCCTGTCCCCTCCTCTCCTCTGTCACTGCCATGGCCCTGGTATAGGCTCTCATCACCTGGACGATTGCAGTAGTCTTGGAGTTGATCTTCCTCCCATAAATCTCCTTTCTCTAGTCTATCTTCCACCTACATGTCAAAGTGATCTTAAAGAGCTGGTCTGTTCAAGTCACCTCCTCACCCTCCTACTCAGTAAATTCCAGTGGCTCCCTATAACCCAGAGGACCAAATATAAAGTCCTTTGTTTTGTATCTAGAGCCCTTCATAACTTGCTTTCCCTTCCACCTTTCCATCCTTCTTATGTCTTAACACTTTATTCCTCTCTACGTAGTCTATGATCCAGAGACATTAGCTTTCCTGTTCCTGTTCTTCAATCAAGACACTCCATCTCATCTCCTGACTCCAGGCATTTTAACTTGTTGTCTCCCATATCTGGAACAATTTCTCTCCTCAGCTTTGCTTTCTGACTTCCTTTAAGTCCCACCTAAAATCTCTCCTTCAACAAGAATCTTTTCTTGGTCCCTCTTAATTCTCATGCCTTCCCTCTGTTGATTATTTCTGATTTATCGTACATATAGGTTGTCTGTACATAGTCATTTGTATGTTATCTTCCTCATTAAATTATGAGCTTCTTGAGTGGGGACTATTTGTTTTCCCTTTCTTTGTCTCCTCAGCATTTAGCACAGTATCTGGCACATAGTAGGTGCGTAATTAATGTTTATTGACTTACTGTGCAGATGCAAACCTGTTATTCATCCTTCCTTGCTGAAGAAGGCCATGCCATCAGAGAAATAATAACATGACTTGCACTTGACTTTGTTTTGAGTGAGGGAGGGCTGTGCAGGTCACCAGCCTCCTTCCTCCTCCAGAGCCGTTTGAGTCCAGTGACCAGATATCCATCAGGATGACTGGAGATGACCCAGGATGAGGCAGTTAGGGTTAAGTGACTTGCCCAAGGTCACAGAGCTAGTGAGTGTCAAGTGTCTGAGGTGAGATCTGAACTCAGGTCCTCCTGACTCCTGCGCTGGTGCTCTATCCGCTACACCACCTGGCTGCCCCTAGATGCAAACCCACAGGAAGACTGGAGAGATGAAAGTTTCTAACAAGTTTGGCGTGGACCCTAACGGCAGCACAGTGAAATGGGGTTCATGTGGCTAAGAGTAGTGATCATTCTTTCAGAATTTTAAAGATGATTAAGAAGTGATCTGATAGTGAGGAATGATAAGGTTAAGGCTTAGTAGAGTAGGGAAAATATGGGCATTACATGCATTGATGTACTTTTTGTCTCTGTTCCAAATTTAAGTTGCCCGTTTCCATTTTCTAAAGCCAATAATCTAAATCCTAGTTTTTTGTGGCAGTGAGGACCAAGGGAGGGGAGGAAATGAGGCAAGGATAAATTGAAGAAAGGAAACCCTGAAATCATTATCAACAACGTTTATTTGGTACAACCAATTTCCTTTTTCTTCACATCTTGTCAGTGGAGGTGCATGCCATGAAATGACAAAAGATATAATACTGTTCATGGAAAATCTTCAGATACACTTTAGCAAATCGTTGATGTACATGACTTTTATAATGACATATGATGTTGAGTTCAGTAGGTGGTTTGACTACAATGACAAATCAAGATGTTCCACTTAAAGTAATTTTTTAAGGAACCAAAACCAGTGGTTAAGGCAGGACTTGAAAGAAAGAAAAAAGATTGCTTATAAAGTTTTAACTGAAAATATTGGAAATTGTCCTTTAAAAATAATTTTTTAATTAGCAGCAAAATGAAGGCAACTGTTAACTAGTGCTTGGACAGTATTTTATCCAACTACCTAGCAAGTCACAGTTTGACATCTTTATTAAATGAATATGACAGTATTTATGATGCTCCACCACTCTTCTAAAAGCCCTATCCAAATCCTTAGGTCTTGACACCAAACTACTGAATTTTGTTGCCCTTTACAAAAAAGGGAATGTATATAAAATTATGACTGAAACAAAAAAGCAGAAGCTACTGAAAATAGTACCTAGTTGTTTCACATTTGACCAAAGGAAAAAATTGGGAATTTCAAATAGAACATTTTGTTTGGTCAAGGGGATTTTTTAGGGGTATGACAAAAAAAAAAAAAAGCAGATGCTATTAAAGATTTAGGGAATTAAGATTTAAAGATTTCTGACATCCATAAAATTGAAAAGAAAAAATGAATAGTAAAGAGGCTAACTGAAGAGAAGAAAATCATGTAATTTGTGAAGAGTCAGATTAATATGAAGGCAGCAGCAGGTCATTCTTGGACCAGTCTTAATTTGTACTTCCTTCCCTGCTTTCCTACACTTCCACCATCTCTTTGTCCTTTCTGAGTCCACAAATAAAAAAGAGAAAATACCCATTATTGGATATTCATTGTTTTCATTTAAAAGACATGCATTTTAAAGGTAGTTTTAATCTGTATGAGTTCAGGAAAGCTAAAAGCACAGGAAAGATGAAAATAGAAGTATCACTATATCTTTTTCAAATTCTGATCTATTTTGTTAAAGGTTAGTGAAGATTGTATCTTTCTGAATTGCTTTTAACCCAGTACAGTATATCCTGTTTTAAAACTTGCCCTGTTCTGTTTTGACACTGTATAATTAGAAAACACACTTAAGGTTGGACTTCATTGGTATCTGGAGTGGTTGAGTCTTGTACCTGTTTGTCTGATCTGTGATTGGTTGAAGCTGTTGCTAAGCTTGTTTCTTTGTTCTTGGGCAAAGTTAAAAGTTGAGTGTGACCTATTTGAAGTGCCTCCTGCTTAGTCTTGGCTGTGCTCTGCTCTATCTCATCTGTATACTGTAATTCTTTTCAATTGTATTTCATATAGTTTCAATATATCTTTTAAGAAATCATTAGTTTGTGAAATTATTTTGCAGTGGTTTTCAGTTTTAGTTTGTATATCATGTATGTGTATGTACCCACATACACTTTTCAGTATTGCACAGTTACATGTTTTGATTTTACCTGATGAATGTTTATAAGCCTTTGAATCTATTGACATAAAGTAAGCTTAAATTGTCAGAACAACACATTTGGAAAGCTTGGCTTATAAATTAGGTTCTGAAGATGACAGATTCTTTACTAATAATTTTTGAAACCCTTCTATATTTGGATTTTTTGTTTTTCATTGTCTGCAGGTGTTTATTTGCTTGTCAGATGATTGCAATATGAGATTTTTTTCACACAGTTATACTCTGGCACATTTCATGTCTCTTGGTGATTACCATGTTGTTCCTTGTTAATTCTGAGTAGGACACAGGCTGAGAAAGTGTGAGTTCTGCTGAAAAACTTTATTGGTTTGTAGTCCATAGGGCCCTTCAAGGTGTGGTAGAGGTCCAAAAATAATGCCCCCTGGGAATTGCACCATCTTCTTAATTCTATTTAAGGTAGCTGGGTGTCAGCCATGAAAACCTGAGTTCAAATTTGGACTCAGATACCAAATGTGTGAGTGTGGACAGGGCATTTAACCTCTGTGAGCCTCAGTCCCCTGATCTATAAAGGGAGGATAATAGGGGTTAGTTGTTAGGACCAAATGAGACAGTGCTGGTAAAGCACTTCGCAAACCCAGCTGTGTACAGACGCCAGCTGTTATTGTCAGTGCGAAGGAGGAAAGAGCTTTGTTTGGAAAAGTTCTGTCGACACCATTTCAATCTTCCACCCCTCAGATGTTCTCTGGGCCTCTAAGTCTAGTTCAAGTCCAGAGTAGGTCCGCCACAGATTGGAGGGGTTCCTCCAAGTCTGCCCAGAATACCTAAGGTTGAAATCCTAGAAGTCATTGTGAAACGGTAAGATTTGGTTCATAGAGGGGCAGATACTAGAAAGATGACAAGGATGAAATGAGGATCCTGGGTGGTAGCACTGGTTCTGTCAGTGACTGTGGGACCTTGTGCTTGTTTTCTCAATGACAAAGAATTTGCATTAGTATCTCACCAGGTTTTTCTGAGTACTGAAGAAAGCATTCTGTACGTCATAAAGCATTATGTAAATGTAAGTTATTGTGATTCTGTTTTCATTTATAGGGAAAATTATAAATCTTAGTACAGTTTAGTTCTAGTAAGATGATTAGTCATTAAGTAACGTTTCATATTTAGAGTACCTACAGCTGGACTAATATTTATAAAAGGGTATAAAAATTGTGATTCTGAGCATTCCCTGAACCCTTTTCTATCATTCTGCCTGCAGAAGTGATAAGGGTCTGACTGAACTATTTAGTATTTTTCTTTAGTTTATAGGTTGCCAAACCAAAAAAATTATCTTCTAGAGGCCTGCCTATTCATGCTGAGCTTCTCTGTGCTTAGCTAGACTGAACCTTGACTAGTAGACACAGTCGGCTGTCATCATACTTGAAGTCTCTTCAGCATGATAGGGTTTAGGAAAGCTTTCACAAAGCTGGCAGAGCCTGTACAATTGCTGGTCACCCCCAAGTGAAAATGAGGCATCATAGTAAAAAATGTAAATGCAAATAAGACATGTTCTCCACCATCAAGGAGCATATAATTTGTTAGTTCAACCTTTTACTGGGCAACTTGGAAACACTTAATAAACAACAAATGGACTTGATAGACTTTTTCCCAATATAAGGACTTTGTTATTAGTTATATTGTTAAAAGCAAAGTTTAAAAAAAAAGGATGGCCAAAAAAATCAGGCCTAAAAAGACCTCTAGAAGTTGTGAATACCCACATTGTAGATAAGACAGTCGTTAAAATAACTGGATATTTTTTTTTAGGGAAGAACCTTACTCAGAAATTCATTTTCATATGTAACAAACCTCATTGTGGAAAAATTCTCTATTACTTAAATTCCTCTTATTATTGGTTGAGCTTATTCCTTTTTGTTTAATGGAAATAAAGAATAAGATCATAGAATTCATTAGAGTGCTATTAAAATTATACTTCACCTTCAGGATTAAGTGGCTTTTTGTGAACTAGCCTGAGACTCTTAACAACCACTTATAACATAACTACTATGAGAAAAAAGCATTCTGAACTTCCAAACAAATGACACTGAAATTTGGAACACAAGTTTGGGAGACTTCCTATATTTCTAAAGATCTCTTACAGAAATTTTTAAATGCTGTATGCTATATGTTTGTGAACTAAGAAAGAAAACATTAGCAATGAACAGAAGACATTTCAACTTATCACGAGTGCTAATTTACTCAACAACAAATGTAAAGGAAACAATAAAAAACAAAAAAGGGTAGTGACTGAGAGAACAATATTAAACTAAGGTCAAAGTGCTGAAGGATCAAAATGTACCAAGAATTTAATGCTGAAAATGGAAAAAGTGCTTAGCAGCAAGCTATATATATAAAAACAGGAAGATAGGAGTAGAGGAAGAAAAATCTGTACAAAATTAGTAAGCAGAAGTAATCTTATGAGCCAGCATTAATGTTAAATTAAATATTTTATGTGACAACAGAGAATTTCTCCAAGAAATGCTAAGTACCACATAAATCTTAACAATTTCAACTTCCAGTTACTCTTAAAATCTTAAAGGAGTTTTGTTTAATTTAAGGGTATTTCTCTGTTTTCCATTCATTATTGAACATAACATTGAACTAGATTAACTTATCTCCAAGTATGCCATGTTTCAGTATGAACATTCCTTTGGAAAAGTTTTGAGAGAACCCAGCTCTACTGGAAGTTCATATAATCATAGTAGTTATGAAACTGAACGTAAAGGGTTCAGCCAAGTCTCTCATTAATAAGAACAATAAGGTAAATGTTCTTACCCTCATAAGTCTTTATATATCAAGACCTCTCTCTTTTCAAGAAATGACAGGCCTTCGATAAATATTTTATGTATTTCCCTATGTGTCTCAGTACTGTTATAGAGGCTATGTGGAGAATGGTATGTGTATGGTATAAGATAGATGGTCCTTTCCCTTAAGTAGAAGGAACCAGATACAATGGAAAGAGCACTGGATTTGGAATTAAAGGGATCTGGGTTTAGTCACAGTTCTGCTGCTCGCTGTTATTGCCTGTGGAAGTAAGAACAGGACCTAAGTTGTGAGACAAGGAGTTGGACCAGACGGCTTCTGGGGCTCCTGGAAGGTCTCAATCTAAATCAAGGGATTCTTTGGTCCACTGAGCCTCTACAAATGCTGACCTATGCCATTCAGAGGATACCAATTCCTGCTTTCTTCAGCAGTGAGGTATTATGCCAAATAATTGGTGTACTCTTGAATTCCCCAGTGTGACATGATTGCTTACACACAGACCTACTGTAACTAGGGAATTCTAATTCTAATAGGGGTCACTGAGTTTGACAAATATCACTGTCTAGGTTTCCCAAATGACATATTTGGTCCAAGACAACTGCTGAATTTTGGAGTCAGTATCTGAGTTCAGAGTTTCTAGCTCTGATAGTCACTACCTATATGACCTTGGTAAGGTCATTAAACTTCTCTGTGTCTCAGTTCCCTTATTAGTAAAATGAAGGGATTGAGCCCTCTTCCAGCTTTAAATCTTCCAGTAGCAGGCATGATATCAAGCATGTATATCTCATCCTATTCCCACATGATTTTGATATCCTCTGTTAGGTCTATATGTTTTAAAAGCTTTTGTTTCAAGTAATTTGGAAAATATAATTGTTTACTATAGTGATATACATAAAACATCATTCTTAAGTTTTTAGGAAATAATGTTATGTCTGGGTCATAGTAGACAACAAGTTTGGTCTATGAAATGGACTGGTTCCTGTATAGCTTGTTGGGTAAGTTCTCCAAGACATTTTAAGGTATACATTTATATTATGAGGACTTGTCTTGCTAGGTATTCTCTCTATTTTGTAGTGATGTCCATTTCCTTGCATAATTTAGTTTGATCTCTAAATCTGGATTTCTTAAAGCTAACTTTTCTGTAATATCCAATGTCAGTGACATGGTGGTAAATTGGCATCATAAACCCTTCTATTTCCTACAAATACATCTGTATAACACAGCCATTTGTTCAATACTTTTGTGTCTAAGTATTTTTGGCTGAGAATTTGGAGGGCCCTTTGATTCCATTATTGACTCTCATCCCTTTCATAGACTACTGAGGTAATCAGTGTTTGATTATATTTGGCAAATCCAATTATACCTATCTCTGTCAGCCTTTAGTATTGTAGAGTAAAATGACATCTTCTCATTCCATCATTTCTGTGGGTTATTTAGCTGCTTAACATGAGCCCTAAGAATGTCCACCAATCTTCTGCCTCTTTTTTGCTCAAGAATTATTAACATTTCTGTAGTTGCCTTCAGGTGATAGGGCCTTAAGTATCATTGGTTCTGAATGAGTTTTTACTATATTACTTTGCAGATCTTTCTCAGTCTTTTTCAGTACTGAAAGTATATATTTAAGACTGATAATGTATAGGTGTGAATTTCTTAAAAGTATTTTTCCCTTTATTTTAGGATTTCAGTGCTTTATTGTTTTCTGCAAAAGCTTTTTTCAAAAATATCTTTATACTTAACAAGTCTTACTTAGAGGAAACTAAGGTATTTGTACATATTACCTCCATCTGAACCTTTTCATCCTTCTTCAAACCTTCCGTGACTCTGCCTTCCTTTACCCTTTCAGCTGAGAACTTTGCCTCATATTTTATAGAAAACATTGAGGCAATTAGCCCCATCTTGTCCATCTCCTGTCACTCAGGTGCCTTCTGCCACTGCCTCCTCTTTTATCCCTGTCTCACATGATGAAATGGCCTTACTTCTTTCCAAGGCTAACCTCCTCTACCTGCTCAAATCCTGTTTCATCCTGTCTTCAATAGATTGCCTCCTCTTTTATCTGCATTTTATCACTCATTTTCAATTTCTATCTACTGGCACCATCCCTACTACCTATAAATATGCTTATGTTTCCCCTATCCTCAAAAAACCTTTACTTGATCCTTCCATCTGCACTGTTATCATATATATTTTTCTGCCTTTTGTAACTAAGCTTCTTGAAAAGCCCACCTACAATCCGTGCCTCCACTTTCTTCCCTTTTATTCTCTTCTTAACCCCTTACAATCTGGTTTCTGACTGTATCATCCCAAAAAAACTTCTCTCTCCAAAGTTAGTAATGGTCTCTTAGATGCAGCTTTTGATAGCACTGATAACCCTCTCCTCCTTGATGTTCTCTTCTCTCAAATTTTTCAGGAAAACACTCTTTCCTGGATCTTCTCCCATCTATCTGACCACTGCTCAGTTTCTTTGCTGAATCTTTAGCCAGATCACACCCACAGGTTCTGACCTGCATCTTCTCTTTTCCATACTTGGTCATCTCATCAGCTCCTCTGGATTTAATTACCATTTCTATATTAATGATTTTCATCTGCCTATCCTGCTCCATCATCTCTGTTAACTTCCAACTTCCAATGTATCTCCTACTTCCCTTCAGACTTCTCAAACTGGAAGTCCAGTAGACATCTTAAACTAAAAAAGTCCAAAACAGAACTCATTACCTTTCCTCATAAACCCTTCCAACCTCCTACCTTGCCTACTCTAAAGGAAAGTACCATCCTCGAAGTGTCTCAAGCTCTCAACCTAGGATTCATCCTGTATCCCAACTATCTCTTACCCACCAATATCTAGTCTGTGACCAAGGACTGTCAGTATTACCTTTGCAACATCTTTCATATAAGCTCCCTTCTCTCCTCTGATACTGGCACCACCTTGGTAAGGCTGGTGGGTCTGCCTGCCTCAAGTTTTCCCACACTCCAGCCCATCCTCCATTCAACAATTACAGTTATGCCTTCCACATGGCAGGCATTAGGGGATGTGATGCCCCCTGAAAACTAGAAAATTTGCATAACATTTTGACCCTCCTTTCGTACTAGGGAAATTTGATTTTTTCTTTTTCTTTTTATGGGGTATTTAATATCTTATTGTAAAATTTGAGTTGATATTTTATATATATATATATATATATATATACACATATATGTGTATATATATATATATATATATATATATATATTTTATGCATTTCTGAGTTTCTGGCCTTCATGTGTCATCTGTAGCTTCCACAAAACTCCCCTCAAATTCTCATTTAACTTCTTATGTCAATCTGCCATATATTCATCCTTAATGGGGAAAGTTGTGATATGGAAGGGATAACTGTAATTTGATTTTCCCAAGGCACACATATGATCATGTCTCACATGTTCCCCTCATCACCACCCAAACTCCAGTATCAAATGCAAAATCCTCAGTTTGAAATTCAAAGATCTTCATAACCTAGCTTCCTCCTATTTCTCCAGTTTTCTTACACCTCCCAGAAAAAAAAAGTACTCTTTGATCCAGGGGCAACTGGCCTCCTAGCTATTACACACATAAGTCATTCTGTCTCTCTTGGCTTCCAGTATTTTCTCTATGTGTGCCCCATGCCTAGAATGTTCTCCCTTCTCCTTTCCACCTACTGATTTCCTTGGCTTCCTTTAAGTCCCAATTAAAATCCCATCTTCTATTGAAAGCCTTTCCTAACCCCTCTTAATTCTAGTGTCTTGTCTCCTTTAGTTATTTCCCTTGTGTGCCATACATAGCTTGTTATTATGTATTTGTTTGCTTATTGCCTCCCCCATTAAATTGTAAACTCCTTGAGGGCAACTACTGTCTTTTACCTCTTTTTGTATCCCTAGCACTTAGCACAGTGCTTGCAAATAGTAGGTGCTTAATAATTGTTTATTGATTGATTTATCTATTGTTTTAAGATGATGTACAGATCTCAAAAAGGGGGAGCTTGGTGGCATAGTGGATAGATTGCTGGACCTGGAATCAGGAAGACTCATCTTCATGAGTTCACATCCAGGCTCAGATACTTTCTAGCTGTATGACCGTGTTCAAATCACTTAATCCTGTTTGCCTCGGTTTCCACATTTGTAAAATGAGCTAGAGAAGGAGACGGCAAATTACTCCATTTGTCACTGCCATGGGAACCCCAAATGGGGTCACAAGCCAGACATGATGAAATGACTGAGCAAACAAATCTCAAAGCCTTCAATCTCTATATTTCATTGGTGTACCTTAAGAATTTTAAACTTACCAAGTCAAAAAGATATTTTTATATCATTGGTGAAAAATTCCAACAGATGAAGGATATGTTTAATGTTTTTTTTTCTCCCAATGGAGCTATACAGCCTGATGTCATCCATGTACTTGAATGGATAGTAAGATGTTTTGGTTTGACTTCTTTAATTTAAAATTTTATTTAGCTCTACTTAGGAGATACGATGATGGATTTAAGGCTAGACAAAATTGTAATGGGCTTAAACTCTCTATTTGAAAAATGTCAGGTTTTATAGATGCTTCTTGACATTTTGAGCACATCAGTATAACCATTGTTCCTAGAAGGGGCATGTCATTTTATTCCTCTAGTCCCCTCTCATCATCCCCCGTAACTTTACACCCTTTTTAGGTTGTTTCCTTGTTTAGAAGGTGTCTTGTTTGTTTGTATAGCTAAAACATTCATTTTTATTTTGGTCAATAGGAGGCGGGAGGTTGTGCCAGCTTGCCTGGTCCTTTAGAAGGCCCTCTGCTTTGTATTTCCTTGCTCATCATACACATATAAAATTATTAAGATAAAATAACAGATGCACTGTACAACAATAATTATAAACAACTTGTATAACCAAGGAAATGTTATCATATATATGTGATATATTATATTGAAGAAAGGAAACAAACATTTATTAAGCACCTATTATATATCAGGCACTATACTAAGCAATCTAAGTGTCTGAGGCCAAATCTGAACTCACAGTTTCCTGACTCCAGGCAAACAGAAGTTAAGTGACTTGCCCAAGATCACACACAGTTGTCTAAGCCTAGATTTGAATTTATGTCTTCCTGATTCCAACTCTAGTCCTTTCTCCACTGAACCACCTAGACTAGGCACCTCAAATACTATCTTTGAAACTTTGGAAATAGTAAATTTGGATATGGATAAATACTGCTTTGTTTTCTATTCCTTCCAAGGAAAAGGGCTAGAGCTGCAAGGAGGCAGATTTCAGCTCAGGGTAAGGAACTATTGAGAGTCATCTTGTTTTAGAGCAGCTGCCCCAGTCTGACACATGTTGTATGACCTTGGACAAGTCACCTCAAAATCACTAAAACTCTCAATGTTCTCAAAACTATTTTGACAATACATCCCTATCAGTAAAAATGGAAGAATTATTTAATAAATTATATGCATGTACTATTCTATGTTAATTTTGAGACACAAAAAATTTTATTAATGGTACACCCTTTTGCTCCTACTAAAATATTAATTTTAAAAATCTTTATTGATAGTAGTAGCCTACTTCGTATTCTGAGCAGTTGACTGCTTTTGATGTCTTATATTTGCTTCCTAGAATTTCTAATCTCTCCTGAATTGGCTGCTTAAAAGTTCTGAGTGCATTACCTAAATTCTTAATAATTTTAAAAGTGGGTGGCCAATTTTTAAAATTTATTTCTAAAATATATTTAGTAATGTAATTCAGTAGCTATAATAAACTTACATTTAAAAATTCTCCCCAAGATCTAAGGGATTCTAAGGAAGAGGACAGATTGACAGCACATGTGCTCATGTGTGTTCATAATATTGTGTTGGAGGATGTCTTCTGTCACATAATGTTAAATTAGAGGCTGGATAGTTTATGTATAGACCAGAACATTTTAGTTTTGTATTTTACATATTTGTACTTATTTAAACTGTTGTAAAAATATTACCAAAAAGTATGGTATAATTTTTAATATGAAAATATTGTTATAAAATTCTATCAATTAAAGTGCAAGCTCCATTTGAGTTCACTTTCTTAAATTATAATTTTAATACATTTTGAATACAAATTTCAAGAAAGTTATTGTTTCTGATGTTTCAAAAAGAAGGGCACTATGAAATCTTAAGGCAGTACCAACGTACCAACATGGTTTATTTTTACTGCCAAGACAACAGATAGTTTAAAATAACCATTTAAACCTTAACATGAGACACCACAAAAATAATCTTTAAAGTTGTCTATTTTGAGAAAATGAATATCATTATCATAGTTTTCTGTGAAGGGCCTTTTTTCTTATGAAACATGTGGAAACAGTTTTGGTCTACAATAAAGTTTTTATTCACCATTTTATTCTTTGACATACACTGTTGCAAAAGGGCAGTACTTTCAGCTTTTCTTGGAATGTGTAATATTGGAGAAAGCTCCCCAGTATATTCTAACTTCTGGATAACAACTACAGAATGGGGTTGAAAATCTTTTCTATTAATGATGTTATTAATATTTGTGAAATTTGGAGGGATTGGGGGCAGCATAAGAGTAAGGTGAGATTTCACCATTCATTGTCCTGTGAGAGTGTTTCAAACAACTAGGAGATTGGGGTGGAAGGAATGACTCTTAACTGTCAGTAGTCTAGCACTACTGTTCAGAATTATAATGTTAGTAGTCCTGTGAACCAAATTTAGATGGTAGTCATTTTGGCCTTTCTAGTTCAGTGTTTTAAATCACAGTATGAAAAAATGAACTCTGCAAACTAATTTTTTCTAACTCTATGTCAATAAACCAGAATACCTCACATGAGCCCATGAATTTTATAATTCATTTTTTAATCAAATTGTTTATAAAGACAGGTGACCAGCCAAAACTATTTGTTTGGATCCCTGAACACCCTGGGATAGTCCTGGTAGTAGTGGTATGTTTTAGACTGAGAGTAGTTTTCTATATGGATTTCCTATGCTCTGGCATTGTCACTGTACAGGATGGCCCCAAACACTTTCATCCACATGTAACTGGCCTTCAGTTGGGGAGTTGTGATCCCTTCTATAAAGAAAGGTGAAATCAGCCTTACAGATAGCTGAAAAGATAGTTGCCCACTAGGATAGTTGCCTCACTAGTAATCCATGCATATACTATTTTGAAGCTTTTGAGCTGAGAATTATGTATTAGTTCTGCCCTGCCTCCTCAATTCACAGAAAAGTCATGTCAACTTTCTTGACGAAACAGTGTTGTTCATTATATTTAGAGCACAAAAACTTATGTTCCTCATCTGATCCAACTTGTATTTAGGATGACATAAAAAACAAGAAATTCTGTACATTGTTTTTGTGGGTTCTGTCTTGCTTCTGATTTGTTTTTCAATCCTTTATAGTAACCTTTCTGACTGATGTTCAGTTGTTTATTTTTTTCTTTGTGCTGCTTGCCTCCAAGTGTTGCTTTTACTTTTTAACTTTTCCTTTAGAACATTTTTGTTTTCTGCTTTTCTTCCTTTCTTTCTCTTTTTTGTTGCGTTAGTTGGATAGTGTGTCAATTCACGTTTTCTACTGCTCATACTAGTTAGATGTTGATATAATCTTTTAGTACCTTTTTGCATATCCTCTTTAGTTTTCTTAAGTTGTTTTGACCATCTAAAATCTGGCCTTATGGGAATTCCTTGATAATTTTGTGGTTCTGGCAACAGAACCAGCATATACTGGTAGCAGTTGCTGTTGTGATTTTAGGTTCTTCCATTTTTCCTTCTTCAGATTTTAGTAACTACTTAAATCGACTTCTTATCTTGGCTATCCTAATCTAGGTTTAAGGATAGAGTTATTTTTCCATGATTGCTCCGAATTGGTTTGCATCGAAAACCAATGTTGTATAACATGCATGCAGCTAGAAATGCTGTTGACAAAAAAAGATATATGAAGACTTTAGTTATCACCTCAAGATTGTTTCTAGTTTTATTATGATTTAATACTGGCACATAATGAAAGTATTTATGTCTTCAATCCATTTCACACCTACTCATAATTTCCTAATTTAATAGTCAGCATATTCTGTACTAAAGCATTTCCAGCAGGTGGGGTGTAGGTGTTTCTGATTTGATCTGCTATATTTTGCCTTCTTTTATTCCCAGAACATAAAGGAGTATCCCTTGATCTGCTATATTGTATCAAGCTAATCATCTTGATGCTTTGGGACATGCAACCCTATGATGCCTGATCTATTTCTTTGCCTCTTAGAAGCAGTTGAAGGACACTGTGACTAGGGTACTAACCAATCAGGGAAATGGAAAGAGTCCAGTTCATCAGAATATTAGGGTTCCTGTCAGGCTTTCATAACTACTACCATAATCACCTCACAGCACATAATATGCCTGGTACTTTGCTCTTCACCTACTTTGACATTCTCTTCTCTTGCCTCCCATGGCATAGACAATGCTTTGAGGGAGCTATTGTTATTTATTAGTTGGAAAAATTTCCATGTTTATTACTCTATTTTGTCTTGGGCCTAGACTGGTGAATTTTCATTGTTAAGGGGAACTTCTCCAGTGCAGATCCTCAGCAATGTACACTCTTATAAAATTGCTTAGTTGTTGAGACGTTAAGTGACTTGCCCAAGGTCAGTCAGCCTGTCTGTTAATAAACATTATATTAAGCACCTGCTGTATGCCAGGCATTATGCTGAGTACTGGGGATACAAAAGAAGGCAAAAGACAATCTGTTTTCCAGGAGCTTGGAATCTAAAGAGGGAGACTACCAGCAAACAAACACATACAAACAAGTTATATGTAGGATAAACAGGAAATCATTAGTAGAGGAAAAGCACTGAAATTAGGGAGGATTGGGAAAGACTTTCTATGGAAAGTGAGATTTTAGTTGGGACTTAAAGGAAGCCAGCAGCCATGTAGAGGAGGGAGAGCATTCTATCCATGAGAGACAGTCAGAGAAAATGCCAGGAGCAGAGCTGGAGTGTCATCTTTGTGAAATAGCCAGTATCACTGGATCAAAGAGTATATGAAAGTAAGATGTAAGAGAACTGGAAAGATGAGGGAAGGAGGAAGGGGAGAGCAGTTTGGTTATGAAGGGCTTGGAACAACAAACAAATAAGGAGCCACTGGAGTTTATTGAGTATAGGGGTGATGTGCTTGGCCCCGTGTTTTAAGAAAATCACTTTGACAGCTGAATTGAGAATAGACTTGAATGGGTAGATTTTTGGCAGGCATTCCAATTAGTAGGCTATCACAGTTGTCCAGGTGTTAGCTGACAAGGTCGTGCATCTGTGTGGTAACCAGAGTAACAGAAAAGAGAAGGGGGCATGGTCAAGAGATTTCACAAAGGTAAAGTCAATAGAACTTGGTCATAGATTGACTTGAGGTGGGGGGTGGTGGTGAGGGGGAGAAGAGTGAGAAGTGAAGGATGATACTTAGTTTATGAGCCTGGGGAACTGAAAGGATGATGGTAGCATCTACCATAATAGAACCATTATGTGTCAAAGGCAAGCCTTTATCAAGGTCTTCATCAAGGGGAGTTATTTACTATGCTATTAAATCCTAGGTCTGGGATCCCATCAAAAAAACTAGTCTAGATTATAATGGTTATAGGTCAAAGTTATGTTTTCTGTTTCTTCTCTATCCTCTGTAAGTCCTAGCATAGCACTAGCAAACCAAATACATACTTTTAGCTAGGTAGTGGTCATTTCCAGGGATTATTGTCTGTTATTTATGTTTATTAACAAGTTTGAGGAAAAAGGTGGAAGAAAATCAGTCTCTTTATCTGATATTTTAACAGAGATACAATATGGAATACATTTATCTTTGTCTTATATGTGTTTATATATGCACACTTTTTTTAAACATGGAAATGTGGATAAGGTCAAAGATAAGGTATAAACTAGAGGTAATAAAGATGGCAAATAAAGTTCTGGTCCTTCCATTCCTAACATGTAGTTCTTTTAAGAAAGTCCTCTAAATAAGACTGAAAAGTATGTGAAGCATAGATCTCCTTTTGGCAATTTAGGACAAAGTAAAAGAAAATGATGAACAAAACATAAAAAAATCTGTCACCACAGCTTCTACGAGACTCCTTTTTACTTTGTTTCTAATGAACATTCTTATGATTAGGTGAATTGATGGATACGTGTTATAATATCCTAATCAGAGAGGTTAGAATTTGTAAGAAGAAGCAATTCACTTGTTTTATTCCACATCTTTTAGGTTAGATTCCATGGGCAGTCATATTTTTAGCTCTGCCCAAGAAATGGGTATTTATATGGTTTCCCATTCCTCCAGAAAATGAAATTCTTTTATGTCTTCTCCATGCTTATATTCACACATACTCTTGGGTGAGAATTTTTAGTCTCTTTTCCTCCGTTCTGCCAATTCTGCCATAGCCTGTAAATGTTAATTTGTGGATGTTTCATTGTTAACTTCACAATAATAAATTTAACTTTAAAAGATTAAAAATTTCTAAAAGAAAAAATAACAGAAATATTGACAGAGTATTATTGACATACTGTCATTCTATCTTGTTGAATGACTGTTATGTACCCTCTCAGTGCCCACAATAGTATATGACATACTAAGTAACACAGAATTTTAAAGCAGAAGCAATTTTTAAATCTTATATATGTGGTATATTCATTTAGAGAAAGATACATAGACAAAATGAAATACATTGAAAATGCATTTGAGTTGGCTACTTCATTTATAATGTGCCTTCATTTTGACAAACAAAAAGAAAGAGCCATGTTTTCACCTATTCCTTTAAAACACAGACACTTTACAAATTTCTAAAGGGCTCAACGAATTACTTACTTAGTCTGTTTCTTAGTGAGAGACATTAAAACTAACACTCGCTTGGCCTAAAACAAATTCACATTTTGAGTCTTTCTACCATTTTGTTCCCTAACTTCCTTACCTTGTGCTACTCTTTTAAACTGTTTTTTTCTTCTCTAAAACTGTAATACTTTACACCCACTTTTCACCTGGCCATGTAAGTATTGAAAACACTGTGACTTCTGAAATACCTACTAAAAAAAAAAACTACCTTAAAAGTTTATCTCCATATTTCTTTATTTTTGTCAATGTAGTCCTCTCCAATTTGGTAGATAGTCATTAACTGTTTAGGCTAAACAAAAATATCATTCATCTTTGGCTAACTTGATGATGATTTTGCCAGAACTTAACTAGTCTGATTCCTCCGGGCCCTTGCTTTTAATTTTTTTCAGCTTGACAGAACCTCGTCCACTGGCAGAGCATTTGAGATGGACCCCATTGCGGCAGTAGTATAGCCGAGGAAAGGAGCCAAAATATTTGGGTTCCAGATTAAACAATTTCAGTGACTTGCTCTAGAAAGTATATATCCCTTCCTAAATTCATCCTAGAAGTACTTCCTTATTATAAATCAGAGATCCTGTTAATCATTCGTGAAACTTTGTGTTCACTTGGAAGACCAGAGAATTCAGAGATCTGCAAATGTCCATCATCCTTAAGGAGATATTAATAGTTGCTTCGTGGCCTGCCAAAAATAAATTTTAAGTGGATTTAGGCCATCTTGTACCCCACTTTTTCCTGCATTCGCTGGCTCACACGTCAATTCTGCTGAAGTGGTAAAGAAGGGAAATTTCTGATTTGTGAAAAGAAATTGAAAATGATTCATCCGTGGCATTTGCGGGTCGGGTCAGATCAGATGTATACCGACGCGTAAGGTTTTGCTCCATTAAAGAAAGTAAGAGAGAAGGGGTTTGGGGGTGGGTTCATTCCGTAGCTCGAGCTAGCGCACTACCCTTCAGTTTGACTGAGCCCGTTCCCTGGGCCGGAGAATCTGCTCCCCAGGCGCCGCTTCCCGTCCCTCCCTCCCGACTTGTTTTTGCCCTGGTGGTGTCAGACGCTCCTCGACCAGCCAGCCCCTCTTTGCACCAGGGGGCGGGGCGCCCCGGCAGCCGCCCCTGCATTGGAGAATGGGGCTGTCAGCGCCCGGAGACAGAGGCGGGGGCTGCTCGTCTTGTTTGTTCCCGGCCTGGATGCCAGCCCCGCCCCCACGCCGGGCTCTGCCGAATCCTCTGCGCGGACTCGGGGGCCGATGCCCAGAGATCTCTCGGCCAGGTGGCGGTGCGAGCCCCGGAGCAACCGGAGCGGCGGCCGCGCTGCCTGCCGCACGCCCTCGCCCGCCGCTGCCGTTTGCAGATTGGCTTCGCGGGAGCCTCTTCTACACGGACCGCAGCCGAGGAGCGAAGATGCGCCTGGCGGCGGCAGCGAACGCGGCGTACACGGCCAGCCTGGCGGTCACCGAGCTGCTGGGCTGCCAGCAGTGCAGCGGCGGCGGCGGAGCCGGCGAGGTACCTGGCTGAGCCGAGCGGACCGGGCGGGCGGTGCGGACGCGAGGGGCTGGGGTGTTGGTGCGGAGCCGAGTTCTCTGCTGGGAGTCACGCCGGGGCCCGTCAGCCCTAGCCCCGGAGCTCCCAGAGCGGCCGGAGGAGGAGCGGGCTGGCTGGCCGGCGAGCCCCCGGGCGACCCGGCCCCGGCCCTGCCCGCGCCCCTCCTCTGGACCAGCGGCGCGGCTGGCTTCCTTCTGGACCTGGCCCACTGGTCCAGTAAAGAGCTTTTTACCCAAGCTGGGATCATATATTTATGCCCTCCTCCGGCAAAAATTAATCAAGGCTGGGAAATAACGCTGCAGTAGTGTGGTTAATCAAAGCAAGCCTCCTTAAATTTAAAAACCTTGGAGCTGTCGAACAAGACCCCACAAGTCAGAAGTCCTGAAACCCTTGATCTTAGTAAAACACTGTGGGTTTTTTGCCTCATCCTTCAGTAGTGTTTGCTCTTCCATTGCATTTTTCCTTCTATTTATGGTAGGTTTTTCCCATTAATGCCTTTGAATTACTTGTTTGAATAATGTACTGTCAGTTTGGCCATCACTTGTGTTATCTAAACTCTCTCTCCTGTGCCTGAGGTGGTGTTTAAAATAGGCAAGTTCAGAAATTCTGTTTCGGCCTAAAGTGGTTACACATGAAACTAGGGTGGGTGGATTGGTTAATACTGTTTGGAAGTAACCACATAACAGAAGCTATATCACCATTGCCAGACTTGAAGATAGAGGAGAGAGAGAGATTCAACTGGGGGGAAACTGCACTTAGAAATTTGAGTTGAAATCGGAATGTTTTTTTGTTCTCAATCCTTGCCCTACCTAATCTAAGAAAACTTTCAGTAAATCTTTTTCATGAAACTTCGTCAGATAAAGGGACATAATTTGAAGGTAAATACCTATATTTATAAGATTATGGATCCATTGAAGTATTTGTTTAAATGGAGAGTACTAAACACATATAAGTATTGAAAAATTTTTGTTTTCTCTGAGGACTATAGTAGAGTACTGAATACTTTCACACAGATTTTTATGGGTACATGACCAAACATGCCTTTTGTTAGAAAGTAGAACAACTTTAAAACATTTTTTGAGGTGCTCAAGTTTTAGAAGTTTTTCCAAAAAGCAGAAACGGTTAGAGAAATATTGCATTAATATTTCCAACTTCTGATTAAGGGCATCATAATAGAGTTTATCATTTGAAAAGAAGGTGAGCCCTCATGGAGCCCAGTTAGATCTTGGTTTTCATTTTAGTGTTGTTTGTGTATGGAATAATGAATAATCTACCTAATTAAAAGTTTTCCTAATTTAACCTAATAAACTGGAAGCCAAAAGGAGAAATTTTGGATTCGAACTTGATTAGCATGCCCATGGAATTATGTTTTAAGAAAACAAGGGCTCTTTTCCAGGTGTACCTCATTGTAAGAAGAGCTCATTGTTATGGGAACCTGAGTTTATATTAAAAATTATAGGTTTATAAAAATAGGAGATGCCCATGGTCAGCTGGTGCTACCCCCTCATTTTACATTGAAGAAACCAAGTTGGGGAGAAATTAAGTGAGTTATTATAAGTGTCAGCCAGGATTCAAACCCAGGTCCTCTGACAAATTAGGTGGTAGTGATTTTTGGTTTATATAAAGCTTTCCTGGTTTATTTAAGAATTAACACTTAAATTCTTTTACGCTTCCTTGATGTATTTGGAATATGAATTTATTTTCATAGAGCATTTATGAAGATCTTACTGTGTGCCAAGAACAATGCCAAGCATTTACACCATCTTTCAGGAACATACTTGTTTATAAAATGACACACACAGGAATTCCTATCCATGAATTTTTCCTGCCTCCATGGTTTCACAGTGATAACTAATTCATATTCCCTTATATGTTCTTAGAATTAGAAGGCATCCAGGTGAAATGACTTGTCCAGGGTCATGTAGCTGGTTAGTGGCAGAGGCTGCTTTTTAGAGCCTAGATCTCCAGACCCCCTAATTTAGACTTTTCATTATACCATGCTACAGTGTTTTGAAATCAGTGAGGTTCTTCTGAATGAAGCCTTAATGAAAAAGAGAGTGAAGTATTATTAAACAATTAAGCATAGTTTCATTATTTCTAAATAATATACTAATAGTATGAATGAATCAATTCTAAAGGGAACATTAACACATTTTATTACGGAAGAAGACATTCTTTTAAATCAGTACTAATTCTATTGATTGTATTTTAAATTAGTTTCAAATGCTAAGGAACCTGCATGAATTATTATGACTCCACTGGGGCCAAAACTTTTTGGCAAGTCATTGGTAAAAAATCAAAATTGTTAAGTTTGTTGGATTAAAAAACAATTTTACCAACTACTTCTGGCATGATGTAAATGTTTTTAAGAATCATGTCTCCTGGCATTTATTATAATATGGTCAGTTTTTAATTTTAAAATATCTATGCAACTTGATAGATAAATCTTTAACAAACTCACTAACATCTGATTAAAACAGAACTTTGAGGAATCAGACAGTGACAGGGCAGTATGACAGGGGAGTTAGGGCAGTTTGTACACTGTATTGTCATCATTTATTAAGAATTTACATTCTTGATTCTGAAAGTTAGATTCTCTACCAGGTTGTGGAGGGGCTGCCTCTGCATACGGAGAGGGAATATACATAATGATGAAAGCATAGTTCCTCAAATTCAGTGTCGAAAGGACTATTAATCCTCCCCCCATTCCCTCTTTTTACTTAAACAGTGAGAACATGTGTAATTTACATTCCTATTACCAGCTATTGCTCTTAAAGTCCTGTCCTTTTAGGCACATAATGCATTTTAGAGTTGTTTGCTTAATAGTTAAAAGATACAAGACTTCATCAGTACTTTGTCTTTGCAGGGCTGCTTTTCTGAGACTTGGTGTTCTCTTCATGTGACCAAAATAATTTATCATTCGTAGAACCAGCCCTCTGGTGATGGGGCATCTTTGTGAACTTAGCTTAGGGAAGCCCTCAGCCTCCCAACCTGCAGCTTGGCACCAGGCCTGTACATGAAACTTTTCCGGCTTAGTGTAGGACTAGATATAGCTGGTGCTCTACTAGCCATGCCTTTGTGGACCCAGGGTTTCCTTCACACAGTTTTGAGGCATTGGTAGGACCTTAGTGGTGGTGTTTGATCAATTCCTTTTGGAAAACCACCTTTATGAGATTGAAGGGAGAAAGTATTCAATGTAAGTGAATTAACAGCCAGTTCACCTTTAGTCATGTGTACTTGTTATATTGTAACTGGTTTTGGTGGAAATCTTTCTACTATGTGTTTTTCCTTGCCTTCTTAAATGGTATAATGAATATAATTTAACCTTGTTATGACTCTGTGTTACTATTACTATTCTAAAGCAATTACTGGTAACAGCAGGTGACTCTTAGAAACCTTTGTGGTATGGAGAACCCATTGTCATAGTCATTGTCCTTAGACCACTGGGTGGTTTTAGTTATTGTCTGATTTTTTATAGCTTTTCTCTCTTCGATTCCTATCAGCCCCTCCATCCCTGCTGTTCATGTGCTTGTCTATAGCAGCACCTTCTCTTCCCTTTCCTTGGCTTTAGTTTCCACAGCAGTTAAAGAGGGAATGATAAGAACCCGACTAACCACCTCTCAGGTTATGGGGAAAACGATTTTACAAAGCTTGAAATGCTCTCTGTGAATACCAGATGGTAATCCAAGTTGTTAGTATTGTGTTAGGACCTTGTGACATCTAATACGGTTGGTTGTTTGAAAGTTTTTTTTCTCCTTCCTCTCTGATTTTGAGCTGAACTCTTTAAGTAGTGAAGTTGTGGGCTAAATGACATTTTTCTGTACTTCTCCTTAGTACATACTAAGGGGTCTTTGTCAGTAGTGAGGGGTTTGGGCTGCAGCTCTCATTATAACAATACTATTGTTCCTCCAACTTCTGTTATATTGCTGCCAGCCTAAAGAAGAAATAAGAGATACCTTAGTTATCACCAGTTATACTGCCTTTTACTTTGGGCTACACATGAAACTTTCAGAAGTCTTAATGTAAAAATGACTTGATCCTTACTTATGACAGTTGCTTTTAACAAAAGTTTTCTAATTTTATCTCACACTACATGTCTTATTTGAGGAGATGAGTTTTTGTCAGCCCCTCAAACATTGGTTTTCTATACTATCAAAATAATTAAAATCTGTTGGCATTCCTTCAGGGTCAAGTACGTACTATGGTTTGTCCATTGTGGAACAAGTGCAACCAGTGTGTCTCATCTAGCTAGTATTAAGGCAAAAGAGTGAGAGAAGTATTCAATAGGGAATCAGGAAAAAAGAATCCTGGACCAGGTATGCCAATAACTAGACCTGTTACCTTGGCTTCATTTCTCTTGGGCTTCAGATTCTTGAATTATGAAATAAGTGGTAGGCTAATAATTCCTTTTTTTTTCAATGAAGTGGAAACCTATAACGTATTTTTACCAATCTGTAAAATCTTTACAGCCAAATACGCTCCCTTAAAAATTATAATTATCAGCGTCTAGATGGAGATTTTAAGGTTTACAAAGCACTTATCTCATTTAAACTGCACAACACTCTATGAAGGTATTAGATGTATCTCCATGTTATAAACTTTAAAATTGACTGTTTATGCAGAACAGTTTTAAAAATAACATGTTGAATTTATTATTTGCTTAGTTTTTTTCACTAGTGTCCAATTTTTCAGGACTTATTTTGGGGTTTTCTTGGCACAGATATTGTAGTAGTTTGCCATTTTTTCCTCCAGCTCATTTTATAGATGAAGAAACTGAGATAAAAAGGGTTAAGTGACTTGCCTAGAGTCATATAGCTCGTAAGTTGTGTTAAGACCAGGTTTGAACTCAGGAAGAGATAAATCTTCCTGACTTTAGGCGCAGCACTCTATCCACTGTGCCACCTAGCTGCCCCTGAATTTATTATATACTTTTAAAAAAACAACTATATAATAGAAATCTTTGGTTTCGTATATAGTTCTTTTTATGTTCTTTGCATATGGTAATGTTCATGTTTGGTGTTAAGAATAACAAAATTTGTTTTTTTTTGTATTTATATTTTGTGAAATAAAAATATAAATGTTTATGTACACATACAGATACACACACGTACACAGATACTGGTTTGACAGAGAAGGAACGAATTACAACCTAACCTACTAGGGGCAATTTGAAAAGGCTTTAAACTCAGTTCCTTGGATGGAAAGTCACAGCAACCAGGCAATCAGAAAGGAGGGGAGCATGTTGTAGCTTTGTGAATGCCATAACTATATCTGTTGCTAGCATTCTCTAACCAGCACGTGGTGGGAGATGTTCATTTTTAGAGACCTAATTCAGTTATAATAGTCTTTCGTTGTGATTTTTTTGTCTTGTTGATCAATAGGGTTCTTTTGTTGACAGCCTGTTATTTTATTAATTATGTTAAATGAGATAGGTTAATTTTAAAGTTGGGAACATCATATAGTGGATATTGCTTTGTTTTCTTCTTACAAATTGAATCAAGAATCAAGTACTGCCTACAGAGAAGAACAGAAAGGAAGCAGAACTTGATATTCTGCCTGAAAAGAAGAAAGATTAAGTTTTGCCTAGAGGTATAATGTCAGTTATTTATAAATTGGGTTCCTTGTTTTGTGGTGGAAAAGAGTTCACCAGGAATGCATTATGTCATTTGTGGAGTATCTTAAATTATTTCTTTACCTTTTAGTTAGTAACAAGGAAAAATCTTTTTTTCTATTTCAAATGTTTGTCATTCGGGATTATTCAGTACCTAAATTTACTTTAATTTTTAAGGTATGTAACAGCATTTTAAGTAGCTTGCCCAAAGCTTGGAAGCCCTAACAGGTGTGATTCTAGATAAACATTGGTCACACTCCCATTGCTCTAGCAAAGCCCAGAGTATTGAGAAGGTGATGGAGGGGGAGAAAGAGACCCTTTCTTTCCCACTTTTTTTCCTTCGTTTCTGCCTTTTCTTCTTGGTTTTGTACTATTAAAAAATACTTCACATGCTTTTGGTTTAGTAGGAAGCTAACCTTGATCTGGTTTGATATTGGGGGAGGGAAGTGAAACCAGGAAGCCAGGGTAGCTGATTGTGTGGGCCCAAAGCTTGCCCTGAGCAGATTTTTGAAGTAGGTGGAACGGGTCTTAATTAGTCTCTATTTGTCCTGTCTTTTCTCAGATCCCCCTGCCTCCCCATTTTCACTATCCTGTTGCTTTCTAGGGGGAAAATGTTATGCTTCACGGGAAGACAGCTAGGTGGAGCACTAGATATACCATGGGAGTTGGAGTCAGTAAGGTAGGAGTTTCAGTGCTGCCCCAGACATTGTCTGGACAAGTCACTTGACCTCTTTGTGCCTCAATTCCCTTATCTTTTAAAATGAAGAGGACAATAGAACCTGTCTCACTAGGGTTGTGAGAGTCAACTGAGTTAACATGTGGAAAGGACTTTTCCAACTTTAAAGTGCTCTATTTAAATGCTAGGAATTATTATTATTGTAGTAAAGTAATGGGTTAATCACCTCCTGGCAGTATCCGAATTTAACCCAAAGGAATGCCAGATGGTGAAATTCCAGGTGTTACAGAAACCAGGTCATGAGGAATTGTTGGTACAGCCTCAGAAAATAGATTGTAGCTTGATAACTAAGTAATTGGCTTGATAACACTTGGCTACCAACATTTGACAGGAAGGATAAAAATAGGAGACTTGAGAATCTCGTGGAATTCTTAGTAGAGATACTCATTGGAATAAGCTAAATTACTGATTCTCAGCCTTTTTGGAATACAACACTATTGTTTGTTATTTTTATGACATCCCCTCATCTTGCCTTCCTAAGAATGATCTCTGACATGTTTCCTTTAACAATTACAGTGAATTAATTCTAAATTCTCAATGGAAGGAGATAAGTAAATTTCAGAACAACATTTGAAATAATGGGTAATAAATACAGTGGCCAGGGGTATAACAAAAAAAAGAGAGTTGGGAATTATTCCTTGTTAAATATTTAAGTTAACTTTTGGTCTATAAATGTATAATACGTACCTTTTAAAATCAGAGTAAAAAGAAAAGGAATATCCTCTTTAAAGCAGCCCACCCCACCCTGAAAAAAAAATCCTAGGCTTAAGTGAATAACCAAGATGGTTGTGAAAGATTAAAGACATATCATCTAATCTGCCACCTTCATTTTACTGGTAGGGAAACTGAGTCCAAGGGGGGCTAAATGTCATGCCCAAGGGAATTCTAAAGAAGGTTCCTGTCTGTTACACCAAGACTAGTACTCTAGATCCTTTACTCTTAGATATAGAGGGTAAATATTCCTAGGGAAAATCAGTTTGTGAGAAAAACTTTTCAGCCAACAGGCATTTACAAAATTCTGAGCCCTGTGCAGGGTTAGAAGAAAGATGTGGGGCATACCTGGGCAGAGAAAGACAGAAAAAAATAAACAGTTCTTGACTTCAGAAGAGTTCTGAATCTTCTGAGGTAAAGTTCACACTCAACAGGATTGGGGGATAGTTTGGAGCCTGTCACTGAATAAGGGGCAGAGCTATGATTTGAACTCAGGTCCTTTGACAGACATTTGCTCTTTTTGGTGTCAGGCTGCTTCCCTACTAACACAGGGCTACTGTAAAGGTCGAATGAGAAAAGCGGAGCTGAAACTATGTGCTCTATATATTGCTCTTCCTCATTTTGCATTTCATGGGTTTCATCATTTGTGGAAATTACTGCATTCTTGTCAGAATGATGTTTTGAGTTTAAGGAATATCTTTTCTCTGACAGTTTGTTGTGGGAAATGATAAAACTGAGATTCAAAATTGTGACAAGGTTTGAAATGCAGATGATATTTTGGGCATCTACCATCGAGAGTTGACATTAGGACATACTAGTTTCTTAGGCTATCCCTGGCAGGAAAATCAATTCTCCCTTAGATTTGAAGTTATATTTTCATTTATTTTAGACATATTTGGCACATGTGAACTCTATGTGTGAATATGTTGACCTGCCCTAAAAAAAATGCTCATTTCTTTCTTATGTGCCCTTTTTAAAAAATCTTCAGTAGTAAGCTTTCACTAACTTGGACCAATTTTTTGGGTTGTAGCCAAGTTTTTCCTCTTTCTTTTTTAAAAGGAAAACATCTGGTTTGAATCACAACGAACATTTGAAAGCACAGGGGAGAGGGTGGAGATTATATTTTATGTAATTATGTAAGCAAGGGTTAATGTTTAGCCTTGCAAGCTCTCAAATTTTTAGTTTTGTCTTGAAAGAAATGAGACTGGGTTGTTTGGACAGAGACATCAAATCTGTAATATTGGGGTCTTAAGAACACATTACATGGAAAAGGGTGTTCCATATTCTTCATGTCTTGACAGCTTTTGTCAACTCCAGTAGACTGAAGTCATGTTAAAAAGCAAATACAATAATTCTTCAACTATAAATATGTAATGGAAGCATTACCTCCTGAGACAGGAAAGAATAAGGAACAACAGTGTAAACTGAAAAACTCTGCAAGTGAAAGTTTCTCTAAATTTGTTTTCTTGGATCCTGTAGAAAACATCTGTGGCTCTTTTTTTCTTATTAAATAACCAGGTTGTATCATCTTTTTTTTTTCTTAAGCTTTCACCTTTAGTTATAAAATATTGTTAGAAGTGTCATCTGTCAGTTCTCTTAAAAACTTTCTGGTTTTTAATATATCTGTTAAAGTTACAGTTTTATTATTTTCAGAAAGGATTTCTAAGGATTCACATGTTGATTCTGAATGTGCAAACACATGCGTCTTATTTTGTATCACTGACAATCCACACGGTTGGCTGCTGTGTGCTGAACGTTTTGTTCTAGACTCTCTGCCAACTAAGTACCTTATGCAAAACTACGGTTTTAGTAAAACAGGTTTTCTTGTTTTTAGTCAGAATGGCACTGTGATCTGCGGTTAGCTTTGAGATGCAAACAGAAAAATGCAGAGTGTGGATCTAGGCATGAATACCAGCTCACTGCCCAAACAAGTCTGTCTCTGTCTGACTGGGTGGCTGGTTTTTCCATTCCCAGAGCTCCAGTTCATGTTGTTTACTGCTCAAGATCTGAGATGGTGTAATTTTCTTTTCTAGGAACTTGGAATTAGAATTCCTCGACCACTAGGACACGGACCAAGCAGATTCATCCCAGAGAAGGAGGTATGTTATTTGTAAAGGTACATGGTGCACTGTATGCTTTTAAGGAAAGATTTTTCAGGACCTATTTTTTGGGCATCAGTGTAAAGTGTTGGTCAACAAAATGTTTTATGCAGAGCTCACCACAATTTGTCATCATATTTTGGCAGTAAATGTAAAGAACTATAAGGCTGGGTTTTATACTACTTTGTGACTCTTTTTAGCATTCACACACAGAAAACCAAGGGTTGTTTTTCAGTAATGATACTCCACCCCTTCATATTCAGACAATGGCTAACTTTTCCCATGCTTTTAGTTACTTAGCAGTGGCAGGGTATACAGTAATAATCTGTGCTATCCCTGTACCAGATCATCAGTACCCAAAACAATTGTACCTAATTTTCTCTAAAAATGTTTTATTGGGGTTTTTTTTACATTACTATCACTTTTCAATGACACCCCCCTTTCCTATTCCCCAGCTTTGTCTGACAGTGTCTTAGCCCCTATCTATAGTCTGCCACCTTTCTCATGTAAGATGTGTGAGGTGATGCTGTACTGTCAGACTGCTGAAATCACAGTTGGTCACTTGTGCTTAATTTCCCACAAGGGTAATTTGTGAGACTCAAATGAAATAAATGCTCATAAAGTAATTTGCAAAACTTGAGGTGCTTTTACAAATGTCACTTACCATCAGGATGATTTATCTAATTTATCTAATGACTTTGGTATGATGATATAGCAGAAAACATAGGAGCTGGGATTCACCACATGGACTGTGTGGGCAGTGTACTGGGCATGTCCCTTTACTTTTCTGGGCCTCAATTTCCTCGTCTGTAAAATGAAGGGGTTCATTGCTAAGATCCCTTCCAGCTATTAACAATCATTAATCTTACCTTCACTGGATGGCAGGAGGAATTGTGGGTTATGAGAGATTTCAGGAATGTATCTGTGAGGTTTTGTTTCCAAGATGTTTCCTAAATTTAATTGTCTATGCAAATTACCACCAAATTTGTAAACCATATTATCTAGATGAACTTTAATTTTTTTCCTTTTAGTATTAACAGGTAATTTTGTGGTTAGAGGGAGTTTAGATAGTTTCTGGAGCTACAGTGTTGTACTTAATTGCTTCTTAGTAACTAGAGTTAAGATCAAGAAGTAGAGCTTTTAAAAGGTGTATTAACAATTTGCAAAACTGATATTTTTCCCCATCTAATTTATACAGATTCTTCAAGTGGGTAATGAAGATGCCCAGATGCACACTTTGTTTGCAGAGTCTTTTGCTGCTTTGGGTCGTTTGGATAATATTACCTTAGTGATGGTTTTTCATCCACAGTATCTAGAAAGTTTCTTAAAAACTCAACACTATCTACTACAGATGGATGGGCCCCTCCCGCTTCATTACCGACACTACATTGGAATAATGGTGTGTAAAGGTTTAATGATAATTAATTTATGCCATCTCCTTTATAGGGAATGTTAATGCCTTAAAAAGTGACATACTTTTATATTTGGACTTTTAACTGGATTTCTATTGGAGATAATATCTACATTTTTCTTACTATAACCCCTAAACAAAAAGTGATGGTGTATAAATAGTCATTTCATTCACTGAAAATACAAGTATTTTCCATGAAATTAAGAGAATAAAATGTAATACAGCCTTTCTTGTTAATTAAAATTTCAAAATTATTTTGTGCATTAGAAATTTTTGTTTTATTGAAATTGCCATTATATTGGACTTTGATGCTTTGCAAATGTGTCAACTTTTAAGGGACTCAAGTACCATTGATCCTTTTCACACAGTATGTTTGTATGTTTATTTGTGATTCCATAAATATTTTTAACTTAGTACTTCACTTGAAATCCCTTTTGATTATGAGAAGGAAAAATTAGTTTCAGAGAGGTTCAATATAGGTGGTTTTTCCAATGTTCAAATGTTGTTGGCCTTAAGTGTTTTTTTAATGTTCAAGTTATTTCCACCAGTTATTTTTCTTAAATTCTTAACATAAGAGTAACTTTATTTGCTGTCTTGATATAGTCTATTAATATATTTGTATAGTGTTTTATATGAGTCTAATTTTTCTGGTAATTTAGAATAGTGTTTTTCCTCTTAAGGCTGCAGCAAGACACCAGTGCTCCTACCTAGTGAACCTCCATGTAAATGATTTTCTTCATGTCGGAGGAGACCCCAAATGGCTCAATGGTCTAGAGAATGCACCTCAAAAACTACAAAATTTGGGAGAACTAAACAAAGTGCTAGCCCATAGGCCTTGGCTTATTACCAAAGAACATATTGAGGTAAGTCATTGAGCATATATCATCTCAGTTTTAGCATTGTTAATGAATGAGCATCAAGTGAGTGTGAATTGTGATATTCTCTATAGATTGAGTATGTAAAGAGAGCTACTGTAAAGGAGAGATTATGGTGTGTTGATTAGTGATTTTTTTCCTGTCCTGCAAAACCCTTTAATGTATATGACTTTAGAGCTGAAAAAGTTAAAGCAACAAAAAATATAAATAGAAATCTATTCTGCAATATAATTTGCAGTGTTGCTGAATTAAACAGGAATATGAGAATAGGTAAAGGAGGCATGTGTGTACACACACACACACACACACACACACACACACACACACACGTACACGTACGTCCAACCTCTTGTCATTACCATTTTGGAAATGCCTCCCTCAAAAGACATAACTGCTTTGCTGTTACTGACAAGTTGTAAACACACTACAGGCACATCTTCAGTAGTATCCAAGTTTCCTATAATAGTTTTCAGTGCTCTTGAATGTGTAATATGGGCTAACCGCTCATAATGCAGCATTCTGAACTACTGCAACCCTGTAAGGCAGGTTGACACACTGGTAGCTACATTCAACCTTTTCCAGTATCCAGCAGCATTCCTTAAGTTTGGAGTGGCATAACACCTACCAAAGTATGTTAGGCCATATTTCTAAAGACAATATCAACAGATTCTGAATTCTTAGTTTTTTGTCATACAACTGTAGATGTTATGTAGTATCTGGCCCTGCTTTTGATGCATTGGGTGGGTGTTGCTGTGAATGAGTCATTTTCATCAGTGTAACATCCTGTTCCATCTTAATTCTTTAGCAACTTTTGAAGGCTGAAGAGCATAGTTGGTCCCTTGCTGAATTGGTACATGCAGTAGTTCTACTCACACACTATCATTCTCTTGCCTCTTTCACGTTTGGCTGTGGAATCAGTCCAGAAATACATTGTGATGGTGGCCACACCTTTCGACCTCCTTCTGTCAGTAACTACTGCATCTGTGATATTACAAACGGCAATCATAGTATGGAGGAGATGCATGTTGCGGGAAGTGTTTCAGTAAGTATCAGTTATGTGTTATGGAGTCAAAATAAAAAGTAATCTCATAGTAATAGCCATTTTGTTTCTTTAATTTATTCCTTTTGTTCATTATATTTTCATTTTGAACTATAGGAAAGTATTTTAGAAATTTGATTTGGCATCTCAGATGTAAGAAATACTCGGAATCATAAATTAAGATACTTGGAATAAATTTCTTTCCTTATCGCTGACAGTGATATATGGTATATGACCAAGAAAAAAATTACTTAAGTCTCCAGTCACCCTTGTGTAAAATAGGAGCATAATGGGCAATTGTTAATGAACCAAGTAAGTTTCCCCCAGTACATAATAGTTGTTTGGCATTCTTGGAATGTGAAGTAGGCCACCATTTGATAAATTATGTTTTCAATGTAATAGATAAGCAGTTTGGATAGAAATTCATACTAAGATGATTAACTAGTTGTTAATAAAAAAAATGAAGAATACGAACTTTTTCCTAATAATACTGTGCATCTAAAATTCCAAGAAATAATGCCTTTACGTTTTCATACTTCCATTTTGTCTCATTATTCGAATTGGCATATTTAAGAAAATGTGAACTTAAATATCAGGGCAGATGTGTACAACTGAAACAGGCTCTGTTTTATTTTTTAAAATATTAATTATTTCAGCTATACCTATGGCCTCTCTTGTTTTTAAGCAAAGTAGGGAAACATCACCAATACCATTAAAGGCAGCATGGGTCATCTAGCCCCAGCAAACAGTGCTGCTTGTACCTGAGCCAATATGAATTCCTGACCAACCTAATTTTTCATATGCGCATGTCAGTTTTATGGTAATATGATCAGCAGCAGTTCTTTGAACCTCATCAGTGTGTTGCTCTCCTTGATGATATTATTATAGTAAATATAGAACATTATTTTGGCACCATCTATTAAGACCATATTAAAGTGTGTCCCACAGAATGTTTTTGCAGACTATAGGCGTCTGATTATGCTGATACATGCTAAGTGGCTTTTCATTCTTAAGGAGCTGCTAAAGAAGGGAGTCAGTTGGTCATATTTAACCTTGACTTCAGTTAACTGTAAGGTTCCCTACTTCATTAGTTTCATAAGATAGAAATTCCAAATATCTGACTCTGCTGGCTGCTTGGTGAGGACTAAGCAGGTGACAAGTGTGAGATACCTCTTCCAGGGCTCAGTTGGCACAGATCCACTTCCCTAAACGTCATGGGTTAAACCCCCTCCCCACCCCCACTACCTCAAAGTACAGTTGAAAGGATTGGTTCCTTGCTATGGCAGTCATGGCTGGCTGCCACTGTTTAGTCCCCTTTGCAGAATTAAAATAGGGAAAATGGACAGCAAGCACTAGCCTTTCCAAAACACATCTCTGAAATAGCAACATAGTGTTTGATGTACAGAGTTTTGGTTGGCAGCCAAATTTCATTGAACTGCATGTTTCGTATAACAACAAAAGGTATTTATAATAGTCTATACACAGGGTAATAAGGACCTCATCTGAAGTGGTTGGAGGGGAGAGTTATATTGTGGAGATAAAAACAGTGGATTTGGATGTGGAAGGGAAGAGTCAAAGAAAATTCTCTAGTTTCAGGTTTGGGAATTGATGATGCCATCAGTAGTTAGAAGGAATTTGACATGGAAAGGTTTAGGGGTAAGATAATTTGAGTATTGGGTGTGTTGAGTTTGAGGTATACTTGGTATAGAGATATATGCAGCAAACAAAAATAAGAGTCTGAAGCCTTAGGTGCCTAAGGGGAGGTGTTGGGAGGTAGTTGCTTGACGTTGATAATTGAAATCATGAGAATGAATAGAAATTTTAAAAGAAAGAGAGTTTAAATATTCATTCATTCTTATAAACAAAATATATTGATTGGCAGATCTCTGAACTCATTCAGTACCCTTCAGTAGCAAAAACAAAAATAGCATTTCCATGACACTTTATAAAATAAAAAGAATTAAGAGTTCCAATTTTAACTTTAAATTCCTGAATAATCTCTGCTTATGTGACATGTTTAGCACTAATTATGTATTTTCAGATAGCTGATTCTTTTTGTGAGGTTGAAGCCCTCATGGAGAAAATGAAACAGTTACAGGAGTGTCGTGATGAAGAAGAAGCAAGTCAGGAAGAGATGGCTTCACGTTTTGAGATTGAAAAAAGAGAGAGCATGTTTGTTTTTTCATCAGGTAAATAATTTTTATATAGTCAGAATAGTTTCTTTTAAAACTAGATTCATTTGGAGAAAGTTTACAAATTAGGTAGACAAATGTTGAGAAACATACTATTTTAGATAGATATCCTTATTATAAGGAAACAGTATTTGAAAGTGAACTTTAATGTAATTTATAAATAGGATGCTATATTCAATAATTCAACTGGACAAGCATTTATTAAGCACCTACTATATGTTAGATGCCAAAAAAAAAAAAGCCTTTTCACTCAAGGAACTTATATCCTATTGGGAGAAGGGTGAGATAGAAAAAAATATAAAGATAATGGGGGGGGGGGTTTGAGGAAAAAACACAGCTAGCAAGAGGCAGAAATAAGGAAGAGGGTATATCTAGGCATAGGGGACAGCCATGTCTTATGCACATAGACAAACATGGGAATTTCAGTGCTGAGTTTGGAAAATGACTAATAGGTTAGTTTGGCTGTAATGATGAAGGTGGGGAGAGGTTATTGTGATGTGTCTGAAGGGTATCTGAAGGTGCCTGTTATCCAAATGAAATAGTTAAAAGTTTTCAGATTTCCTCAGTATTTTAGAAGGTGTTCTCCACAACATCTGAAAGCACTTTTTAAAAATGAAATTTCTTTATTTTTATTTTGAATTCCAAATTCTTTTCCCTTTATCCCCTCTCCCACCCATTTAGAATGCAAGAAATATAATGCCTATTATTACACACGAAGGCAGGCAAGACATTTCCACATTAGCCATGTTGGGGGCTCTTGAGTCCATCAGAAGAGGCTAACATGCTTCATTATTAGTCTTTTGGAGTTATGGTGGATCATTGTGTTGGGCACTAAGTCTCTGTGATAGCACTTTATAAAGGACTATTCAGATGCAAGATGGTGATGTGGCATTAACAGAATAGAAGTGGAAAACTAACAGTGAACCAGATCAAGCCGTGGAAAAAGACATGGCACTGTCAAGGTGATTCGGGCTCATTTCTGTCTCCCTTTCCTTTGCTACAGAAGAAGAGAAGTAGTTGAGAGCATTTGGAAGTGCCTCCAGCTTGGGCACTTTCAGTTGGGTCTCACCATATTACTTACTCTTTTACTCAGAAACCATCAGTGTCTCTTTTCTTTAGGATAATATAGAAAATTCTCAACATGGTATTTAAAGTTCTTCATAATATGACTTTAAGCTGATTTCCTATTTTTATTTCATAGTTCTCTTTCACATACTTTCCATAATTGCTACCATCATTGACATTTACTGCCCTCTTCAACTCTGCCTCTTAGAATCCCTGGTTTCCTTTAAAGTACAGTCAGTACAAGTCAGTCCTTCAGCAGTCCTGCATAGGACTTCCCTATTTTCCCATTTTGTGCTCTCTTCCTCTTGAAATTCTTTTGTGTTTTTTGTATAGACTTATTTTCTTCCATATTGTATCTCTAGCCACTCTGTTCCTATTCTACCACCTACCCCAGAGTATGTAATACAAGAATTTTTTTAATGACAATCTGCTTTTGCACTTCTCCATGTACTCCTTTCTCCTTCCTCCCTAAAGAGACATTCCTTTTAACAAAGAATCACAAGAGGGAAACAAAGAAATTCAGCAAACCTGACCAGTGTATCGAGCAAGCCTGACATCAGGTGTTTCCCAGCTCTCCCCACCTCGGCAAAAAATGGGAAGGGAGGTACATTTTCATATCTCCATTTGGGAGTCAAGCTGGTTCATAATTTTACACCAATGCACTTCAATTGTGACTTAAATTTTCCTCTTTGTATTCCTGGGGATTCATAATTATCTGTTGATATGAATTGAATTGTGAATCCGTGAAAGGTTTTTTATTTTATCTTATCCTTTTGTAGCTGTTACTTTATTCTAGCCAGATAGTTTGGGCTATAAACTACAGGTACTTGATAGAAATGTTTTACAAAATACTTTTAAAAATGTATTTTGATAATAGAAAAGCAAAAATGTATGAACTTTAAAGGTTTTAATAATTTTTTTAAAGACTAGCGCAAAGTCAAGAGATTTAAGTGACTTTTTTTCTTAAAATGTACTGTAATTTTGTTTTCCCTCATGCCTGAAATTATCAGGAAAGAATCACTTTGGATTATTTTGTCAGGTCTTAAAATCTAATGCTTCATGATTATTCTCCACGTAAAAAATGAAGTTATTGCAGCAGGAAGTAGTGGTGGTAACTCATACAGTATTTTTTCCCTCCCCCACTCTTCTAAAATAGGGCTTAGGGCCACTAGATTATTTTGACTGTGTGACTGCACACTGTATATTTTCACTTACACATTAATTCTCAGATTACGCCACAAACTATGTAATTGTTAAGTAACCTTTTATAGCATGGTACCACAGTTAGATATTTAACCCATGTTTTTATCTTCATGTATTCACCACAAGTGTTTCCGGACCTTGTATGAAAATCTTGCTTCTAAAATATTTCATCTTTTAAAAAAATTATGGGAAACGAGTCAGAAAAGATTTAAAAAATTATGTGCCTAAGAATGTCTTTGGAAATGCTACCTTCAGTGCATCTCCACTCATTAGTGGAATCTAACCTACTTTTCCAGGTTACCACATTAGGATTTTATTTGAATTACTTGAAGAGAAGGAAATCCATGTGGAGAAAATATTATTATAGACCCTTATTAAAAAGCCAATAACATCATTTTCCTTACTGCAGATGATGAAGAAGTTGCACCAGCAAGAGATGTCTCACGCCACTTTGAGGACACTAGCTATGGTTATAAAGACTTCTCTAGACATGGGATGCATGTGCCAACATTGCGAGTTCAGGTAAAACTGAAGTATATATTTTACATACTATATCTAAAAAGCCATGTTGTTGTAGCTTGAGAGGGACCTGGTTTCAAGAACTCTATAAACTAGTAAAAGGAAATTAATTTTGTAATTCCCAAATAAGGCATGGATCTTATTCTGAAAGTTTGTAAGGTTATTGTTTGGAGCTCAGAATATATCTTCCCATTCAAGCCTTTTACAAAGATTTTCACAGTAGCCAGTGAAAACTGATATTTAACTCAGAATATAGATGAAGTATGATGATGGTGATAGTATTTCAGTCTGGTTACCCTTTACAGCATTGTTTCTCTGTAAAAAGTTAGATTCCAACTTAGAATGTCAAGAATACATTTCCTCTCTTGCAGCACAACAATGGGAAAGAGAACTCAACTTCACCTCAGCAGGTGTTTTTCCAAGACTTCATAGGCATCAGAGAATACTAGGAGTCTTTGGCATCAGTGGAAGACATAAGGAATTGGAATAGCTGGATTGAGGGTAGCGGGGAATGGCATCCATAAATCAGAGGACTGACTAGATAAAGGCACTATTTTTAGCCTTACATTTTTTTTTTAAATTGGTATCCTACTGCCTTCTCTCTTGCTTGCTATACTAAATTATTGCAAGAAAGGAAATGTACATTTTAAATGTCAATTACCTGAATGCCTTTTAAGATTGAAATATTCCCTGAATTTAATTGAAAGCAGTGCCATTCTCTTTATAGATTTCAGATGTAACTTTAAATGGCTTTTGCAAAGTTATTCTTTAGTGTTAAGAGTAAATAAGTGAAAATAATGATGCAGTATTTATAAAAATACTGCTTCGCTAATATCCAATTATTGACCATAATATACAGTAAAATTTGAATTAACTCTGCAAATTTAGAGTTCATTGTAATTAGGACCACCATGGTCCTCTAGGCTTCTGTTTCTGTAGGTAATAAGAATAGCAGTGGTCCCAGTTGAGAAGCTGAGATCAGTGAGTAAACATTATTAAGCATCTGCTCTGTGCCAGGCACTGTTGCTAGGGGAAAATAAGGAAAAAAGAATTCCTGTATTCTTGCTAGGTTTTATTTTACTGAAAAAGAAAAACACACCCAAGATAAATAGACAGACCTTGATAGGGTAAGTCTACATATATATCCCTATCTCTAGGCTATATATAGACCAATATTAGGGGGTTAGGGGTATATGCACACTTATACTACATATACTATATAATCAGTAAATGCAAGATAATTTGAAAAGAGTACTGATAACTAAGGGAAAAAGAAAAGAAAAATCAGAGGTTCCACCTCAGTGTCGCATGGAAAAGTCAAGGATTCTAAGAGGTAGAGATGAGGAGGAAGTGTATTATTCCCTACATGGGAGGCCACTTGAGCCTAAAAGCACAGAGATGGGAAGTTGAACATCAACCTTTAGAAGAAGAAGTTGGCCAGTTTGGCCAGAATATAAGAGACCTAGAAGGGGAATGATGTGAAATAAATTTGGACAGGGAGGACCAAAGTACGCTTCATAAATCTGTCATGTTATTTGTTCAGCTACAGTATCACTGAAACTTGTCGAATCTTTCAACAATGATTTATAATTGTTTTAAAATGAATTTACTAAATATTCTAGGTTCATGTATTTAATTGAAGTGGATTTTCTTCCTATCCTCTATCCCTTATTTCACTAGGTGACATTTTATTGTGTCATTCAATCAGCCAAGTTTTTTTTGAGCACTTTAGTTAGTTCTACGAGGATACAAAAGAAGTGGGAATCACAGTTTCCTACCCCCTTGGGGAACACAGAGACAGTCTGGTGGGAGAGGACTCATGCTCAGAAAGCTGGAAACCAGAGACCAGCCTAAGACAACTTGTGGCCAAGACTGCCAAGTTTGGTTGCAGTAGTCCAGGCAAGGGAGGATTCAGGTAGTACAAAGAAGAATAAACAAAATGAAAACTTCCCTCGAAGAGAGAATTAGCCTTCTGGAGATAAGGAGGTCCGGTAGAAAAATGGAACAGTACGAAGAATAGATTTTAATAGAAGCAAAAAGTCCCTGTTGAGTGGCTGTGAGAAACCAGAGCAGTGCCACCTTAGGCAGAGCTTTGGGTGGGAAGCAGAAGGCTTTAGAATTTAGTACAGCAAGTGAGAGAGAGACGGTATAGTTTCTTATACATGATAGAAGAGGGATTTGGGGAGAATTAAGCCACTTTTATGATGCCTCATTTTCATTTAAAAGTGAGCATGGATTCTCAAAACTACACCATCAGAATACAATTTCTACCACGCTAAGAAATCTTTAGGTATAGTCTTGATAAGGGCAGCTAGGAAGTATAGTGGATAGAGTGTTGCACCTAGAGACACATAGACCTGAGTCCAAATCTGGCCTCAGACACTTACTAGCTGTATGACCTTGGACAAGGTACTTAACTCTGTTGGCCTCAGTTTCCTCCTTTGTCATATGAGCTGGAGAAGGAAATGGCAAATCACTCCAGTATCTTTGCCAGGAAAACCCCAAATGGAGTTACGAAGAGCAGAATGTGACTGAACAACAACAATATTCCTGACTATACTGAGAGCACTCTCAGTGAAGGGAAGAAAGATTGATCAATAGAAGATGAATTCTTTGGCCTTGGCAGCCCATGACTCTTGACATTGATGAGCGAAAGGAGTAGGGAGATTAGATGCAGAAACACCAGTTAATAGATGTTTAAAGAAATTTCAGTGTAATATGTAATATATAATATGTAATATGATGAGAAGCAAGATTTGGGTAGTGGTAGGAAAGATAAAGAAGGATGGAATGAATCCAAGAGCTGTTATGTGAAGAATTTGACAGTAAATCAAATATAGGGGACAGAGAGAGATGACTCAAAGGTTCTTGACCTAGAAGAGTGGAGCTCTGAAAGGAAGTTAGGAATGATGGCTGGTTTTAATGCATGTAATGATTGTCAGTTCATCTGTAACATGTTGATTTTTAGGCTGAGGTACAATATACAATAGGGTTCTGCCTCACAGGTGAAAGATCAGAGCTGGACATGGGGATTTCAAAATCAGCCACATAAAGACAGTTGGATTCTACTAATGATTTTGTTATTAATAATACTATGTTCTGATTTAAACTGGTAATGTAAAACTAGAATCATAGACTTTGTAATAATGTCTTGTCCAAATTGTCATCTTTCACATACATGATACATCTTCTGCTGTATATAGGACTATTGCTGGGAAGACCATGGCTACTCTCTGGTTAATCGTCTTTATCCAGATGTGGGACAGTTGATTGATGAAAAATTTCACATTGCTTACAATCTGACGTATAATACAATGGCAATGCATAAAGATGTAGATACATCAATGCTTAGGCGTGCAATTTGGAACTATATTCACTGCATGTTTGGAATAAGGTTAGTCTCTTAAAATGTTCTTCATTTTAAAAAAGAAAGTTGTTACACCTAGACTCTCCTTCCCTCTAGGTTGCTTTAAATACTTCCTTTCACAGTATTTTTAGCCCATATTTAAATATAAGGTTACACATTCTTAAATATCACTGACCTAAATATCTCTTAAAACAAAATTTTCTCTTGAATTTTATTGAAAGTCATATAGGTGCCTTAATTTTTTTCATATTTAAACTATGGTATTTCATAGAAGTAAAAAATTACTTTCTACAGATTAACATTTCAGTCTTAGAGGAAATGCGGTTATAACAATACAATGGTTTGTCATTATTCAAGTGAAAATAAGTTTTCACAGTAATAAATTATACCTTTACAGCATAAAGTACAATGTCACCACTTTTAACTTCTTTTGAGTTCCTTTGATTGCATATACAGTGGCCATCCTGACCCCTTAAGTTGGCCATCAAGCCTTCCATCAGAATAAAATCTATCAAAGTCTTGCTCCAGTCTATCATCAAACAGTGATGTTAATGGTGCACAGTCAAGAACAAACTATCAGGTCCTACTAAACTAGATTTATAGTCTGTGCCAGGTAGTGATTTGCGCCCATAATCTGAGAACTCCAGGCAGAGAAAGGCAGGAACCAGGACAAGACAAGAGTTTCAACTTCAGAGAGAGGAAGACCTCAGGCAAAATTTCCAGTTAAGTGGAGATTTTCTATGGTACCTTCAATTTTTGTACTATTTCTACTTCCTGGTACTCCCTCTTCTCTAGCTGCAGGAAGTCAGTCTCCATGCTGTCTCCTCGCTGTAATAGAAGCTTGCAGAAAATCTAGCCCTCCATCCAAGCCTGCCTTAAATCTAGTGTGTCCAATGTTCCAAAATTGTTTTTCCTTTCTGCTGCTCACAAATAAAAATCCATGTAGTGGCAAGAAAGTCATAATGATATAATTTTTTTTAAAGGGAAAACATAGGCATTAAACGTTAATTGACTGAGTATACAATGGAGAATGCTACTCTAACACCTTTTCTTTCCATTTAAAACAGATATGATGACTATGACTATGGGGAAATTAATCAGCTTTTGGATCGTAGCTTTAAAGTTTATATCAAAACTGTAGTCTGCACTCCTGAGAAGGCTACAAAAAGAATGTATGATAGCTTCTGGAGGCAATTCAAGCACTCTGAGAAGGTATGTGTGCATTTTTATCTTACTGTTTTGACAAATTCTAAATTATTTTTACTTATTATCCCAGGGCCCTTCAAATTCTCTAGTACTTATCACCCTTCTACCTAACCAAAAGAAAAGGTGACAGGGGTACTAGTACACATGTCCTTAGGAAAGAGCAGATTAGGGCCAGAGAGTATTTCAAGGGTGATGGCAGTAGGTTGTGGCCTGCTTAGGAGAGATGACTGCAGAACTAGAGAAGAAGGGTGAGGGGTTAGTGCTAGTGTGATCTTATATTGCAGTAGCTTAGGAGGCAGGAGAAATGTTAGTATAAAATAGCCTTTACTTTGGGGGAGTTAAGCAGGAACAGATATGGGGCAGGAGTGAAGATTTTGAAATTGCCTTAATAGAAATTGCAGAACATCGCCTTGCTTTGAATGCTGGTATTTAATCAAGCATTGTGTAGTTGCATCCAAAGTTGTGTTCAGTCTCTAGGTATTTTATTAAACACAAATTGAAGTTCAGAAAAGCTTTCCAAAAGAATACTAGCCATAACTTTTTTGATTTGTTCTCTAGGAGAATAAGGCTTTATTTCATTTGGTAGCCTGGACTTAACTTCAGTTAAGCATCATGTTCACTTAAAACCAGAGTGAAACAAACCAGAAGTATCCAGATGTCCAGCCTGTTAATGTAGTATTTTTTTCATATTCAGGTTCATGTTAATTTGCTTCTTATAGAAGCTCGGATGCAAGCTGAACTACTTTATGCTCTGAGAGCCATTACCCGCTATATGACCTGAAGTCTTTACTCAGTTCAAAAAGTTGATGGAATGATCAGAAGATGGTGTCTACGAGTGGGGGAGGAATGGAGCCCCAGGACCATGGGCAGATCCAGCATTCACACCTCCATTGTGCCATGATTCCTTTAGTTTCTGCTCTCTTACTGTGGGCATGAGTGGGCAGTGCTTGACTCCTCCTCCTAGGTGAGAGCTGGGGTTCACAGGCTTCTGCTTTATTACAGTTTAAGAAGCTGTGTGACTCTCCGAGTCCCATTGCTTTTTGATAAGATAACCCAAGCTGGAGCGCACAGCGATGGGACTCAATAATGACTGAAGCTTAGTGACGCGTAAGGAATTTCAGAAGATTTTGGTGCTGCTCTTTCTGCCAGTAGAGAGAACGGGACTGGCTGCCCCAGTTAAGCTATTAGAGATACAGTGAGCACTGCTACCGTCTGAGCCTCTGTGATTTGTGTGGTTTAAAGCAAAACCTGCATATGTGTTCATTTTGAATTTAAAATTTAAAAATCTAGACAAGCCTCCCATCTCAACAATGACCGTTTTCAAAGTTAACAGTTATTTTTTTTCTTCACTGTAGTTTGCTTTTGAAAATACTATATAGGACAAGTTTTATTTTAAACATTTACTTACTGTATGACACCAATTAATGCTGGCCTTCCTAAGAAGATTGAGTCCTTCACAGTGCAATCTTCCAGGACAGTACATAAGCTACAAACGCTGCTGACAGCCACATGATATGTTTCCTTGGGTAGTTTTCTGACACTGGTGGGCAGGCAGTGTCATGCTGGAGTTTTTTCTAGCACCTCAACTGTGAGCAGTTCTAGGGGTATTACACCTATCGCCCCCATGTTAATAGTGGTGCAGCTACTTAGATAATAAAGCTGTAAAACTTGTAGTACTGCAAAACAAATTTCATTTACAAAAAAAAAATGCTAACTTTGAAATGCAAACTGGTTTGAAAAATGTATTGAAAACTCTGTATTATGGAAGCATGAACTGCTTTTAAGTCTGTCAGTATTATTGGTCTTTTTAAATAAAGGATAATTTTTTTTCTCCATTTTTATCTCACTTTATTCATTCGTTCAGCAGAAATGTATTAAATGCCCATGGTGTGACAGAGCACTTCTAGGGAAAGATACAAAGTTAAGACATAGTCCCTGCTCTCTTGGAGCTTACAGCCTGATACAAGGATAAGGCACAAACACATACTTACTATACATAATATCATATAAGTGCATCAACGAGTTGCAAAACAAAGTGCTCTAGAAGTCTAAAGGGAATGAATGTGAATTTTAAAGGAAGAATAGGAATGCAGCAGGTGAAAAGGAATGGAGGGAAAAGGAATTGGAGCCCATCTTGAGCTGGTGCCATCCAGAGGAACTTGAATGCCAGGCAAAGGAGTTTGAGAAATACTTGGTAGATGATGGGCACTGATTTTTTATTTTTCATATTTCATTTCCTTAAAACCATTGTTTTGAATCTTTCAATATTCATATGTTAAACAAGATTACTGTTTCAGTGGTACTGTGCACACTTCCATTAAACAGCCAGTTGCAGATGAATTTTTCCTTTCTGATAGTAATAAATCAGGCCCAGAATAAAAAGCTGCAGCATTTTAGTGAAATCAGGGATGTGCGCACCTTTATGATGATGTCAAAATTCTTTTCTTTGGGAATTATTCTTGGGTTGTCTGAAATGAACCTTCGCTTGCTATGTATTTTTAAAAGCTAAAAAAATAAAACTGTTAGGAACAAAAATAAAGTCAACATCAATCAGATCTGTACAAGAGAGTTCAATTTCAGTTATGTTGTGGCCCTCTATCAAGAAACAACAATTCCATATTCAGAGAGTACCCATATAGGAAGGCAGCATATGTTCTGGGGCAGATGTCCATGCCCTCAGTGGGGCTTACAGCAAGATACACTGATGACACAAAATGTAAAAACAAAACAAAATACACAAGTACATTATCAGAGAATTCGGTTTTAAGATTTAAGTGTAGAGCTCATCTTTTTACATTTATCAGCAGAAAGATCCTTGTGTGTTTCCAGGTAAGCCTATTTTCAGTAGGTCCTGCCCATTTAACCTTCCTTCGGTTGGCTATCGCAAGTAAAATATCTGTGAAGAGACAAACTAGCTAGTTTGTTTCACCAGTTTTTATATTCCCTGCCTCGTCCCTTACCCCCAGAAAATTACTAGTGAAGAGCCAAGACATTTTTGAGCCTTAGCTTATGCAACAAAAGAACACAAGGCTGAATAATGGAGGGTCAAATGCTTCGTCCACTTTGCTTTAAGCAACTTATTTGAAAATTTGACTTAATATCTGAATTTCTCTATCTTACCATTAATCTCAAATGTATTCATTACCTGAACAGTATGTGCAATATGAAATTTAAAAAAAAAAAAATATATATATATATATATATATATATATATATCACAAGGGCTTCCTGTTACACAGTAATAGTTTTCCCCAAACTAAACATAGGATTTCTAATGTTACTGTAATCTAATAGTAACCAGACAAAACTGGGAGAGGGAAAAACAGCTTTCAGCCCAAGAGAATATTCTAAACACAGAAAAGGTTTTTCTTCCAAGATAATCATGTAAAGACCATTTCTGAGGTTTTTTTTGGGAAAAAAGTAAAATCTCTTAATTTTCCATTTGTCATAATGTCAAAGCCAGGTAAGTGACTAAGTTAAGTTTTTCAACATAAAGGGCAATGATAGTCCTTATTTTAACCTGAGCCAAGGGAATTTAATTCTTCTAGTTGTTTAGACATTACAGGAAGGTTACTAAAAATAATCAGACTAGCAAATAGAAATGCTTTCCTACATCATCATGGTTCTTGTCAAAATTTGTCTACACATGGCACAAGGGAAAAGGGTCAGTGGAGGGCAAAAATTGACTCTTCAAAGGACTCAAAAAGGACTTCTTGGTCCTTTTTTCTTACTGTGTTTCTCAAGCCTGGTCCAACACTCATATGAATGTAATAGTTTTTCCCTTGAGATATCAGAACCTAGGAAGAAATTCTTAGTAGTAAAATAATGACTATGTAAAAATATCAAATGTTACCATTTGGGAAAAAAAAATCTGAAAATTTTGTGCCATTTTAATAGTTCTCCTTTGTTAAAGGAGACTTCCTCATGGAAGACTGGCCTCTGGAATGTTTTGGAAGGGACATATGCAAACTCTGGCCAAATTATTTGACTAGAGTACAGTAAGGTTCAAAAACAGCTATCCATGTTACACCAAGTAGAACATCAGAGTCATGGAGGTGGAGGGATCTTCAAAATAATCTAGTCTAACCTCCCCGCACCATACACACACACATCCTTTTTTTAAACAGATGATGAAACTAAGACTCAGAGGATAACATGACTTGTCCAACATCACCCAGATTGTTGGTAGAGCCATGACTGCCAAATTAGGTTAGACACAGACTAAATAGTCTTCCATTAATTTAAGTTCTACCATAAGAAGAAGAATACACTTCCAAAACTCTTTAGAGTCCTTCTCCACACTCCACAAAAGCCTATTCAGTCCCTGGGATCCACATCTGGAGCCTTATCTATCTAGAGGAACCTTGCAGCTTGAGTTCCTTCTAACAGTCCTCATGTTCCAGTTTAGTCTAGAATAGGATACCCCATACAAACCTGACCTTGTCAACCAGGCCACTGCTCTGATGATGTTAGAGATAGGCAGAACTGTGGGTGAAACTAATAAAAGGAAGCTAGAATCAAACTTCATTTTCAAAGTAGTTTGATAAAAATGACTTTTCCTCTTTCTAGGACCTTTTTGTGACTAGTATTTTAAAGAGAGGGGAAAAATAATATTAGTATTGGTGGATCTTCTGTTTTTAGCATTTAGCACACACACACAAAAAATTCCTCTTTACTTCACACAAAGCAGCAAGTGAATACACAAAGTAACAAAAGGAAAGGAACTTGGCTTTCTTTGTTCAACTAACCTCATTATGGATATTCAGTGATTTTAGACCTCCTTTTGTTATGGATCTTGCTTTAACCCTAACATGATCCCACCCTGCCTCCTCCTTATCTCTACCCCCCACAAAAAAGCCACTATCAGAAAATGGGTTCACAGCAGAGAAAATATGAATTAGCTAACTTGTCCATTTTAGAACGTATTGCCATTTTAGTACTACATTTAGATTTAAAGGGTCTCATCTACAATGCACATCTCATTTAGTAATGAACAAATTAAACTGTCAAGAATTTAGATTCCGGAATGTGTGCTATAGAAGAATTTTGAAAGACTGAAACTATTAAATCTTTAACAGAAGAGAGAATCATTTCATCAGAAAAATAATGAAAGTATTTTATCTTAAATTTCTTAGAGTAGAAAGTTTATAACAATTTACACATTCACTTTTTATAATATACTGATTACAATGGGAACTGTTCATTGCATTTAAGTCTATTCTCTAAAAATCAGTACCTGAGGATAAATGAATTGTTCCATATTTATTCATGAAAAAGTGTTTGAATTTATTACTTTTTTATGAAAAGACCCGACTTGAATTCATCTTTATATTGTTAATCACCTACCAGACTTTTACCATATTAAAAAGAAGGAATAGGTAGAGGTTCAAGGAAGGTGTGGTGGCTCTGAATACGTTTAAGAAGTTGCTGTGCCACAGGCTTGAATTCTGTTTCCCAATAAAGTTTGTGATAGTCTCTTAAGTCTCTGTCAAAACTATAATCCAATGCTAGTTCTTCATCTGTAAACAGAAAAAAAAAATAATAGCCATGACAAGTTCATGTCAAATTATGACTTGCTTTGGGAATCTAAAAGAATCAATCATATATTGCTTTTGTCCAAGTTTTCATGTTTGGAATTAAAAACGAAGAATTGACTATCCCCTTCTTTTCCTACCTGCTTCTGACTTTTCCTTGTTAAGGACCCATCTAAAAAACTCCAGGCAAGAAGAAGGAGTCTTAGAGGGCATCAAGGCACATCACTTACTTACCAAATCACCTAATAATAAGGGAGGCTGCTGTTTGTAGAGGCTAAGGTTTATAAAGCACTTTATTCAATCCTCACAACTCGACCAGTTAGGTACTTAACTATGTGGACGATTAGAGAAGGCAATGGCAAACAAGAAAACCCCAAAAGGGGTGATGAAGATCTAACTTAACCCACTAATGTGCCCCATCATCTTGGGGTACTTCTATGCACTATTATCTTGAACTTCACAGATGAGTAAAAGCATCTCAAAGAGGGTAAGTGATTTGGTGATCCAACCAGTGAATGTGGGCAGGTATCACCTGACTAACAAATCCAACATACATTCTACACTCCCACACTGCTTCCTCAATAAAGAAGATGGTATTTACAACAGACAAACAGGAGAAACAGCTCAAATTTGACTGTATTCACTGAAACCAAACCCTTCCTGGGTTGTACCTAATAAGGCTTCAACAGGAAGATAACTCTATACTGATTGAAATTCTGGGGTGTGATTGAGATAAAATTGAATCCACACATTATGTAGAAAAAGAAACATTTTTAAAGTGCCTATATATACCTTTGCTTACTTAATCTAGGATCAAGGAACGCTGAAAGCTTAAAACACTCAACTAGTAATGAAAAGATAAATGTGACTGCTCAGACAAGGTTATCTGAAGCATTTCTTGGCTCACTTTCAAGACTAGCATTAGCATTTCCACCTGCTTAAATGAAACATCTTCTATTTTTGAAGACTTGAGAAAAATTCTTTAAATTTTTTTTTAAATTTTCATTTCCTGGGGGAGTGACTTGAAATCAATATAGTAACACTTTACTAATAAAGGCTAGGTAGCTTGGTGGATAGATCTATGGGCCTGAAGTCAGGAAGACCTGAGTTCAAATTCAGCCTTAGATATATTAACTGTGTGACCCTGGGTAAGTCACTTAACTCTGCTTGCCTCAGTTTCAGCATCTGTAAAATGAGCTGGAGAAGGAAATGGCAAATGACTCCAGTATCTTTGCCAAGAAAACCCCACAGACAGTATGAGCCATAGGGTCACCAAGAATCAAAAAACAACAATAAAATAGGCTGAACAGTAATTCAGTCTTAATGAAATTTCTGTAATTCCTTTTGTCTTCCCTTCTGCCCATCTAAACCTTACCTTTCCTGCGTGGGACCCTTCCTATGGCTAACACTAATCTCTTTCTCCTTTGAATTGCTGTTGCACCAATTCCCCACTGTTCAAGACCTTAAATCTTCTCTAATTGTCATATATGTTAGTTCTGTCTCTTCTTTCCTGGAGGATACGAGTAGCAATCTGTCTTTCCAGACCGCATCACATCACTTAAAAAAAAAAATAGTCCCAGTTTTCATGACTTGTCTTCTAAAGTATACGTGTAAAGGAGTTTAAAAGTCAAAATGCATTTTCTTATAGAAATAACGCTAAATGGCCCTTAGACTTTTTTGGCCAGCTCATTTAACAATTTACTTAAAGCACAATAATGTTTTAATAATTAGTATTACAGAAACTAACCAAATGTAAAAGACTGTGTGTGTGAAACAATGTAACATTTCTAAGGGAAAATGCATTCAGACTCTAATTTGGAAAGCCAGTAATACATGACCCCACCTCTATCTTTAAATTCCAGGTTAACTAAAGTGGGGTGGGGTGGAGACAGAGAAGGAAGCAGAAGGTTTGATTGGTTGCTTTGGGGAATGAGGGTATGGAGTTATCAGATGAGGGTCTTCTGCCAGTGTAAATCCTTGGGGTACTTCAACCTGGCTGGAAGAGTCATTCACTTTAAATTTCACAAGACTAAGCAATTTCAAATATTCCTAAGGACTTTGGAGTATTCTTTTTTCATTTAACCAAAGGCAACAAGAAACGTCACTTCCTCTTGCTCTGAAATACTCAAGATGGGCTTTCCAAATTAGAGTCTGAATTATTAAGATAATTACAATGACATCCAACGGATATATAGGCTGCTAGATTTTTGTTGTTGTATCTAATTCTTTGTCATACTGTGCACCATACTGTCCATGGAGTTTTCTTGGCAAACATACTGGAGTGGCTTGCCATGTCCTTCTCCAGTGAAAGAAGCAAAAGTTTGTTGATGACTCAGATGTCTTACTCTGGCTTTCTTTAAAAAACATTATTAGAAGATGAAGTAGAGATAGCCAGAATTAAATGACATTATTTTAAAAAACTCTAAAAATGACTACAGATCCACATTCTCTTCAGAATAAGCTCTCTTAAGTGTAATGGGTTAGGGTCAAGGGCAAAGTAGATACCAAATTTTAAGGAAGATTAAAGACCAGAAGACAATGATGGAACTACAGAAGGTCTAATCTGACATGTTTGACTAAGTCGTCAATTCTGAAAAATGGGAAATGGAAACATGTAAAGGCATTTATTCTATCACCATCTCTAAGATAAATTTAACCAACATAAAAACAGTAGTTACAATAAGGAAGCTGCAACAGGCTAAAAGCCAAGCAGGGAGACATGATAAAACAAAGAGACGGGGGGAGGTCAAACCAATCTGGAATAGAAATTAGGTAAAACACCATGGAAGAGAATTAAAGGTTACAAGCAGGATCACCTCATAAAATGGGGGAAAGAACTTGAAGAAAAGAGGAACCTACAGAAAGATTATCATGGGATCCACCTCAGCCAGATTATCCTGCAAGCCTTTACAGATGAAATCAGGACAAAAAAAAATGCGAAATCAAACAGGATTGCCAGTTTTTCCATATATTTCTCCCTCTTCACCATTCTACTCTCAAAATCATTAATGTGTCATTCCTTATTCTTCCCTTTGCTAATCTCTGAAAAAAAAAAAGCCAACTCTCCTCCTTAGCCTCCTTATCAAGGCCAACAGCCCTACTTGTGAAGTCCTTGATCTCCCTATTCCTCTTCTATCTCCTCTGGCAGCGTTTGTCTTCAATCAGTACCCTCAGCCATCTGCCATCTTTAATATCATTGTTTCTACTGTCCCTTTTTCTACTGCCAACAAAAATATCTAAAATTCTTCCATTTTCAATAAAATCATCCCTTTATGCTCTCCTATATTTCTCTTTTTCAGTGCCAAATTCCTTGGAAAATCTATATTCACTGCCTCTACCCCTTCACACCCTGTTCATTTCTATTAGTTTTTTTTCCTTTGTATTCTGAACTGAAACATCCAAATAAAATGTGCACTCAATGTGCATGGCAGGATGCTAGACATGAAAACAGCAAGTCTTCATTCTGTAGAGTGTGCTTTCCTTTTTAAGCATATGACAAATTTATAGTTTCGAAGCTGTCCTGCTTATCATCTGTGATTCTTGATTATTTCTGGCTTCCGTCTAGTCTGATTGTTTTTCCCCTTTTCTTGTAAGAGATAGAGGAAAAATCCTATCCCTATTCTTCCTCTTCCTATGTCCTCTTTCCTTTTCTCCACTGTGAAGAAAAGCAACCCCTCCTCCAAAATATTCATGGTCACGGACAATAAATTCTTATATTGGTCATATTCAAAAACATATTTCTCATTCTGCATCTTGAGTCAATCTCCCTATCAGAGATGAATAGTAGCATGCTCCATCCAGTTCTCTGGAGTCATGGTTGCTCACTGCATCAGGACAAGTTCTCAAGTCTTTCAAAGTTGTTTGTCTTTACAATGTTGTTTTTACAAACTTGTTCTTCAGGTTCCACCCACTTTACTCGGCATCAGATCATGTAATTCTTCCTAGGTTTTTCTGAAACCATCCCCTTCCTTTGTTCTGGTGTAATATTCCATCACTCTCATGTAGCATAATTTGTTTAGCCATTACCCAACTTATAAGACACCTCCTTCGTTTTCAATTCTTTGTCACTACAAAAAGAGCTGTTATATTTTCATAATTAAGGATCCTTTTTCCCTTCCTCCAGTTATGCTGGGGCATAGACCTAGTAATAATAGTATTTCTAGGTTAAAGAGCATGCACAGTATGGTAAATTTGGGGGGAGAATTGTTTTCCAGAATGGCTGAACCAATTCACAGTTCCATCAACAATGCATCATGTTTTCTCGAAGCCTCTCCAACTCTAGTCAGTTTTCTTTTTTCTCACTCAGCTTTGCCAATCTGATAAGCACGAGATGGCTGTTTGTTTTAACTGGTATTTCTTTATTAGTGATTTTTCATAAACTTGTTGAAGGCTTGAGTTTTTCTTCCTTTGAAAATTATCTGTTAATATTCTCTGACCAATTATTAATTATGGAATTGCCCTTGTTCTTGAAAATTTGAATCAATTTAAATATCTGGAAATGAGACTTTTATCAGAGTAACCTACTTCAATGATTTCCCCCCAATTATCTGTTTCCTTTCTAATTTTAAGTGCACTGCTTTGTGCAAAAATTTTAAATTTTAGGTAATCAAAACTGTCCATTTTCTCTTCTGTAGTTCTCTAAATTCTCACCATTCCTTGTTTGATTATCAATAAACCTATAAGGTAAGTTCTTCCTTACTCCTTACTTCCTAATTTGCTTATTCTATGATTTTTTATCCCTAAGTCATGATTAATTTAGAGCTTATCTTGGTATATGGTATGAGATGACAGTCTATACCTAGATTTCTTCCAGACTGCTTCCCAGTTTTCCCTATAGTGTGATCTTTTCAGACACTATACTATGAGGTCCGTTTGTTTCTGTATCTTGAGTTAATCAATTCATTGTACAACCTCTCTATATCCTACTCACTTCTCAACTCCTTACATTGTGGAATTTCTCTCTGCAAAGTTACCAATACTCACTTAATTGCTAAAGAAAACTGTCTTTTCTCAAACTCCATCCTTTCTGATCATTCTGCAGTACTGGATACAACTGCTCCCTCCTCCTGGATCCTCTTTTCTTCATGGATCTTCTTAGTTCACCTTCTACCTGGCTGGCTGTTCCTTCTTAATTTTCCTTGGTGGATCATCATCAATGATGAACCTTTATCTGTGGATACTCCTTGGACTTCTGTCCTGAGCCCTCCTCTCTCTGCAGTCTTTCTCATGGTAATTTCTACAATTCTCAAGCAGGTAGCACCCAGAACTATATATAGAGCCATTTTCTCTCCTTTGAACTTCACTCTCACATTACCTTGTTAGATATTTCCAAGTAATTGTTGTATAAGCCTATCACAGGGGTGGCTCAGTGGATAGAGTGTTAGGCCTGAAGTCAGGAAGACTCATCTTTCTGAGTTCAAATGTGGTCACTGAAACTTACTAATTGTATGAACCTAGGCAAGTCACTTAACCCTGTTTTCCTCAGTTTCTTCATTTCTAAAGTGAAATGGAAAAAGAAACAACCACTCTAGGATCTTTGCCAAGAAAGTCCCAAAATGGTCATGAAGAATTGGACATAACTGAGCAATGACAACTCACTAAAAACATATCATTCATGTCCAGACTGGGGCTCAGTACTTCCTTCTTTTCCAACTCACCCGTCTCCCCAGTTTCCCTATGTCAATCAAAGACCAGAGGGTCAAATACTGAAGATGAAGCTTCAATATTTTAGTTACATAATGAAAAGACAGGATCCACTGGAAAAGACTGATGTTGGAAAAGACTCTGATGCTGGAAAAGATTGAAGGCGAAAAGGAAAAGGGATGGCAGAGGATGAGATGGACAGAAAATGTCATGAAAGCAATGAATACGACCTTGAACAGACTTCAAGAGACAGTGGAGGACAGAACAGCCTGGCATGCTACGGTCTATGGAGTCACAAAGAGTTGGACTGAACAGCACCAAAGTACCACCTTCCTTCTAATCACAAAGACCACAATGGCGTCATTCTCAATTCCCCTCTCCATCATTCCACCAAACCTTATTAGTTACCAAATCTTGCCAATTCTGCTTCCACATTCTCTTGCATTTTTATCCTCTTTAATCACACAGTCATCAGTCAAAGAAGGCCCTCATCCATCACCTCTCACTGAAACAGTCTCATTTTTGATCCCCCAGCTTCCAATTTCTCAAGAATCACAACCTTTAGAGTTAGAAAGAACTGCTCTCAGCCATGTAACTCAATCCCCACTATAATAACCCTGACAATCATCCAGCCTCTTCTAGAAGCCCTCCAAAGAGAGGAAATGCAAGGCAGATCATTCCACTCTGAAACAGCTCTAATTGTTATGAAGTTTTACTAACATCAAGACTAAATTTCCTCTTTACAATGTCCACTTCTTGCATCTGATTCTGTCTCCTGGGACCAAATAGAGCAAGTCTGATCCTTCTTCCACACAACAGCATGTCAGGATATTGGAATAAGAGCATTAGGTCATCTTTACGTGTCATCTTCTACATGCTCAGCTTCCCTAATTCCTTCAACTCAAGGCCCAACCCCATCTTGGTCACTCTTCTCTGGATCCTTATGATCCCACTGATTTCCTTCCTACCTGTGGTACCCAGAACCAAGCAGAACACTCCTGTTGTGATTTGTCCACAGCAGAGTTCTGAGGGACTATCACCTCTCTATTCTTGGAAGCTATGCTTTTCTTAATGCAGCCCAAGGTACATCGTTTGGACTCCCATATTGTAATGTAGACTCAAACTGAAGGTACAGTCCATTAAATCCCCCAGATCTTTTTCAAATAAAACTGTTGCCTAACCATGTTTCCTCTATCATTTCCTTATAAAGCTAATTTCTTAATCCAAGTGTAAGACTATATTTATCCCTATTGAATTTGCTATTTTTAGATTCAGGCCAATGCTCTAGCTTGTAAAGATATCTTTGGTTTCTGTCATGTCCTCTCCAATCTGACAGATTGATTATTATCAAAGTAGAAGGATGACTGCCATTCATGCTCAAGAGACTCCAGGGGCTTCCATTGACTTTAGGATAAAATACAAGTTCTTTGGTGTGGCATTTAAAGATCCACACAATCTGATTCTTTTCCAGAATTTTTACACATTACTCCTTTTCAAAAACTATATTCCAGGCAAACCATCATGTATGGTTTTTGTACATGCCCACCACACCTGGAATGCATTCTTCACTTCCACTTCTGACAATTCTACATCCCTTAAAGGCTCAGTTCAGGTGTCACACACTATTGGAGGCCTCTCCTGCTCTCCCCACTTTAGTTCGGGATGCCTCCCCTCCCAATATTATTTTATATTTATTTATTCAAGTTGATACTTTTCACTACAGTAGAATGTAAGCTCCTTGAAGTCCGGGCTATTTATTTGCTGAATAAAACAAAGAATGAATATTAGACAAGTTAATCTAATTTTAAGTTCAAAATAGGAAAATAGAAAATTGGAACAGACTAGACAGGAAGAATCAGAAATAAGTGAACTCAATAACTCAGTGTATAGTAATAAACCACAAACATAAATTACCTGGGGAATCTTACCTATTTGGAAAGAATTGCTGGGAAAACTGAAAAGTAGTTTAATAGAAATTAGGTTCAGACCAATATATACAATATACCACAATAAACTGAAAATGGAACAGTGATATGAATATTAAATATAATTAAATACAAATGCATTAAAATATAAATATATTAAATACAATTAAAGGCTATACCATTAAAAAATAGAGTACAACCAAATCAATACCTTTCACACCTATGGCTTATAGGATAAAAGCCAAAGGATACAGTCAGTTTTTCAAAATATAATAGAAAATTTTGATTTCATAAAACTGAAAATCTTGTACAAATAAAATTAATGAAACTAGAATAAAAAGTGACACAATATACTAGCAGGGAAAATCTTTGTACCAAATATGTCTAAGATTCTGATACATCAAGATATAAAGGCAACTAGCAAAAACAGATAAGACCAAAGGCCATTCCTCAAAAGTGATATAAAAAAAGATATGAAAAAACATTTCTCAAAATAAAAATTGCAAACCATTAGCAACTACATTAAACATTATTCCAAATAACTAACAATGATAATCAGAGCAATTCTCAAAGTTTCACCCACAGCCAGCAAATTGACAAAGACTAAAAAAAATTAAAAAAACCCCAAACACCTAGAAATTGTCAGTGTTGGAAGGTTTTTGGAAAGAGATATACTAATTCACTTTTGGTGGAGTTGTGAACAGGCAAAACCACTCTAGAAGGCAATCTAAAATTATATGAAGAAGGCAACTAAAATATCCATACTTTTTGACCCAAAGGTTCTACTATTAGGCATATACCTGAAGAAGATGATATTTTTTAAAAAAAAAAAAAAGCAGGGAAGAGAACTGGGTCTTGTAGACACCACAGTATTTTATGGCAGCATTTTTTGCTTAGTAAAAAACAAGAAACAAAAGTGCTGCTACTAAGTTTTCTGGTGACTACAAATGTCTAGAAAACAGACACACAAATATAAAACTGAGACCGTCCCTACCTTAAAGAGCTGACATTTTAGGTAGGCTCAACACAATCAGTAGAACGGTGGCCAGGAAAGGGAGTTTTGGTTTGAGGAGGCACAGAGACAGTAAGCAGAGTGATGGTGTAGTTAAATTTTAAAGAAAATTCCAGGGGCAGTGATAGTATCCATTTGATTACTGTTTATAGAAGAAGAAGTAAAAAAGCAGGATTTGGGGGAGATGGATGGAAAGGCAGATGGTAAGAATCCTAGATTGGTCCTAATTAGTAGTTGGATGGGATCTGTAGAGCCCTAAGTATAGGGGAAGGATAGGTTGGGGAAATCTTCTTAGAATTCCAATAGTTTAAAAATTATCTTCATATCTTTTTCCTGGATACAGTAAGCTTAATACTGATCTTACAAATATGATCTTCCAAATCAATTCCAGTTTTTAGTTGGACAACATTAATATATATACACTTTTTCCATTAATATACATACTACTCCAAGGAAGTAACATAAAGCACCCAGATCAAAAAGAATCAAATCACATATACACAGACAGATAAGATACAAAAATATATTTTATACTTTAAATGTGGTGAAAAAATTACTTAAGAATGTAGAAACATTTCTTAAGAAATAATTAAAAAACCTTTAAAAAAATAATACACTGTGTCATCATTCATCCTTTTCTCTAATACAAGAATACAAATCTGATTTCCTTAGAGCAAAAGTAAAAACATAACTGGATAAAGACACCATGGTATTACAAAATTAGTTTGTAATCTTGGCTAGTTACTTCAGATAACTATTATAAGAACATCTACAAAGAAGTATAAACAGGAGATATTGACTTGAAATTACATGATCTGAACTATATGAACTGAGTCCCAACTCTGCCACTAACTTTTTGGCTTTAGAAAAACTGCTTAACCTCAAGAGATCAAGAAGAATCTTCTCATCTGTCAAATGGATGTAATGATTATCTGTCCTAGAGACCTCAGAGTTGTGCAGATCAAATGAAATAATGTATGTTTCATATCTATAAATATAATACAATTTGTTTCACTTTGAAAACTATACAGTAGCATATAAATGCAAAGTTATGGCAGTACTTATGCTAATGTTTCAAACGTCCTTTCATTCTCATAGAAACACATTTGTATATCTTACACACCTCATTTCATATACAAGAGGGCATCAAAGAGATCATTTTTCAACATGAGTACACAGGAACTTTTGGCTCATTCACTGTAAAATCCTTACCTAAAAACGATGACAATAAGACTAAGAGTGCATTTGTGTCCTCATCTCCAAAACATGACGAAGGATTCGGGACATTTTCACTATAATTCCATAATGTTTTACAAACCAAGCAGGCCAGCTGCCAATCTGTGGGGCCAAAGTCTCTTAAACAATCCACTAACCTGGTAAGAGAAATAGGATTCAATTCAGGTCCATCCAACAACAACATGCCACATGTTGAGTACACTAATAGGCACACAGACCTTACTTATCCGTCGGGAAACTTGAGATATGAAGATGGTGTGGTAGGGGTAGGAGTAAACTATGTAAAGTGATTGGGGCAGGAAACATTTAAAAATTCTGCATTTTTAAAGATGGTCATATTTACCTTTTGGTTGTATTTTAAACATATATAATTCAAGTCACATTTACTCATATTCTATTGAATAATTAGTTTACTTCTAAAACAACAATTATGATCTTTGTCTAGGAGCAAACCCTTCTGGAGATTTTGAAAGAGTAAATGGAACAACAGTTCTTTTATGTGTGAGTAAATGTGTATTTTCCCACTCCCCTTGCCCTGCCTCAAAGGGTTCCCCAAAAGGGTCTGGGCAATTGGGCACTGAACCCTGAAGTTTGACTTTGATCTTCATTTGGGTTCCCCTCAACATACTCAGAAATTGACACCAAAACAACACACACACACACACACACACACACACACACACACACACACACGGGGCTCACACCATAACTCTTTTTTCCCCGGTTCCCACCAAGGCATGAGACAGAGAAATCATTAACAGCACTTCCTCATGTAGAAATTGGGATCTTTCAATCTAGAATTAGTCTCTTTTAATTAAAAATGACAGAAATTGCCACTGCTTCCCTAAATGCAAAGCCCCCTAGATCTTAGAAACATTAGGTTCCTAATAGGTTTTGAACTTTAACTCACTTTTTAATTCCGCCCCCTTCTTTTAGGATTACACGCTTGTCTTTGTCGACAGTGAGGTTTAGGAGAACTCCACAGGCAGAAAAGCAAACATCTTGGTGCTTAGCATCCAGCAATGCAATCATGAATTTGTAGACTGAGCAGGAAAAATAAAGGGTAGAGTAAAGAGAAGAAAAACATAATAGTGAAATCTCAAGAGGACACACAGTCTCATTTTTTCAAAAAGGAACAGTGGGAAGGAGAAATGCCTTGCTTAGAAGTCAGTGATGGAGCACAATACAGAGCCCAAGCTCCCTGACTTAAGATATTTTTCCTAATGGAGCGATAATAAAAGTAATTAATGATAGTAACAAAGACCACTCACATTTGCACAGCACGTTGTGGTACAAAGCACTTTATGTATATGGTCTTTTAACCACATACTTGTAGGTGGACAAATGGTATGAATTAGTAAAAAGAACTTGGAATCAGCAGGTAGACAAGGAGATACTGAAGACAAATGAAAGGGGGGCATAACAAAGGAGGGCAATCTGTTAGAGAGGACTAGATGGCATGAAGTCACTTGTGCCTATGGATGGGTTAGCTCTGGCAAGGAGAAAGGCCACCTCTTCATGTGAGACAGGAGTAAAGGAGATGGTGGCAGAAGGCATCTGAGTGATGAGAGATGGAGAGTGTAGAAGGGGGAGCTCTTGATGAATGACCTTAATTTTTTCAGTAAAATACAAGGCAAGGTTCTTACTTGAGAAGGGAGGAGGAGGGGAAAGAAGAAATGGAGCCACAGGAAATTTGTGGAGAAATAAAAAGGTTTGAAAGAACCACCGTGATGGGTGGCATAGTGATTTAATTAGGGAGGTATATAAAAGGACTGCTTTGCCACAGTGACAGCTTAGCTGAAGTTATGTAATAAATCTATAGTGGACCCAGGCAACAGAATTTGATGATTTTCTTCATCTCTGTTCATCTACATGTATACTTGGAACCTTCAAAGGCAGCAGATGTTAGGAATGTTTCAAGGCCAAGACTTGGCAGGGCAGAATAAGCAAAAGAGACTCAAGAGAATAATGTAGAATTGAACTAGTTCACCAATGGGTCACAATGGGGACAGGGGTGATGGGCTGGTAGAGAACTGAAATATCCAGGTACTGGAAGTCATGAAATGCAGACAAATAACAGCATTTGGAGTGAAGACAAATGGAGAGTTAGTAATATAGAAGGCTACGTTGTGATCAGATAAAGGAATCTCATAGTTAATTAACATGCCAGTGGTACATTTGTAAGTGACGGCAAGATTGAGAATCTGACCATCTTTGTGGCTGAGTTTGGAGTACAGTAATAGGTCTTATAAAATGTGTAGGTCAAGATATGTAAAATTAGGATATCTGAAGAAATATTAACATACATAATGAAGTCCCCCAGCATGAAAGGCAGGAGAAAAGGACTATAAATAAGACACTTAACTGATTGAGAAAAGAAGGGGACTATCTAGGAGATCTAGATATAGATCTAGGCAGATCTATATTTACCATAGATACAGACTGAAGGAAGAGAGATTCCTGAGTGGTGGAGATAGAGGACTAGCCTAGAAGAAGAATGGGGAGCAAGGAATATTACAACTAATTCACCTCCAATAGAAAGTCAGGGGGGATGAGTGAAAATGCATTTAGCACTGGAAAGGGGAGTATAGAAGACTTTATTATTAGGAGGAAGTCAAGTCTCAGTGTAAGCCAGAAGACGGAAAGAATGAGAAAGGAAACAATTTAAGATGAAAGCAATTTTATTGCTTACGGAGCAAGCATGCCAGAGAGAATAACGGAAAGGGTGGGTAGCCTTGGAGTTGGGACACTGGGGTTGGAGATGAGAGGGTTTGAAGAAAGAAGGAATAAGGAATCAGGAGGTGGCAATGAGGAATGTGGTTTGGATGATGACTGAAAAGGGTCTAGAATCACTGAGAGAGGAATGACATAATGTGGGGTGCTGTTAATCATTAAGGGAATGTTCTGATAGATTTTTAATGTCCACAGGGTTTTGGCCTCAAGGTGAAGTCTCACCTATGTAAAATTTGAGAATACTGCTATACTAATCTGATTATAGGAAATACTTTTAGTATACAGCCCCAAATTGATGATATTTTCCATTTTTACCAATATATTTTCCTGTAAAAATTTAAATTTTTGATTTTTACTTTGTGACTTTTATTTAGTCAGTCATCTATTTATTTTTACAAACATTATCTCTTCCTCCTACTCATTCCCCCCTTCAATGAACAATAATAGAAAATAAAAGTAGTGGTCCTCCCTGACTTAATGACAACAAATGAAGAATTAATGTTAACCAATTACAGCTCTTCTCTGGGCACGAACAGTTTGTTACTAACTTGGAGAGAAAGTTGAGCCAACACACAGTCGGCAACAGTGGAGCAGAAAAGGAATGGGCAGCTCTCAGAGATTTGGTGTACACAGCACTGCATCTGCTCATCTGGGTCAGAACACTTGCAAACACCAAGACTGGTTTGATGAGAATGATGGGGAAATTCAGAAGCTGCAAAATGAAAAACGAGAACTCCACAAGATTTACCAGCAGGTTAGTTCATTCACCTCTAAGAAGGCAGCATTTAATTCCATCAAAACGAAAGTACAAGCAAAGTTTAGAGAGATGCAGATTCCTGGCTCAATAAGAAGGCAGATGAAATTCAGCTTTATGCTGATAGTAACAATCCAAAGCGCTTTTCTGATTCCCTGAGAGCTATTTATGGACCAAAAACCTATGGTGCATCAAAACTACTCAGTGCTGATGGAGTCACATTGATTAGTGATAAGAACTTGATCCTAGAGAGATGGGCTGAACACTTCCATAGTGTTCTCAATAGACCATCATCAATTAATGCTGAGGCCACTGACTGTTTACCTCGGGTTGAAGTCAGTCCCTCCTTAGCTAAAGTTCCCACTGAAGAAGAGGTTTTGAGAGCCATTAGGCTCCTTTCATGTGGCAAAGCACTTGGTGCTGATTCTATTCCAGCTGAGATTTACAAGGTAGAGGGACCACTGCTCATACAAAAGCTGACTGAAACTTTCCACGTTATAGGGGCAAGAGGAGGTTATCCCCCAGGAATTCAAGGATGCTTCCATTGTCCATCTCTGTAAAGGTAAAGGGAATAGATTGTCCTGTGACAAGGCGGGGGTCTCTCAGTCACTGCTGGCAAAATTCTTGCTGCAGTTCTTCTTAATAGGCTGATCCTTCACCTGGAAGATGGTCATATATCAGAGCCAGTGTGGCTTCAGAAAGGGCCAAGGAACAGTCAATATGGTGTTTGCTGCCTGACAACTCCAGGAGAAATGGCAGGAGCAGACACACACCATTTGCAGATCTGATCAAGGCCTTTGACACTGTTAATTGTGAGTACTTATGAAAAGTTGTCAAAATTTGGTTACCCAGAGTTCATCAGTATTGTGTATCAATTTCATGATGGCATGTTTGCCCAGGTTCTGGACTGTGGACAATGTTCTCGTGCCTTCCCAGTAACCAGAGGAGTGAAACAGGGCTGTATATTTGTTTCAATGCTTTTTAGCATGATGTTTTCAGTCATGTAGTCAAATGCTTTCAATGAGGATAAATACAGCATTAAGGTCAACTACCATACTGATGGTAAGTACTTCAATTTAAAAAGGCTGCAAGTCAAGACCAAAGTGGAAGGAGTGTTGGTGCATGATTTTCTGTTTGCAGATGATTGTGCACTCAATGAAGCCTCTGAAGCTGAGATATAACAAAGTATGGATCAATTCTCTGCTGCCTGTGCTAATTTTGGCCTAATATTTAACACCAAGAAAACATAGGTGCTCCATCAGCCACCACCACACCATTCACTGTGGTTAAGTTCATTTCCCTTGGTAGTGTACTTTCTAGGGATGTACACATTGACAATGAGGTTGACACACACATTGTCAGAGCTAGCTCAGTGTCTGGGAGGCTCCAAAGAAAAGTTTGGGAGAGAAGAGGTATTAGACTGACTATCAAACTGAAGGTCTATAGAGCCATTGTGCTGACCTCATTGTTATATGCTTGTGAAACATAGACAGTCCACCAACACCATGCCAGAAAACTGAAATGCTTCCATTTGAACTGTCTTAGGAAGATTCTGAGGATCACTTGGCAGGATAAGGTATCAGACACTGAAGTCTTTGCTCGAGCTGAACTGCCAAGTATTCAAACTATGCTGCCGAGAGGGCAACTCTGATGGGCTGACCATGTTGTTCGAATGCAAAATGTGCACTTGCCAAAAAGACTGCTTTATGGAGAACTCACATGGGGCAGGTGATCACATCGTGGTCAGGAGTGATACAAGGGCACTCTCAAGAACTCTGGATTTGATTGTGCAACATGGAAGACACTGGTAAAGGACCACTCAGCATGGTGTGCCCCTATCAGAAAGGGCACTGTGCTCTATGAGCAAAGCAGAATTGAGACAGCCCAAAGGAAACGTAGGATGTACAAATCTGGAGTATCCACCCCAAATATACACATCTGTGTATCTGTGCCCATCCTGTGGTAGAGCATTCTGAGCTCATACTGGTCTGATCAGCCACAGTCAGACTCAATGAAACTTCACTTTATCATGGTGATGTCATTTTGGTCCTCTTCAAAAATGAAGGATAACAACCAACCAACCAACAGAAAATAAAGAGGAAATTCATAAACAAATATAGTCCAACAAAATAAATTCCCACACAGACCATGTGAAAAATATGTATCTAATTCTTCATTTTCAATCTATTACCTCTCTTGCAGGAGGTGGATGGCCTGTTTCCTTTCTCTGGGCTCATAATTTATCATTGCATTCAGGAGAGTTCTAAAGTCTTTCAAAGTCATTTTTCCTTTGAAAGAGACCTCATTCTTCAGGGTATTGTAGTTCTGTGGACCAATACAGTGCCTATGGCAACACTCGAAGCCCATATCAATTTGGGTTGTTGTGAGGAAACTGTTTCTGCAAACTTTAAGGTGCTATATAAATGTAAGCTATTATCACTGTTATTACCACTGTACACAAACACCCCATGTTGGAGCATCTTCTGTGCTCCCACTTGCCAATATATTTCAGGTCTGAGCTGAAACTCCACAATGGAGAGAAATAGTGTAAAGGAATGGAGGAAAGAAATCTTTGGGCCTGAGATGTCCAGCCTACAGCTAGGAAAGGGACAGGGGAGAGTTCTGACTGCTCCTCTGGAAGCCTTACCACTGCTCTGCCCTTCTGTATGCTTGACCCTCATCCCATCCACACCTCATAAGGGAAAGAAGAAGCAGCCTCTCTGTCTAGGAGGACAGGAAAGGCTGATGTCTATGCAACAACTCCCCTCTAAGAATTCTGCCCTGACCATAGCTTGATTTTCAAGGGTCAGAAGTGAACCTCTAACTCAAGCCCTGGGCGGTTGCAGTGAAGGTCTCGGCAAGAAATGTGCCAAGCTCTGACCTAATCCCTGAAAAATCAACTCTAGAGATGAAAGAAGCTTGATAACTCTTAGTAAAAGGAATGCACTCAGAACCCAGCTTGGACTCAGGCAAAATAAAGAGACCAGTAGTCAGCCAGCTGATAAACATTTATCAAGCCTTTTCTCTGTGCCATGCACTTGCGCTAAGTGCTGAAGATACAAAGGAAGGTAAAAGGCAGACAGCCTCTGCTCTCAAGGAGGTCCTAATCTACTGGAGAAGATAACATACAAACAACGATGTACAAACAAGTTATAAACAGCAGAAATTAGATCTATTCAACAGAAGGAAAACACTAGAGCTAATAGGAATTGGAACAGGCTTCTGGTAGAAGCTGGGATTTTTTTTTACCCGGAACTTGAAGGAAACCAGAGAAGCCAGAAAGCAGAGATGAAGAGGAAGAGCATTCCAGGCATGGGGGTCAAGTCATTGAAAAATGCGTGGGAGATGGAGTGCCTTGTTTGAGGAAAGCAAAGAGACCACTATCACTAGATCAAAGAGAATGTGGAACTGGGTGTAGAGTGTAAGAAGACTGCAAAGGTTCAGGTTATGAAGAGCATTGAGTGCCTAACAGAGGATTTAATATCTGATCCTAGATTTAACAAGGAGCATCCACTGGAGTTTGTGTTGGGGGCAGAGGGGTAAAGAGGAGGCGATGTGGTCAGATCTGCTGAGCCCTCACTGCTAGGAAGTGAGCCATAAAGCTTTGAACTTAGATGAAAAAGTAGGACCCAGAAACCACCAGTAAAGCACAAGTCAAAGCTAAATCAGCAAGACATGTCTGCTCATGAATGTGTGCCCTGGACTCACCGTTTTTCTGAACGATGAAGTCACAAATCTCATCATACTGGGAAAGATTGCCAAAGACTCGCACGGCCTCCAGGATCCCATCCATGTTGCTGCTCATTAGAAGCTTTAAGAGCACTGATGGTGATTGTTTCAGAAAATAAAGCAGAGAGAGTTAAGAAAAGGTTCCCTTCTGTAGCCCCTAAAACACCAATATCATACTAAGTACAAGTAACGAAAAAGTCCAAAATGGTACGAATACCATGGATACCAAATTAAAACCAAACGGTGAATTTCTACGGCAAGTGGATTTTTAGTTTTGCTCTTAGGAATGAATGAGGCTCTTTTTCGCATGTTAAATGCAAAAAATACTAATGGCTTACGTCTAAATAATGGAATCAAAATATTAAAGAGAACCAATTAACCCCAAGTGACCCAGAACTTTACATTCGGCGATGCGCAGCTTTCGGTCCTGAATGATGGAATTCTTCACTTGGTAGAAAGACAAATTGTTGATTGTTGCTGTAGCATTAATTACTAATTCCTCACATTCATCAATTGATTTATATTCTGAAAAGAAAAAAACTCACATATCAAACCACTCACCACAGCCTGAGGATGAGCACATCATAACTTTAACGTCAGCCATAATCTACACTTTGACAGTTTTATTTAGGATCTATTTTCTAAGGCTAGAATCAATCACCAGGTGTGGTGTTTTTTTTTTCATTGTCTGCTTTGTGCCAAGGCACCATTTTAGGCACTAGGAAAGCTACATTTAAAAAACAATAAAGATATTAATAATAATTCTTCACATTTGTATAGAGCTTTATGCAATTTCTCATATGATCCTTAACACTAATCTTGTGAGATAGGTTGGATGGGTATTATTATTTTTCAGCTCCAAAATTTTATGTCACTATCATCTGATGATCCTCCATTTTAAAGCGAGGAATTAGGGCTCAGAAAGATTTGTATTATCAAAGGTTCTTTAGATTTTGAGCTAGAAGAAAGTACCTCTGAAGCCATTTAGTGTAAACTCTGTCATTCTACAGATGAGGAAACTGAGACCCCAAACGAGTGACTTGACCAAGACCATGAAGAAAGTAAACGGCAGGGGGCAGGTACAGACTCTGAACATAGGTTCTTACTACAATGTAGTATTTTTTTCACTTAACCTTCCTTTGCCTGAGATGCCTGGCTTCTAAGGTCTCTTCCACCTTTCAGGCCTGCAGCTCACTATCAGCATATGGAAAATAATTTTTTCTCCCAGGGCCTAAGTTAAATATCTTTTTCTTCCCTAAACTAGTTTGCTTATACATTTCTTTACTGGAAGTGTTAAAAAGTAATGAAATGGTAATAATAGAAAAAAGCAGCAGAAATGTAATTCTAATTTGAGCACAATGTTAAGCTTGAGAAACACAAAAGGGCTGAATTTATTAGACCACTTATTCTGATGTAAATTTGTACTCTCAAATTGGCTTGTGAAATCAAATTCTAAAGGGAAGTTTAGCAAGGCTTTTATTTAGTTCCTGTTCATTCCATATGAAATTCTCTGCAAAAGCTATTCCAACCTCATCACAATCGCCCTCCCTTCCTACCTTGCTGTGATTGAGGCATTCCATTGAGAACTCCCTCCCACTCTTCTCCATCTTAAAAAAAAAAAAAATTCTGTCTTCACTCTACTCTTCCTTCCCTCATCTCTGAGGAAGCATGCCTGCTCCTTGTCAGGCTAACCATGTCACAGTCCTCTTGATTCTGTCCTTTCCTGCCTCCTCCAGGACCATGTGCCATCAATTACAGGGTCACCAATCTAAAATTGGAAGGTATCTCAGAGGTCATTCTAATTCAACCTCATTTTTATAGATAAGAGAATGAGCTTCAGGGAGGTTAACTTTAAGCCTTGCACAAGGTCACTTGGGTACTAAGTGTAAAAGGCATTATGGTTCTTGACCATCAGAGCCAGGATACTTTCCACTATACCTCAAGTTTTCAATCTCTTGCCCATTGACTCCTTTCCATTTATCTACATACATAAGTCAGACCTCCCCTAGCCTTATAAAATGTTCCACTGATTACCCTTCAATAATAGTTCCCATCATTATAGCTCTTTAATAGCATTTCTTCACAATGACCCTAATGGTGGTGGAAGATATCGTCCCCATTTTTATATGTAAAGGATGGCTGAACAAATTATGGTGTACTCTTTTTAAGGAAGGATGGAAGAGATGGTTTCAGAGAAACTTGATTACCTAGTCTGGATCAGAATCGGTAAATTCTGAAGTACCTTCCAACTCTGAGATCTGTGACCTTATCATCCTGTGTACTAATGGGAGACAGAAATAACTAAATTAAACTAAACTAACTTAACAGATGATCTGCAAATCACATTGTAGCTTTCTTCCAATCACTTAAACATAATCTTTTAGCCAAACTAACTATGGATTTTACTTCTTTTAAACCTAGGAGAGGCTGGGCAGGACACTGGAAGGGACATTGGAAACACAGTTAAAAGCCAAAGGCTGGCATCTCGGACCTAACATTACCCGCAGAGTGACCATGACATCCCTTAACATTCCTAAGCCTCAGTTTCTATGTATGTAAAATAGGTATAATGATAGTATGACAGTGTCACAGGACCGTTGAGTGCAAAGGGCTTTGTAAACCTTAAAGCCCTTTGTAAATTTGAGCTCTCTTTGTTATCATTTTCTTCATATGCCTGAGGGTACAGGTTAGGATAAACAGTGATAAATGTGAGTATTTACTTATATGTAACATGTCACTGAGATAGTACATATAAAAACACTTTGAAAATCAAGTACTACATGTTAGCTATTGATATAGGTAGAGCAATATAAATTGAAATTAAATGATATATCTAAGAACATTACTTTTGTTTGACAAACTTTAACCATGTGGAATTCAGAGGACAAGGCTGAACTTTCACACTTAGTGTTTAATTTGGCTGGTTGCTGATTCCTATCATGGTATTTATGAGACTGTCCTGCAAAGTCTGAAGAAGAAGTCTGGGGTATGTCCTTTAAAAACAGAGGCCCACAGACAGAGCTGCATCAAAAGGGACTGTTAGTCCTAAACAGGGTCCACCACCCCCATGCCTCTAAAACATTAATCACGCTGGAACCAGAAGATGCTCTCACCACCAGGAGTAGACAATCCAACCTGCCTAAAGATTGAATAAAGGTAATGGAAAGAAGCCTGTTAGAAGGACGTCTCTTACCCAGTGTTGTGACAAGCAATGACACGACTTGCTGGTTTGCAGCCAAAGCTGCCCCTATATTGGGGTGAATGGATATATTGGCCAGTACTCGGATCACCTTTATAAGGACATCTTCCACCTCAGAAGGCTGCTTGCGTTTCTTATTCTTTTCTTCTTCATCATCCACCCTTTTCACAGAATTCAAATCCATTTCATAGTAGGTATTGAATAATGATAAGAGGGTTTTGATACAATCCTTCTCCTTAGAAAACTCTTCCCGGGCTTGATTATTTTTTGCGGTTAGGTTGCCAAGAATGAAAACAATACGAACAACTAAATCCTATAAGGAAAACAAATAACAAGGATTATATAGGTAGAAAAAAGATTGGAAAATTTATCAGGAAAAATTACAGTATTTCCCTGATTTCTCAATGTAAAACAGAACGAATCTAGATTCTTCATATGGTATTTGATCCTCAAAGTTGGGGGTCAACTGACAGAAGAGATTAAAAGCAACTGGTAAGTTGTGAAAAAGAACAAACTGATGCTATTAAAAAGTCAAGGAAAGACTAGTCAAACTAGAAAAAAAATCACCAACTATCTTCCTTTTCTCTCAGAAAACAGCTAGATGAACACGATTTGGTTACTGATAGTCATGTAATTAGGTATTTAGATTCTAAACTCATCTCTAACATATTTCTTTAATATCTAAGTTCTTATACACCCAAAGGGCTATAAAAATGTGCATACCCTTTGACCCAGCAATATTGCTTCTAGGGTTATATCCCAAAGAGATCACAAAAATGAGAAAAAGATCCACATGTACCAAAAATATTTACAGCAGCTCTCTTTGTGGTGGCCAAGAACTGGAAATCAAGTGAATGCTCATCAACTGGGGAATGGCTGAACAAGTTGTGGTATATGAATGTGATAGAATTATTGTACTGTATGAAATTATGAGGGGGACAGTTTCAGAAGAACCTTATACAAAGTAATAGTCACAGTGTATGAGGACTGTTTCTGATAGATCTAGTCCTTCATTAGAAATGCAATAACCTGGGGGTCGGAGCCAAGATGGCGGAGTAGAAAGACTCACCTATGCTAGGTCCGAACCCACAGCCCATAGATTTCCTGTAAAAAGAACTCCTGACAAATTCTGGAGCAGTGGAAGCCGCG
>CM053770.1:385693886-385870678 GCA_028658325.1 Potorous gilbertii | reverse complement strand
CAAATGGGGAGAAAATTTTGGAACCCAAAATCTTGTGAAAATGAATGTAAAAAGTTAAATAAATGTATTTAAAAAGGAAAAAAAAAAAAAAGAAATGCAATAACCTAAAGCATTTCCAAAGGACTCTTGATGCAAGATGCCATCCACATATGTTGTTCACTTAAAATTTACTTAAACTGATTTAAAATTATCTAAACTTAAATGACTATTTCTCTAGTCTAATCTAAATTATCTACAATCTCATAATAGTTCAGATGCTGATCCAGATTACCTTCATGTATATGAAAGCTATTAATTGACAAATCTCAATGTTCCCTAGGGAACACTAAACATCCATTTGCTCAGGTCCTTCTGTGAGCAGTTGATAGTACCATCTAAAGAATGCCAGGGGACTCTTTTCATGCTTTATTTAAGCTCACCATCATGGGCAGCATTGGGGTATTCTCAAAGGTTGCTGGTGGTAGTTTACACCCAAAATCCACCCTGGAACTCCTCTCTAAGTATAAGACCAGTGGTGGTGCAAAACTACCATGGGTTCCTTTAAGGAGCTGCAAATGACATGGATTCTTGCCAGTGTAGCTCACCCTTGAACCCTTTTCCAAGTACATTGTGCTTGTTATATACGTGGTATCAGTAAAGTGATCTTAGTGAAACTAGGTAATGGCTGAATCCGTCTCACCTCTAGCCAGGTGGCAACTATGTCTGCTTCCTCTCTTGTACGAATTTGTACCAAGAATGTTCTGATCATAAGACTAAGTGGTTACCCAATGGCCAAATCTAACAGATATACTAGTATAGATGCAAGCTCCATCGATCAACAAACCAGAACTCTTTCAGACTATGTTCCTCTGAAAGAAAATACTATTTTCAAATTCCCAGTCTTGGAGACTAGGATTGATAGGGTCATATAAATAAACAAGCAAGTAAATACGTGTATATATGTGTTTACATGTGTATAGGCACACATATGTATGTATTACACATATACATACATGTATAAGAGACCCACTTATACATATGCATGTAAGATATGCATGATTATGTATCATTACCCTGCAACTCCATTAAGTATAAGACTAATAGCAGTACAAAACTACCCTGGTTTCCTCTAAGAAACTACTGGTGGCATGGATTCCTGCCAGTATAGCTCATGCTAGGGGTGTGTATTAACATATATCTATATCTATCTATCTACATATATATATATATATATATATACACATACATACATACATACATGTATACATACATTTATAAATATACATTTCTACAATCTGAAATTAAAATCAGCTCTGTGAAATACATCTGGAAATTTTATACATGCATGTATACATACATAACATTTATTTGTCTACTCATCTATCACCCTATTTATTTATGTAATTGATTATTTTAGGCTGTACTGAGTACAGAACTTAAATGTACAAATAATCTATGTGGTCAATACCTGATTCTACTTCAATGGGACCTTCTTCCAGGTAGTCCCAAGCATTACAAGCTGAATGAAATGTGGACCATCAGATGATTTGTTAATTAAAAAAAGTAAAACTGATACTGAACTGTCTGAACTGTACATGAGACATATGCTCTTAAAACACCAATATGTACACTTAGTAATTCTCTCAGGAAAGAGAGAGAAATAAGTTCAATGAAGACAATTTCCTGTCCACTCTCCTCTCATGGGGAGCCTCTACCCAAACATACTGGAAAGCAAAATGATACATTGTGATGCCACATCATCATAAGAGTCAAAATATCGATGTGCATACCTGTGATACCACATCACCAACTTACCTATTTTTATCAAAATGCTAAAGCCTTCCCATCAGTCGATAAACATTTATTAAGGACCTACCTCTGTGCCAGGCACTGTGCTAAGCAATGGGGAATACAGATAAAGGCAAAAGGAGTTCACAGAGTAACGGAGAAGATACTAGATAAATTGGAAATAATCAACAGAGTGAAGGAGGTACTTGAATGACTTCCTGTAGAAGGTGGGATTTTAGTTGTTACCTTGAAAGCAGAGATGAGGAGGAAGAGAACTGTAGGCACCAGGAGCAGGCAAGGAAAATGCCCAGAGTCTGGCAATGGAGAATCTTGTGTGAGGAATAGCAAGGAAGTCAGCATCACAGATCACAGACAAACTGGGGCTAAATAAAGTATAAAAAGACTGGGAAAGCTGGTAGGAGGAAGAAGATGGAGCAGGTTCGGAAGGCACAGTGGTGACATGATCAGACCTAAAATGCAGGAAAATCAGAATGGAATGAGGGGGAGACTTGTGGCAGGCAGACCAACTCCGGGCTACTGCAACAGTGCGGCCATGAGATGATGAGGGCCTGAACCCAGGGTGGTGGCAGTGCCAGAGGAGAGAAGGTTGCATAGATGAGATATGTTAAGAAGGTAAAATTGACCCTCCTTGGCAACAGATTAGACATGAGAGTAGGGATAAGAGAGAGTGAGGAGTCAAGAATGATTTCTAGGTTCCAAGCCTGGATGATTAGACGGATAGTAGTGAAGTTAGGAAGGAGGGAATGTAGGGGGGAGGGGAAGAGAATTTCAGTTTCAGACAGGCTGAATTTAAGATATCTGCCTACTGGCTGTCCTTCATAATCGAAGAGTATCAAAAATGACATCCCTCTGTGGGGAGTCAATGTACAGTGTATCTAACTTTAGCTGATCAGACCCAAAGAAGCTTGGAAAAGTTCTACCACAGGTTGGCACGAATAGTCCATATGAACATCAGAAGTAGGGATGATTCTAAATTGGTGCATCTCATGTTTCTTTGGAATTACTACTAATTCTGCTCAACAACCAGCAGGAAAATCCAGTTAGAGATGTACGATGGGCAGTTAAAGATGCAAGACTGAAGGGCAACAGAGAGGTTGGGCTGGATGATCATGGGAATAAAGATGATAACTAAATCCATGGGAGCTGATGAGATTAAAATTCACATTATTTCTTTCTATTTAGTGCCATGGTTGTTAAGTGAAAAAAGAAAAAATCTTTTCTTTTTGTACAAAAGAACTTTGGACATATCATCATTTAAGAACTCTGGACTTTCATATGGGAAAGTAAATAAATAAGAAGTTCTCTAAGGAGGGGCAGTCCATTAACTCCACATTTTATGAGGCCCTAGTTCTTTGATGATGTCGCTTCCTCTTGGGCCTAAGCATGGCCCAGATCACCAGACAAAGTACAAAGGGGAAGACAAGCTCAAGTGTACTAGGAGCTAAGACAGTCTGAGGGTCAAGTTCAGATTAAAAAAAAAGCACTGTATGATCAGAGTCATACTACAGATAGGTAACATAGGCAGTTGGCTAGAGCACAGCAAGGGACATCTTAAAAATGTTACTTTCTACAAATCTGTGTGGGTGTGTGTGCGTGCGCGCGCAGAAAATTCTATTTTCCAGAAAGATTATAGCATTATAGGATCTAGAGTGGGAAGGAACTTCAGAGAACATTAATGTTATCTTTTCCAATGTTGAGCTCACATCACTGCCTTAACCAGATATGTTTAATGATTTCTTACTGCCTGCTGAGTATCATCCAAGGGGCTCAAAATATAGCCTTTGATGATTTCAGCATCACATTCAAGGGGGTCAAAATCAGGCTAAATGCTATTTTTTTTAAAACTTATCTCATACTATTTCCCTTGGTGTCATCTCCTGAGCACATCCCAGATTTCTCACCTCCAGGCCTTTGCTCACATCATTCTCTACCCCAGCAACACCCCAGAAACTTTCCTTGATTGTCCCATCTCTTCCTCATCTGATTTCCTCATCTGTATCCCATTATTTAAGTACTTATCACATTTTAATGTACATGTTTATCTCTCATAAAAGACTGTAATTTCCTCGGGGGTAAGGACTTGTCTTAAGGACCCCCTTACTACTCCCCTGCCCTTGTCTTCAGAACTTCAACTCAGACTCTCCATTACCGTAAACTCCTAAGCTTGAATTCTTAAATTCATTTCTCTGATCATCATCTCTTCTCTTTCCATCTTTTCCTTTTACACTGCAATGTTTTATTGAATTTTTATTAAAAATGGATGAATGAATTCAACAGAATCCTACAAAATCCCATTTAGATTTTGTCCTCCTCTAAGCAAGAACCCTTCCAAAGGTAAGAATGATTCTCACCAGGACCATCAGTGCCACACCCAAAACAATTAAAGTTGCTTCTTTCATCCTTTATGAAAAAGTAGATGACAAATTCTATAACTTTTCCTTAAATTTTTTTCAAATTACTTGCACAGGTCAATGCACAAATTTCACAAGGATCTCAAAACTAAATCAAATCTAGAACAAACACTGAAACAATAAAATGCCGATGAATCCTGGGGAGAGAAGGGTAAAAAGCAGAGAGTCTAGTCTAACCAGTTTATATTGACTTTGCAGTTTGGGTTAAAACAGTATCAGCCTAGCAACAGCCATAGCCAATCAGAGCTTAGGCAAACAGTTACAATTATATTTTAAGAAGTCTGACCTCAACTGTGTATTCCAGTTGCAGTCTATCAGATATTCTCTTTAGTTAAGCATATGCTGTGTTGTTAATGAGCAAACACGTTACTCAATATGACCAGGCACTAACAGGCTTTAAAAAATATTATTGAAGTGGTACAAAACAAGTGATGACTCACTGTATGACCTTGGTTAAGTCATTTAAAGTCCTTCGGGCATCAGGTTCTGCATCTGGACTGGGAGGGGTTGGGCAAGATCATCTCTGGGAGCCCTTTCAGCTCTAAGAAGATTTTTCAGAATAGTATAAAAAGCTCTTCTTAAGAGAATGACAATGTTCACTGTTCTGTTTTGTTTTTTCACCAAAATGGTTTGTGGTCCCAAGAGCCTGGAATCAAAAGGCTCAGTTTCTCTAATAGTCAAGAAGGTCTAAGCCCACATTCGGGACACTGGGATCACCTAGGATCCCAGAGGGACAGAGGGTCCTCACAACTGTTCCCAGGAGATGCACTCTCAAAAAATGAGGCAAGCAGATCAATCGTGGAAGATTCCAAAGGCAGGCTGGTCAGACAGGCTTTGCCTAAACACTCAGGGCTGTGGCAGCTAGATGGTGTCATGTGGATAGTGTCCCAGGCTTGGAGTCAGAAAGACTTCTTGACTTCAAAGCTGGCCTCAGACACTCACTAGCTGTGTGACCTTGGGCAAGTCACTTACCCCTATTTGCCTCAGGTTCCTCATCTATAAAACGAGCTGGAGAAGGAAATGGCAAACTACTCCTGGATCTTTGCTAAGAAAACCCCAAATGGGGTTTCAAAAGGTTGAACATGACTGAGGCAAATGAACAGTAACATATAGGGACTAAAGAATCTGGGAGAAGAGAAGTTCAGAAACAAAACACATTTTCTAAAAAGTTGAGAGAGTGGAAACTCTACCTGGAGGTTTTGTTTGTTTGTGCATCCTGTTTATGACAGAATATGCCAAGCCAACATCAGGGACTTACACAGAAAACCAAGTCTTCCTTTAGCTTCATACCACCCACCTAACACAACCCCCTGCAGACCCTTGCTCTATAACGCACAAGCCTCTAGGTCATTCTCCTTCCTTTCTCAAGGAGTTCAGTACATTCTACACCTGGCTAACAATTCTTCCTTTTCATTCCCACCTGTGTCCTCCACCACAGGCATTTCAATATCTACATTGATGCTCTCTCAGAAATCTTAAGTCTCCCAGTTTGGCCATCACTTTAACTGTCATAACCCACATCTTTACTGACCTTTGGACACCCAAAGGAATGGTTACACCTTAGAACTCACCCCGTCACTGGAGACTCATTAACTTGAACTCTTACATTCTACTCTCTGATCATAATCTCCTGTCCTATTTCTCCTCTAACCATGATCTTCAGTCTCTCCATCTCTTCTGAGTCTTCCATTACCTTTGTCCCAGCCTCTTTTTCTTCCCTTGACAGTTTTGATCCTACGTTTAATCAGTTCAACTAGACATTGTCCTTCACCCTTGGAGTCTTTTCTCCTTGTCCTGCTGCTGTCAACAACCTGCAATCCTCAACAGTGGACCATCCCCAAAAGCTAACTGTGTCTACTGGGACTACTCCACACTCATGTTACTTAATCTTGATTGGGCTCTCACTAATGTACAGTAACTGTCAAATTCCCATTCCAAACTTCATTTTCAAGCCCCCAATGCCACCCCTTCCGTAATTCTTTTTCAGAAGATGACTTCGCTTCCTACTTTCCTGAGAAAATTCCATTCTGACTTCTCTATAAGACATCACCTTCTCACTTACCTTCAATCTTGCCCTGTCAGCAAGGGCTTCCCTGCTGCCTATAAACCTGCCCGTGTCTCTTTCATTTTCAAAAATACCCCTCATTTAATCTCTTCATGTCTCTGGCCATCCATCCAATTCTCTTCCTCTCTTTTGTGACTAAATTTTGTGAGGGGGCTAGCTACAATCCAAGTGCCCACTTCCCTTCTTCACTCTGTGCAAGCTGATTTCTGATCATATTCCACTGAAACTGCTCTCTTTCTTAATGGCCAAATCTAACGGTCTCTTCTTAATCCTCATCACACTTCTTGACCTCTCTTCAGCCTTTAATATTATAGATCACTCTTTTTTCTCTAAATAACCTCATATCTGCATGTAAGCAATACATCTTTGTTTAATCCTTTATAATTGTTCCTTCACGTTTTTACATTTCTCTTCGCTCCTATGTTTGAACTCCAGAGTTTCTCTGCAGCTCTGGTCTTTTCATCAGGGGTACTTGGAAGTCCTCTATTTTATTAAAAATCCATCCCCGCCCCGCCATAGTATTATACTCAGTTTTGCTGGGTAATTTATTCTTAGCTGTAAGTTCTTGTCTGTAGTCTTCTGAATATCATATTCCAAGCTCTCTGCTCCTAAAGAATGATGGCTGCTAAATTATGTGTGATCCTGACTATGGCTCTTCAGTATTTTAATTCTTTCTTTCCAGCTGATTGCAGCATTTTGTTCTTTGATTTGGAAAAACTGAATTTTGACTATGATGTTCCTGAAAGTTTTCATTTTGTAGTTTCTTTTAGGAAGTGACCAGTGGGGTTCCATTTCCACTATGTCATCTGGTTCTAAGAGATCTGGGTAGTTTTCTCTTAAGATGCTTAAAACAGGAGGCCTAGATTCTTTTTTTTGTCATCGCCAATAATTCTTAAATTTTTTTCTCCTTGATTTGTGTTCCAGGGGAGTTGGTTTTGCTATAAGATACCTTACATCCTCTATTTTTTTCAGCCTTTTGACTTTAATATTTCTTGTTACTTCATGGAGTCACTGGCTTTAATTTGGACCATCCTAATTTTCAGGGAGTTCATTACTTAGTAAAGTTTTATACATCTTGCTCTAAGCTGTTAATTCCCTTTCCAGTTCCCTTTTGCAGAGTTCTCATTTCTTTTCCATTTTCCCCCTCAAGAGTCCTAATTCAACTTGTAGAAGAAAAACATTTTTAACTCTTTAAAAAAACTCTTCCTACCAATTGGGGAATGGCTGAACAAGTTGTGGTATATGAATGTCATGGAATACTATTGTGCTATAAGAAATGATGAACAGGAAGACTTCAGAGAGGTCTGGAAAGACTTATATGAACGGATGCTGAGTGAAAGGAGCAGAACCAGGAGATCAGTGCACACAGTAAGAACCACAGTGTGCAAAGAATTTTTCTGGTAGACTTAGTCTTTCACAGCGATGCAAGGACCCAAAACATTTCCAAAGGACTCGAGGACTGTGCCATACACAGCCAGAGAAAGAACTATGGAATTGGAACACAGAATGAAGCAGAATATTTTCTCTTGTGTTATGTTATGTTTTGTTTGAGTTTTTCTCATGGTTTCTCCTATTCATTTTAATTCTTCCACGCAACATGACTAATGTGAAAATGTGTTTAATACGAATATATGTATAACACCCATGTAAGATTGCATGCCATCTTGGGGAGGGAGAGGGAAGGGATGGAGGGGGAGAAAAATCTAAGACTCATGGAAGTGACTATAGAAAATTGAAAACAAATAAATTAATAATTTAAAAAAACCTCTTGCTTCATCTCTTCCAGGAATTCTAATGGAGTGTGCACCCAATCTGTGCACTCTGAGGCTTTGCTTGTAGATATTTTGGAGTCATTCTCCTCGTCCATGTTTGTCTCTTGAGCATCACTGACTCAACCATAGCTCATTATGGTGGGGTTCTTTTTGCTCTGTTTGTTTTCCCATTCTTCCAGCCTACTTCCCAACTTCAGACTTGAGGTTAGGGCTGGGCTCAGCCTTACTTCTGGAGAGAAGATCTGGGATGGTCCTGTTGTTGGTTTCTTGAGATATTGAGTGTGGCTACTCTGGGATCTTGGAGGACAGGACAAGGATCTGAAAGCTTTCTGTGCTCACAAAGTGGTGTGAGCCAAGGTAAAATTTGACTACTGTTCCCCTGGTCTGAGTTCTGCCAGCTCCTGACCTTGAGTGTGGGGTTTGAGCAAAGATAAACTGTTTCTGGAGTCAGCCTTATCAGCTCATGGTTCATAGTGGCAGAACTGTAGGCTCCCTTTTGGTCTGAAGAGTCCTGTCTTAGCTATTCCTCTGCAGGCTGAGCTAGATGCTGGCAATACACCTGACTCCGATTTTGGGATCTGAGACACATTGCTGCTGTTGACTTCTGAACTTCCTCCTTTCTCAGAATGCTACCTAGGACTGCTATCTGGGAATCTCTTTCTTGGACTTCTCACTCCATCTGGGATCTATAACCCAGAATTGGGTAGTGGGAGAGAAAGTTAACACCTATCTCCTTAGCAGTGCTCTGGTCTAGGTCTGGTGGTGGTCCAGACTGGGACCCCAGACCTAGACCAGAGCACTGCTAAGGAGATAGGTACTATAGCACTCCATGCACGGTGTGTTCCTGGCTCACCCCCAGGTCTCTCTAGGCTAATCTGGGCTAAAGGGCTCATTGTGCCTTTTTTTCTGGATTTTCCCATCCAGATGCATTTTTCTAGATCTGTTTGGAAGAGTTTGTGAATAGGAACTCCTATTCACATGACCTCCTACCACTCTGTCATCTGGCCTCCCCTCATTCTTTTCTCCATTCTCTGAACAAGAGACAAACCTTCTTCTTTTAATGGCTAACATCTCTCCTTGTGTCCTTGATTCCACATAACTCCATACTTTTCTTCTCCTATAGGAATTTCACAGATCATTCTTATTCTGTCTGTGTATTTGTCTGTCTGTCTCTTTATCAGTCTCTCATATACACATACATACATACATACTGTCAATTTATTTCCCCCTTTCTAGGTTCTTCCATGAAGCTTCCAAACATGCACAGGTCTCCTCATTCGTAAAACAACTTGTTTCACTCTAATCTACTCATTCTCCTGTATCTTTGTCCTCCTTTCACTACCAAATTCCTAGACTATGCTATGCTAATTTTCTTATCACTCATTCATTTCTCAACCTTCACAATACAACTTCTCATCCCACCATTCTACAGAAACCAACTTCTCCCATGTTACTGGTTATCACTTAATGGCTAAATCCAATGATCTTTTCTTAATTCTCAGAATCCTTGACCTACATTCAGCAAGTGAAATTGTTGGCCAACCCTTCTTCCTGAATCCTCTCCCTTCCTTCTACTCCTACACTCTTGGCTGAGCTTATGCTACCTCCCACTTATCCATTTAGTCCTTTATTAAATCATCAGGTTATTTCCCCCCTCCAAACCAGAAGTGTTTGTCAAGGCTTTGTCCTGGGCCTTCTTCTCTGCTCCATTTTCTTTCTCATGGTGATATCATCTATTCCTGTGGATTTAGTTATCACCCCTCTGCAAATAATTTCCAAATCTAAATATTTAAACCTAAAGTTTTACTGGAACTCTAGTCTCACATCACTGGCTGTCTGCTACACACTTCCATACTGATGTCTTCTCAGTTTCTTAAACTCCACATGTCCAAAATGGAACTCCTCATCTGACCCTCTAAGCCTTCCCTTTTTCCAAATATTTCTATTTCAGGCACCTTTGCTGTTGAAGCAGTATTATATGGTGAAAAGGCTGCTGGACGTGGGGTCAACACAGACCTGTCTTCAAATCTTGTTTCAAATATTACCTAGCTGCATGACCCAGGAAAACTACCTTTAAGAACTGTTGCCTGACTCTAAAATTGCAATATTAACTGTACTACCTGCAACTTACAGACTTGTCATGAGTAACACATTTTGTAAACTTTTGAGATTTACATAAATCAAGGTATTACTGTCATTATAACAATAACAGTAACTATTCTTGTTATTGGGCATGAGAAGGGTGTGATCCCTTCTAAGTAGTCAGGGAAAGTAGATTATGTTTTATCTTCTATACTTACTAGAGCAGAAAAATAGAATATATTTGAGAATACTTCTCAAAAGTAAAGACTACTGTAAGATTTGTGGTGTTTAAAAGACAGATATTTGCATGTGCCCATGCACACACAGACACACATACACACACTCCATTTAACCTGAAAATCCAGTTCCTCAGAATACCTTGTTAATAAATATTAATTAACGAATATTAAGAAATGTGTTGGGTAGTTTGAAGTTGTGAATTGAGAATCAAGATTTGATTTGTAGCCCTTTATCCCTCTCTATAAAATACGTCTACACTACAAATGTCCTCAGCAAGTTGTTGCTATCCAGTTGTTTTTCAGTTCTGTCAACTCTTTTGGGGTATTCTTGGCAAAGATACCAGAAAAGTTTGCCATTTCCTTCTCCAGTTCATTTTACAGAAGAGGAAGCTAAGGCAAACAGTTAAGTGACTTACCCAGGGTCACACAGCTATTAAGTATCTGAGGCCAGAAGTGAACTCAGAAAGATGAGCTTTCTTGACTCCAGGCCTGGCACTCTATCCGCTCTGTTACTTTACAGCAGGGTTCATAAATGGAGGCATAAAATTTAACTGATCTAGAAAAAAATAATGTACTCCATTATGAAATAATCAAATTAATTCTTCCTTTATGGATAATGGATCAATAAGAACATACATATTTAGTTATACCAACTGGAGATATGTCACCCTTCTACAACCAGTCTGGCCCCCATAACTCTCCTGATGCCTGCCTTAACCTTCAGGCAGGACTAGAAATGGTACATTTACTCTGTCTTCCCCCCACCCCCTACCCCCTTTCACATCCTTCTCAGGAATTGATAATCAGTTCAACATTATCTCTTATCAGGGGCTTGACAGTCTGCTGACTCTATGGCTCCCATTCAGAATCCCTGTGATTCAGAGTAATAGGCATCCAGGTCAAAATCATTTTTAAAAAATCAGTTAAGCACCAAAGAATGGCAAAGCATAAATAATGATGTTAAATACAGAGGCATCGGTGGAAAACTCTGAAGACCTTTCTTATTTAAGCAGTTTGTCCCCAATGTGTCTGTATTTAGTATCACTACCACACCTTTGGTTTTGCCAAAAGATGGTGGTGGAGGGGACGCAGTTCTACAAGGTTCAACCAGTGGTTGCTTTCAAAAAGCCAGCAGTAATGCTCAGAGTTACGGGGTCGGGGCGGGGGGAGGGAGAAGAAGAAGCCAAGAACTGCAGCATGTTCTGCAAAAGGAGCAAAACTGAAAGAAAAAGGAACACCAAGGCAGGGGCCCTAATGAGGAAGCAAAGAATTTAGGCAAGCAGGAACATCTACCAACCAGGCAGGAGCCTGAGAGAAAAAAAATGTCATTATTTCTTCTGCTAGGCAAAAAGGAGAGAAGAAAAAAGAGAAGGGACTACTCTACAAAGATTTTAAAGAAGGGACAAAGAAACCCTCCCAAACAGTATTCATTAGATCTAAAGAACATGAGGAAAATCAAGGTCCTTACCATGGTTAGGCTTTTATAACCTTGTTGCTCTCCCTTCTATCTATTTACGTATCTATCTTTACCTTCTATCTATCTATATACATATATGTTTACGTACACACACACACACACACACACACACACACACATACACACACAGGGAAGGAAGGATGAAGGGAGGGAAAAAGAGAACTTGGGGAAGTGCGGGAGAGCTAGACAGACATATGTACTGTTTCTACCCAACAGAATAGAGACTCTTGAAGGGAAAGACTATTGGTGCCTAGCATAGTATCCACCACATGGAAACCACTAATTAAATGCCTGTTAATTGACAGATGTCGTTAGGGAAGGATCAGCTAGCTTGACTAAAAAAAGTAGTTTCTGTTCCTTTCAGTTCACGTGCTTTTCAGATATCCCACTATACATTTTCAAATCAGCACAATTTCTATCCACAAACCCTCAACCAGAACAATCCAGTTAATCTAGGTTTTACAAAGGTTTCACAAGATTAATCCAAGTATATAACAGAGGACTGCAGAAAGATGATTATCTTAAAAGAATTAATCAAATTAATTAAATCAAATATGACCTCCAAAGTTGGACTTGAGAACACAAGCCCAAAGTTTGAGAAGGATTCTGATATGGCAACAGTTCTAAAATGAAAACAAAAGACAGAATTTTAAAACAAGCTAAATAAACTATCACCTGTCATACCAAGTTGTTAATTAAGACTCAAAAATAAAGTACATCTTATGATATTTTAACTCTCCACAGGGAGAACGGGAAGAGCTCTACAGTAGTAGTCTGGATTTATAGACAAAATAACAGAATCTTCAGATTGCCAGGGACCTTAGAACAGTCACCCAATACAAACCGCACTTGTATGTGAATCGCCTCTATTAACACACCTGACAAATGGATCTTCACCTTCTGTCTGAAGATATCCAGTGAAGAGGTACCTAATATTACTGGGGCAGCCCATTTCATCTCTTTATATGTTAGAAAGTTTCTCCTTATATTAAGGGTAAATCTGTTTCTCTATAGCTCCCCACCCACCCCCCCAAAAATTATTCCAATTATGCCATCTAAGGTCAAATAGAACACATCTATTTACTCTTCCACATGACAACCCTTCAGATATTTAAAGACAACTGATGTCATCTCTCCCAAATCGTACCTTTTCTGACTCAACACCTCCAATACACATACCCAGTTCCCGTAACTGAAAATCCTAAGATAAAATCTCAAGTCCCTGGTTGTTGCCAACACTCGGGTCTGATCATTCGCTATCTGGTCAGCGTCTTTCCTAAAATGTGACTCTGAGAACCAAATAATTAAGAAGTAGTCTAACCAGGGCATGTCAAGCCAAGTCAGCCAGCATTTATTAAGCACTTAACATGTGCTAGATTCTGTGATGTAAGCAGATGGGATTACAAGTAAGGGCAAAAACAATCTTTGAAAGCAGCACAGAGACTACTGCCTCCTATGACTGAAACCTTATAACATGCACATTAGTGATGCTGATAACTGACTTTACATTGTATTTTTTTACATCTTATAAAACACTTTATACAGTCTACTTGATCCTTACAACAACTCTGTCAGATAATATGCCTCCATTATGGTACTAAAACAGCAAGATGCCTAAATACATCTAAAGTATAATTTGATTTAGAAATGACACAAAACACACAGTTTTTCAGAACCGTTATAGAAATTATTCCCCTTAGAAAAAACAAAAACATTCCTCTACCCCACATCCTCACTCCTCCCTATGTCCTCCGAAAATCTGCATTTTACAGATTCCCAAATACACATTTTACAGATTAGAAAACTAGGGCACTTAGAAGTGATTAGACTAAGGTAAAAAGCGGCAGAACTGGAAGGGAACCCCAGATCTCCTGATTTCACATTCAAAGTTCATAACATGAAGGTGATCTAGGGAGATAATATAATTTCAGAAAATCAGATAAGATACACATAATCAATCACCTTCACATTTTGGTTTGCAACTTTTTAAAAAACATACGACAAGTTTTAAAAAACATTCATTTGACACATTTTACTCAAATGCTTTTTTACAGTAGTGAGGACTCATAAAAGGGGGAAACAATTCCAGAAATGAACCAAGTTTACAGGTGCAACTTATACGCTATGTGCAGAAATGCTGATGTCATAGCCAATTGCCAGGAGTCAAAAGTAACAGCTGATTCGGCTCATCTCAGAAGTTATTAAGCCTGTCTGTCAGTACATCCGTGTCTATAGCAAATGCACACTTAGATCACAGAAATCAAGCAGTACACTCATATTTGTAAATGAAAGGGATCTAGTCTACCACATTGCATTTAATTCCCTGTTTGTCAAGTCATTTGACCAAATGCTAAATTTCAGTTCTGAAACAAACACTTTTAATGAAGCCAGATTCAATAATGAGCTTAGCCTTTTCTAATAATTTTACATAGACTTCACTTCTTAGATGTGGCCTGGATTTTGGTCAAAGTGAAGTAAAAGAAAAGAGTGAGAGAAAAGTCTGACATGTTTGCTGATGTGAATCTCTCTTTTTAGAGGAGCTGGAGAATTCAATTCCAATTTGTAAAGGGCTGATATGCTGATGTAAAGGGCTGATAAATCTCTGTGGTAAACTGGTGATATACAGAGGGAAAACAGCACAGTCCCCATCCCATCAAGGAGCATATGGTCTAAAGAATGGGGTGGAAATAGGGAGGCAAAACCATTTATACAAGAAGTAATGATATAACTTAGAATGTAATAAATATATTGGAGAGGATACAGAGTGGGAGGGGAGAGACTGGGGGATAGAATATCATGTTTCTTACTGAGGGGAATCATTTCTACCTGGAGATCAAAAAAAGGCTACTTGAAAAACACATGCCCTGAAAAGTTGACTAGGTTTTCTGTTTTACTGATAAATCCAATCATACTTTAAATGTACTTGGGGGTATGGCTGTTTAAAGGAGACTACAGGAATACTATAATGAAGGCAACTCAACAGGGCTTTATCCCAAGACAGCAAGCAACATGGAGGACATTTCCTTCTGCCATTTTCATGCACCCAATGCCTCGCTGTCCCCTCCTGTATACTGTGACTCCAATTCTTTGCCTAGCACCAGGCTGCTACTCCCAAGGTCTTGTCACTGTAGCAGTCTTATCCTGGGCTTCCTCCTCTGCCCAACAACAATGACAACTACCAAAAAGGCACAGAATGGACTCTCTGAAGGATGGGTCACCTCCTTTCACAACAGTACCACAGTTAGCCCACCCTCTGAGGCATCACTGCGACCAACCCTACCTGCCATGCTCTGTCCAATGACCAGCGAATTGATATACTATTGGAAGAAATGAAGCACATCAATACTGATATTCTTGTGATAAAAAGAAATCATTCAACAAAATGAAGCTACAGCAAAATGGCAGGATGGCTCAATGAGTTTTCTTGGACAAACAAACAGGAGTTAGAAGAACTGGTTTCAAATGTCTAAAGGAAATAACAAATTTCATTTCCTAGAACATCTTATATTACAATGATTGTGATAAATAGGAACAAAAAACCACTACAAAATTAACTATAGCATATGCTCCAATGTGTATTGTAAAGGATGAGCTACTAAAGCCCCAAACTGGTAAGTGGAAGAAGACAGACACCACATTTAATTACCATGAAGTCCTTCAAAAGTTTAACTAGTATAAAATAGTGGCCACAACATAGAGGTCAAAGGAGTCCAGAAATTGCCTGGGCCCAAAACCAATGATCTCCTTGCCTAGTAGAGATATATGGTGGTCCAGGCTAGACTGAATTGTCAACTATGTTTAATATACTATGAGCAGCTTCACCTTTTACAAGTTTGTTTGTTGTTTTTTTTTAAAGGCATGGAAACTAAAATATTTAAAAGGCTAGGCATAAGACCTAAGAAAAAGTCATATCACCTAAAGAGCATGCACAGATGAAACCAGCAAGAGAATAACAAATACATCAATCTGTCATCACTTCCATATTGATCTATTCTCAGTTACTGTACAGTGATCGCCTCATTTGGACCTGAAAACCTTAATCTCTAAGTACTCTAGGAAAAAGTAGAGATGGCACAGTTTGGAAGACTAGCATGACCAAATCAATGGTACAGCAAGGGAATCAGTGCCAGAGGTTACACAGCCTTCAGAGCACTGGAGGAGGCCTTGAAGAGCATCTCAGGAAGAAGGTAGGAATACTTTTAAAAAATGACCAATCCCTAAGCCTACGCTTACTTTGTCATCTCTGTAGAATCTTCATGAGAAGGATCTCCTTCTGTGTTAGGAGAATTGCTGTTGGAAACACGAGGAGGAAACCAGCAATCTTTTCACAAATGCTTCTCTGCAGCAGACCACATATAATCACATAATTGACGAAAATGTACAGAGAAAAAAGAATCTCAACTGCATTTGGAAATAACCACAAAAGATTGCATTTGATTTAGTGAAATAAAACACATACTTAGAGGCTCTCTTCCCAAAAGGAGTCTCTTTATCCACATATGTAAGATTATACAAAATAAATACAAGGACAGAGATAACTGTGTGTCAATGACTACGATTAACGGGGAGAGAAGTATAAAACCAGGAGCCATGTGCTCAGCAGAGGGGCTGCCAAAGTCATGCGGGGCCTCTTACCAAGAATACAAATTGAATACAAGCACTCATCACAGATAGGGAGACCCTCTGAGATGCTTCTACTTACGCGGGCTTGGTATTGCCTCAAAATGACATAGAAACTCTGTTTAACTTTTAAAGGTCTTTACAACTGGACCCAAACCATCTTTCCAGCCCCAATACATACATACATACATACATACATACATACATATATATATATATATATATATATATTACTTCCTCTTCACATTCTGTGATCTAAGTAGATTGTCCTTTTCCCTGTTCCTCACAAATAGCACACCATTTTCACATCACTGCACCTTTTCCACTGGCTCTGCACTGAGAATTCATTCTCTCTCATCTCCACCTATCAGAATCTCTTTTTTCTTCCAAGATGCAGCTCAAGCACTGCTTCCTATGTGAAGCTTTTTCTTGTTTTCTCAAGTACTAGGGCCTTCACTTCCACACTATCTTATTTTAACTATATCTATTCTATGTTATTCTTATTTATTTACATTTTCATTATTTATTCTCTTTATTCTATTTTAGCTATGTATTTATTCTATTTTATTCCTATTTATTCTGTTTTAACAATGTATTTATGTATGCCCTCATCTCCTTCAGTGAAATGTGAGTTTCAAAGAGGGATTGTTTCATTCTTTATTACTCGTATTGCCAAGACCTGGCATAGTGCCTGGCATACTACAGGCACTTAATCCTTGATTAAGTCTCAGAATAAGTCCTTTCTCAATGAAGAATAGCTAGATAGAGGATGGATTGGGATCTGGAAAGACTTGAGACAGAGAAAAATTAAGAGACTATTTAAACAGCCCTAGTGAGAGGTGATAAGGGGCTGAACTAGGGTGGTGGCTGTTTGACTGGAGAGAAGGGGAGGTGTATTTTAGAGATATAATGGAGGTATATTAGAAACAACAAATTTTGACAACTGGTTGGATATGTGGGGGCAAGTGAGAGTGAAGAGTCAAAAATTATTGTGGTTGAGAATCTGGGTAACTAAGAGAATGGTGGGGCTAGGAGCATAAATAAGGAAGCTCATAAGAGGGGTGAGTTTGGGGGAGAGATAATAAGTAATTTTGTTTCAGACATGTTGACTTTGAAACACTCAATAGGGTGCCAGTGATGTAGAACTGGAACAAGAGAGAATAGGGCTAGATAGATAGACAGATCTGGGAGTCATTTGCGTAGAGGTGATAATTAAAGCCATGAGATCTGATGAAGTCACCAAATAAGAGAGAGTATAGAGAGGAGAGTGCTTATGTTTGGGACAGGCAAAGGAGATGGACCATGTGTTGGATCCAGAACTAAGCAGGAGGAAGAGAGGAGACAGGATTATATCTGTGAAACAGTGCTTTTAATGATCTCAAGCTGTTCCCTGAAACAATGACCCATCTTCTCCACACAAACTGTCTCCCAGAAATGTTGTGTGTGTGTACGTTTGGAACAACCCAATCTGAGAAATCAGTTAGGGATGATCCAAAAACGATAGAGAGACATGTGTTGCATACATGCAGCTGCAGAACATTTCTAATAATGGTCAGTGAGTGATATAAAGGTTACCTATCACAAAAAAAGGAGACCCTTATGAGGAAAGTTGCATGGGATAACAGGTTGCGGGTCTGAGCAGACGCATGTTCATAGGGTGTAAAAAAAAAACAAAACCTGGATGAAGTCCCTCAGGAGGTTGGGGATGGGGTCTGTGGAGGCTCTCTGGGGGAATAAGAATTGCACATATTGAGAAGGTATAGAGGAGTAACAATTTTCACTAATGCAGGAATACCCTCCCCTTTGATGAGAACACAGATCAGAAACTAAAGAAATTTTAAAAGTTTACATTTTTATGTGCTGCATTTTCTTAAAACAAATTATACCTGTGAAGGGACCTTTCTCATAAAGGTCTCACTAACAAAAAACATTCTAAAAGGGGGAAAAAAGGAACATTGTGACTACATGAGCTTGGTTAGTTACTTCATGTGTAACATGCCTCACAGAACACAGGAAACCCAGAGTTGAAGCTTTCTACCCCAAGGTAGATGGGGACTACTAGTACTGCAGGTACAGATCATGGAGAAGGAAATCACCTTGGTTCAAGTTAAATGGTGTTTTGTTCTGTTTTGTTTTTCAAATGGAGTATCACTACTCAAGTGTAGAGCAGCTATATCAGACTTGCACTGGCTACAGAAAGGCTTGCTATGACACCATTCTGGCATAAGAAGTAGGTGATAGTATAATATAATATAATCCCTTTATATTTTGCCCCAGGGAGTATTGGTTATTAGGCATAAGTCCTTTTGGGAAACAGTATGCACCATGGAGATCAATAAGCTCAAGACCTGTTTGTTAAAATTACATGCAAAGACCTTTTCCCAAACATCCGGAAATTCTTGATAATCTGGTTCATATATTTTGTCAGACTTTTCAACCACTCTAGATAAAGACTGACCCTTTGTGGCTGACTTAGTTAATCACTCACAAAATCCCTTGAGATTTTCCAGGAAATCTACTGTTGTGGCAGGAGAAAAATTAAACACTTACAGTCACGCAGTCAATAAGCACTTACTAAATGCCTACTATGTAAAAGGCACTGTGCTAAGCACTGAGGTTACAAAGAAAGGTAAAAGTCAGTCCTTGCCATCGCAGAGCTCACACACTAACAGAGGAGAAAAGAAGAGAACAATGATATGAAATCTACATGTAGAATAAATAGGAAATAATTAACAGAGAGAAGGCACCAAGGTTAAGAGGGAATGGGAAGGCCTTCCTGTAGAAGGTGGGATCTGGGTTGAGACCTGAAGAAAGCCAGGAGGCAGAGAGGAGAAGAGAGAGCTTTCTAGATCTGGGAGGGAGTCAGTAAAACGAACCAGAGCAAAGATGGAGCTCACAGAGCAGTAGCAAGGGCATTGTCACTGAATCTAAGAGTATTTGGAGGGTTGTAAAGTGCTAAGAAGACCTGAAAGGTAGGCAAGGGGAACTAGGTTATGAAGATCTCTGAATGTCAAAGAGAGGTGATAGGGAGTCACTGGAATTTGCTGAGTAGGATGGGGCATTTGGTGATATGGTCAGAGCTGAGTTTTAGGTAAATCACTTTGGTAGCTGAGTGGATGACGGACTGGGGTGGAAAGAGACAGGCCTTCCAGCAAGCAGGCTATTGCGATAGTTCAGGCACCTGTTGACAAGGACCTGCACCCAGAGTGATGCCTATGTCAAAGAAGAGAAGGAGGCATATTTAAGAAGTGTTGCAAAGGCAAAACCAATAGGCTCTGAGAGAGACTGGATATGGGAGAGCAAGAGGTAGTGAGGAGTCCAGGATGACACCAAAGCTGTGAGTCTGGGAAGATGGTGGTACCCACAACAGTAATAGAGAAGTTTGGAAATGGAGAGGACTTGGGGGAAAGATACTGAGCTGAGCTTTGGAAATGTTGAGTTTAAAATGTTTCCTGGACATTCAGTTCAAGATATCTGAAAGACAGTTGTAGATGTAAGACTGAAAATCAGCAGAGAAGTTATGGCAGATTTGAGAATCATCAGTGTAGAGATGGTAATTAAATTCGTGGAAGCTGATGAGATCCTCAAGTGAATGGGAAGACCTTCCTGTAGAAGATGGGATCTGGGTTGAGACTTGAAGAAAGCCAGGAGGCAGAGAGGACAAGGGAGAGCTTTCTAGATCTGGGAGGGAGTCAGTGAAATGGACCAGAGCAAAGATGGAGCTCACAGAGCAGTAGCAAGGGCAGTGTCACTGAATCTAAGAGTATTTGGAGGGTCGAGAAGAGAAAGGGGCCCAGGTCAGAGCCCTATGGGACAGACACTCAGAGTTAGAGAGCATGAGCTGAATGAGGATCCAGCAAAGGAAAATGGGACAGGATTGGTCAGAGAGATAGGAAGAGAATTGTGAGACAGTGATGTCCTGAAAACCCAGACAGAGAAGAGTATCAAGAAGAGAGTGACTGACAGTGCCAAAAGGCTGTAGAGAGGTCAAGAAAAATGAGGACTGGCAAAAGGTCTCTGGATGTGGCAATTAGGAGATGACTGGTAATTTTGGAGACAGCAATTTCAGCTCTCCCAAAACTTTGTTACTATATTACTATATGTTACTATATTCTGTCCTAACTCAGGAATACATCTTCAAGTTCTTAGTATCTTGTCAATTATTGTATGAATTTCAATATACCAATTTTATATCTGTTTGAAGTTTTAGTATTAAATATGCATATAATAATGGAACCATTACTATTATGGCAGGATTGATGGCAGCAGTCAACTCATTTTACTGTTTCTAGATTTTTTTGAACTGTACTTTGCCATTATTTCTAAGCAAAGGCAGGAAGAGGTAAGGAGTAATGAGATTTTTCCCAAGTCTTAAAAGACTCCGTGGGCTGTGCTGTTTCCCCACCTACACCTTGAAGTAAGGAATAGGTGACTACAGTTCAGTTGCCCTAAGTTGCTAAAATTAAGAACTGGGCACCATCAGTTGGTAACAAGTTGGGAGTTTTTCAGAGCTCCCCAATGATCCCCTTTTGTAATAGCCGGGAATGGATATGGCCTTAAGTAAAGAGGTATAAATATGTTAACTGGATCAGAGATTTACTAGCCCTGGCTATCTCATTTTAAGAGCGTGAAGGGGACAAGAAATCTGTAAACAATTTTAAATGAAAATATCAAGAAGAAAAAAGAATCCCACTCAGTTTTCTCTATAAAGGTGACTGCTGTCTGAGCACAACCCAAAGTATCAATACTTACTTATATACAGCGACCATAACTTTGATGTGTTTGATTTGTTATCAACCCTAAATTCCTTTCCCACATCAAGAAGCCTCCAGACACTATAAGTTTGGAGCAGCTCTTAAGGTACCACGAGGGAAAGTTTTTTGATTATTCAATCAAATACAAGTCCTATTTATGTTATAATAAACCTGTCCTGTGTTCTTTGAAAATACAATATTTGGCACATAGTAAATACTTAAAAATGTTTATTGACTATCGTTTAAATGTTTATCAATTGAGCTCAGATTAGGAAAACAGGACCGGAACACTATTAGTTATTGATAAGTTTCGAAGCTCAAATCCAAGCTGTGTGCATTGAGAGCTTCACTTCTGGGACCAACAGACTCACATTTATGTGTTTCCCATTTAAACCCAAAATTACTGCTGGTGGCAGCAACCACTGGACAACCATTTCTCTTCCCAATTTACCCTTCACAGTCATCAGAAAGGGAAGTAACTCCTGTGGAAAAGAAGGCAGCCATTCCCACCAACTACAAACCAACTGCCACACACAAGACAATCTAGCTGAAGTAGTGTGAGCCCCTCAGAGAGAGACAGAAGGCAACAGTATGTGCCAGGCAACTCAAACTATCATGTCAGCTGAGATACTGACCTCATGTCCCCTTGAACTCAAATAGGGAAAGCCCAAGGCCCAGAACCCAAGAGCCCTGGGAACAGAGACATTAAATAATGACAGTTTCAAAAGAGGCATAAACATTTATTTTGCCACTGCACCCTAAGGCTCATGTTTTTTCATCTGTATTGCAGCCAAATCCTTCCAGAACACTGATGTAATCAGCAAACAGGAACAACTAAAGCACCTCATTATCTATTGGGGATCCTTTGATTTGAATTCTGAGCAGGATATCCATCATGATGGTAACAAACACCACTGGCAAGCATGCATTTTCCTATTTCATGTCTCACACCAATAAAAAGGCTCACTAAACAAAATTACCTCTATAGTTATATCTTTCAAGGAATCGTGTATGATTTAACTTAATTTAAATTTAATTTAATTTAAATTAATATTTGCTTACATAATTCCTCACATTTTATGGAAAATACTGAAGTAATACCCTTCCAACAACAGCAAACTCTGGTAATGCTGCCTCTAAGATACAACCTGGCTCCTGGTGGCCTCCTATACTCTTCAAATAGGCCTCTGGAGGTCTTGTAAAATATGAGAACTTTGTGCATTTGCTACTGAAGTACTTTGCCCAAAGTTTCTCTTGTTTTTTCTCCATGTACATTTCCCAAAATATCAGAATGTGAAGCAGGATGTTATCCAAAGGGAAAAACAATGATGAAGCAGGATATTATCCAATGGGAAACACAATCAGAACAAATTAAATAATGCTGGTTCCAAACATGATCTTACATAAGGTAATGAGGTAACTTTATTCTCTCAAAGAATAAAGTGAAATCAATTCAACAGCTTCTAAATGTCAAGAAAATTTCTTAGTGAGAGGTATGTAAATTGATAAGCACAGCTAAGGTTTAGAAACAAATGTCTAAAACTCTAAAACATTCCTTTCAGATGTATATAATTTTTTAAATTCCATGATTAAAAGGGCATCCCAAAAATAAATCTCTAAGGCTGAAAATGAGGTAAACAACATAGCAAACATTATTCCTGTAACTAATCCTGAGGCAGTACAGGAAAGGTGAGTGCTGTTGACATAAGTTTCTGGAAAACCAATGATTGTTTCCAAGGGCAATGATAACTAAAGCTTTTGTCTCAGAACTCAAGTGAAAAGCAGAGTATAACAAAAGCAGTTTACCTTATATTAACACATTCATATTCTGCTTTATGGTTTTTTAAAAAACTGATTTCATTTCTGCAGAAAAGAGAAAAATTATTTTCAGGTGCTTGTGGTATTAATGTGGTCTCAGAAAAAAAAACCACAGAGGGGTCATTTCAAATCTTTGATTTGCCTGCTGCCAATGACAAAATCAGCCTATCAAAGGGAAAATCACATAAAGAAAAAAACCTTGTATTTCCTTCTCAGAAGTATGAGGGTGAATGGGGTAAAGGGGAAATATTTGAAGAAGTAAACAATAAATAGGGTGAATGCTTCTTAGTAGCATATAATATCTTCTTGCTATTAAATGCTAGTTTGATTTCACAGAGAAAAAGAGAAAGGATTTGTTTTCTCTTTTAAGAAAAATGCCAAATGTGACCTGAAAGTTTAAAAAAAAAAAAAGGTTTACCAAACTATTTCTATCTCACTCCTTTAACTGATCCAGGATCTCATCCAGGAAGGCATTCCTTACACTGATGCACAAAGCGCAATCTAGTCACACCTTTGGAATTTACGAATTCTTGTCCATATCTTCCAATGTAATGGAAGCCAGAGATGATTTTCTGAGTCTCTTGACAACGCCTGGGTGGTGAGGTAGCAACAATCAGACTGTCTCCTACTCTCAGAAAATCCAACTCCTTTCCCAACCACAATTTCTCTCAATAGGGTCCCTGGTGCTACTTCTTGAACTCAAATCATCATTGATAATATGCTGAAGCCCATTTATGCTGCTCCCATACTTCTCCATTCCCTGTTGTTGACCCTTAATTTTGAGTCTTTCAAGATTGGATTCCCTTACTCACCTCTTAATGCTATTAAGGAGATGGTTTCAGGGTATTAAAAGCACAATACAACTTCCCAAAGGCAACCCAGTCTACTTCCTTCTATTCAACTCAGAGCCTGGTTCAGTGTTCAGCAGCACTATCTGTCCAAGATATAGGTACTGACGGGCCAGTCCTATGGGCTAGGGGTAATAATAAGCTCTTTGATGATGGAGATAGTACTTACTAACACACAGTGTTAGTACGTGCTAAAAAAAAAAAGTCCTAATTGCTAGAAGGCAGGATTTGAGCAATTGGTGTGGAAAAAGCTGGCCATCTTTTATTTTACTTAGCATGTATCAACATTCTAGAAGTGCTAGAATGAGGTAGAAGGTAGGTAGTAGGTGAAGAACCTATTACAATGCCTGGTTCAATAAGCAACGATTAATCAATGTTTGTTGACTGATAGTCTGGGTCACAGGAATAGTTCTTTTAGTTCTTCCTATGTGGATAATACAATAAAACTCTTTTGTTTGATAATGGAAGCTCTGCAAAGTTCACAATATAGTGAACACAATATCATCCACAAACAGGACTTCTTAGAGAACTTCACTATCTACACTATCTCTTCTATTTGGATACTGTGCTAAACATTTTGCATGCTTAGGGCAAATACACAGGGGACCATTCATCTCTCTGTTTTATGCATTATTTGATATTAATAACCAAAGGATCTTCAAACAAAATTGTCCCTAATTGATTTGTTTTTCAAGAAATATTTTAAGATTCTTTCATGCATCTTGTTGAAGGAAAGCTTTTAAGGCAACACTCTGTTCTACCAAATTTAAATACTTTTTAATCATCCAAAACAATAATCACAGTGGGAGCTTGTATCCTCTACATCTTTAAGTCATTCGTGTGACTCTAAAAATGAGATCTGCACCAAATCCCAGAACACTCTAGAGTCTATTAAGTAACTCTCACACTCTCACTTTCACATGGTCACTCAAAAGAGGTAAGTCTAGAAATCTACACCAGAAAAACCAAACGGATGATGAATGCATATTGCCCCGATAATGCAGTCCACTGATTTAGGAACTGCATACAGACAGTGATCTGAGTCTAGAATTGAAAAGGAGGAAGAGAACAGAGTGGATAGCATTGAAGAGACTATGCCATGCATGCACCCAATGATCCCAAGCTTCTCCCTGAAAAAAAGCCTATTTCATTAAAAAGACTTTAAGTAGTGCTATATGGCTGAAAATCATGAAATATCAGAGGCTCTGAGGACTCGAAATCACAGGAGACCTAAAGGGCAATGGAAAGATGCCCTATGAATATAATTAGCCTATGAGAAATTAGCAATGATTTACAAGAAGTGGAAATAACCCTGATTTGTAGCCATCTCCATTATACAGATGAGAAAATTGAGACTGAGAGAGGTTAAGTGACTTGCCTACAGTCATATAGCTAATAAGTGTCTAAGGCAGGATGTGAACCTAACTCTTCCTGATTCCAGATCCAATGATTTATTCATTGAGCCACTGAGCTTTATAAAAACCACACTGAAGGATTCTAACAGAACTGCCTAACTGCAATGGACACAAAAAGAAAGTTCTCAGCTCAGAAAAAGTCTCTGGTTTGTTCTTAAATGCAAAGGTATGACTAATTGGTGATCCTTAACTATCAGTAATGCATTAGGTTAAACAGTGAATACCTTGCTCGTTAAGAAAAACAGCTGTAGTGTTAATTGCACCAGCTATACCTGGTGCAGGTATGGTCAGAAAACCATGTCACCAATCTTTTGATTCTCATATGCCTCATGCTGGCAAATTGATAAGATATTTTTCTATTTATTTAAAATGTCTATCATCATTTACAAGTATCAGAGAGCCTACACAGTCCTTGAGTTAAGTCTATAAAGAACAGCTTAACTTGACAGTCCAAAAGAGGTATGGAAGTTGGTTAGACTGCATGGTTTTTTAAACAATCCATAGGGGGCAGAGTCAAGATGGCAGAGTAGAAAGATGCACCTACTCTATCTCTTCCCCCACAACCCGTAAAATATCTATAAAAATGACTCTCAACAAATTCTAGAGCAGCAGAAGTCAAAAAACGACAGAGTGAAAGAGATTTCCAGCCAAGGCAGCCTTGAAGGCCAACAGGAAAGGTCTATTGCACTGGGTGCAGAATGGAGCACAGCCCAGCCTCGGACACGCAACTTAGCACAGACAGGACCTAAGCAGCCTCGGGGTGGAATCCCTGGCAGCAACTGTGGTTCCCAAATCTCTCAACCCACAAACACCAAAGACAACTTCAAAGGTCAGTGAGAAAGCTTTTTCACCTGGATGAGAAGGGAACAGGGTCCTTCCCTAGCCCTGGCCCCAAGCATCGGAAAAGCAACTGCATGGAAAATACATCCAGGAGAGATAATTTAAAAATTATGGGACTACTTGAAAACCATGATCAAAAAAAAAAAACCCTAGGCATCATCTTTCATGAAATTATCAAGGAAAACTGCCCTGATATACTGGAACCAGAAGGTAAAATAAATATTGAAAGAATTCACCAATTACCTCCTGAAAGAGATATGAAAAGAAAAATTCCTAGGAATATTGTAGCCAAATTCCAGAGTTCCTAGGTCAAGGCGAAAATATTGCAAGCAGCCAGAAAGGAAACAATTCAAACATTGTGGAAATATAATCAGGATAACACAGGATCTAGCAGCTTCTACATTAAGGGATCATAGGGCTTGGAACATGATATTCTAGAAGTCAAAGAAGCTATGATTAAAACCAAGAATCACCTATCCAGCAAACTGAGTATAATACTTCATGGGAAGAAATGGTCATTCTATGAAATAGAGGACTTTCAAGCATTCTTGATGAAAAGACCAGAGCTGAATAGAAAATATGACTTTCAAACACAAGAATCAAGAGAAGCATGAAAAGGTAAACAGGAAAGAGAAATCATAAGGGACTTACTAAAGTTGAACTATTTACATTCCTACATGGAAAGATAATATTTGTAACTTTTCTCAGTATCTGGGTAGTTGGAAGGATTATACATATGTATACGTATATATAATATTTATATTTATTATATATTATATATTATTTAATTAATTAATATATAATAAATATAATATATATTTATAAATATATATTTATTTATAAAAATATTAAAAATATATTTATAAAAATATATATAAATGGATAGATAGATAAATAGACAGAGGGCACAGGGTGAGTTGAATAGGAAGGGATCATATCTAAAAAAATAAAATTAAGGTGTGAGAGAGGAATATTTTGGGAGGAGAAAGGGAGAAACAGAATGGGGCAAATTATCTCTTATAAAAGAGGCAAGAAAAAGTTTTTCAATGGAGGGGGAAAGGAGGGAGGTGAGAGGGGAAAAAGTGAAGTTTACTCCCATCACATTTGGCTTAAGGAGGGAATAACATGCACACCCAATTTGATATGAAAATCTATCTTCCACTACAGGAAAGTAGGGGATGAGAGGATAAGTGGGGTTGGGGGATGGTAGAGGGGAGAGTAAATGGGAGGAGGGAGTAATAAGAAGTAATCACTCTAGGGGAGGGACAAGGTCTAAAGAAAGAATAGAATAAAGAGGGGGCAGGAAAGGATGGGAGGAAATATAATCAGTCTTTCACAACATGAATATTATGGAAGTTTTTAGCAAAACTACACATATATAGCTCATATTGAATTGCTTGCCTTCTCAGTGGGGATGGGTGGGTGGGGAGGGAGGAAGGGAGAGAAGCTGGAACTCAAAGTTTAAAGAATGAATGTTGAGAATTGTTTTTGCACGAACTGGAAAATAAGAAATACAGGTAATGGGATATAGAAATCTATCTTGCCCTACAAGAGAGAAGATGGGGATAAAGGAAGGAAAGGATGTGATAGAAGGGAGAGCAGATTGGGAAAAAGGATAATTAGAATGCATGGTGTTTTGAGGTGGGGGGGGAGGAGAGAGATAGGGAGAAAATTTGGAACCCAAAATCTTGTGGAAATGAATGTTGAAAACTAAAAATAAATGAATAAATTAAAATTTTTAAAAATCCATAATTACAATTTTTTATGGGTCAAAGATAGAGATAAATTTTGTTTTGAAACAAACGACAAAACAAATTTTGCTTCAAAATCCTAAGGCAAATCATATGAAGTAAACCTCTGCTATAACACCTATGATCGAAATATGGCACAAAAATAACCAAAAAGTAAAAATTTATAACTATCTCTCATCTTCCCCATAAATCAGGAAAAGGAAATGAATTACATAGTCTTGTATCTCCAGCATTTATTTGAATCAGAAGATTATGATAACAACACCAAAGAAAGGCCATAAATATTTAAACTGCTCCTTGGGTAAACAGAGGGACTTGAAGATTTAAAGGCTTATTCAACATATTCACTCTTCATCTTCTTAGACAAGTTTTTCTCTATGAGAAACTTTCAGTCTTTAAAGCAATGTCAGTGAACAGCTCAAGTGTCCCAAGTATAATGGTAAATTAATGTAACTACAATAAATACCAAAAGATGTGGCTGAGTGGTTGTTGAAAAATGTAAGAGCACTTGAAAACTGATCAACCAAAACACAAAAGTTCAGGGGAACATTTATAAATTATGTTTTTAAGTATAGTAAAAGAAATATTATTTCAATATGTGACTAAATTATCAAGAAGCATACACTCATCTTAAATATTTGTAAAAACTTTCTTCATTTTACCATTACACACACACACACACACACACACACACACACACACACATATCAGAAAAGAAATAAGTGTGATTTTAACAGTGAACTTTCTTATGTTTACAGGGTGTGAATTTTTATTTCTAAATACGTGTATGATAAATACTAATGCTTTTTCTTTTATTACGGTGGGTAAAAGTAATTTCTACATTTTCATCTGATGGCAAATATGGACTGAGTTTAGTTACATCCATCCCATAGCCAACAAAAGCAAATGCTCTCATGTTTTTGGATCACCATGTATATATCTATGACTTTCAACTTGTAAGGAAAAATCTTAACCATCTTATTGAGTAGTAAAATTTTAGCTTGAGATAAGCTTACCAGGACAATTTTGTCAGTCTATTATTTGTTTGATCCTCTCCCACTGAACCAAAATCTTTCTTAAAACTACCATCAAAAACTATTATTAAAATTACTATTAATACTTTCTTGCATGTTCACAAAAGAAGGTCACTCCAAATGGGTTTATAAACTTACACATAAATACAAAGGCGCACCACAGAATACGAAAAAGTCAGAAATAGCAAACTAACCTGCTTCTTCTCGTATTGGCTTATCAGGCGCAAAAATAAGGCATAACATCTGGAATAGTCAGCCAAGGCTGCACAGCAGTCGTGACAGGAAGAAAGTTTGCTGCATATACACCAAATGGGGAAATAAAAATGAAAAAAAAATTTTATTCTTCTGCAAAACTCAAATTTGTGTTCTGCCCACTGAGAAACTTAGGTTCTAAAAGATTCATTTTCAGAGTTAAAAAATTACCTAGTATGGCTCCCCACATGTAACATTCTATAGCATATACCCCACAAGGCCACATGGGAAACATTTAAAGACTATTGTATAAAAGATAACTATGAAAAACATGTGCACCCATATCTCTCTAGCAAAATTGATATTGTAAAAGGTCAAATAGCTATATTTTTAAATGTAACATTTTTAAATGTAACATCATACTTTAAGGTAGCACTATGAAAACACTGGCTCTATACCTCCTTTCAAAAAAAATTATTCAAGTCAAAGGAATTTTTTAATTTGGTTTTTTTTTTTGGTCAATGATAAGGAGATTTGACTCATAAAGTATTTTATCCCACAAACACTATACAATTAAATAGGAATTAAGAGCAGTTTTCTTTACTGTTTCTAATTTGTATACTCAAAATATCTTTGCAGTTCAGAGGCCTTTGGAGGAAACCTGGACACCTGCAGAGGAGAGTAGGACAGGTAGCCACATAAGTCATAATGGGTAGGGGTGCAACAAGGAACACTTTCTAATATTTTTTGGAAACACACATATTTTTAATGACAGAATATTCCAATCTGGTACAAAGATGTAACACTGACCAGAAGGAAGAGTTGGGGTTCCTAAGACAGTAGCATAGCAGCCCCAGCTCTTCCTTGAGTCAGGGGTACAGTGGCAGAAACAACGTGGGAAAGGGAAGCAGAGATTTGAAAGCAAACATCTTTTAAAAGTCAGGTTCCATAAGTCCACATTGGGGTAAGATTTTTCCATCTTTTTACGAATAAGTCATTACAGTTTTATTACAATAGATTTTACCTTCTGTCTCCAAAGAACAACTCAAACGTTATTTGTGACCATAGCATTTTTAGGGCTGGAGAAGGTGGCAAACAACTGTATCATTTGAGTTGTATTCATGTAGATAAGAGGATAACAATATCTGTGGTATTGGTTCAAGATCCAGGTCCCTGAGTGAAAAGTTACTCACATGTCTTCGTACTCTTGCCACATCTATATATGTTCGATGTAGCTGTGCTACACTGGGCCAATCAGCATCTTTCTGTGTCACCATAAGGTCCAAATAAGTGTTAGAATTTTATGTCAGCTGGAGGACTGCTCCTCTAAGTCAGAAAGAACTTTTTTTTTATCTTTGTGTCCCAAGTGCCTAGCTACCATAATTTGCACATAAGATGTATTGAGCAAATATCTGTTCCACTAATCTGGGATTTGAAGTTAAAAGATGCTGGATACCCACTGTCTAGACTGTACCCAAAGCAAGGTCAATGGAACCAAGCGACTAGCTCGCTATCTAAGGGAGGGAGTGTTTTTGAGCTTCTCAATCATCTTGAGAAGGGTGAGAAGTTTATAAAATTAAAAAGATTCCATCACAAATCAATAAAGGTATTATTTTTAGAGGTTTCATTGGTGTGGAACAGAGGATAGTAGGGAAAGCACTGGTCCTAGGAACAGAAAACCTATGTTAATATCCAGGATCCTATATTAACTAATTAGGTGACTATGACTAAACCATTTGACCTTTTTAAAATGTCATTTTATCATCTGCAAAGAAGGTGATACTTACACTACCTGATTCACAGGGGTGCTGTAAAAGAAAGTGTTTGTAAACCTTAAGCTTTGTAAATCTTAAAGTGCTATGGCAATTTGTATTACATCATAACCCAAACCACTCTTGATAATTAATCAGCAATAGGCAGAAAGCCTTTAGGTACACAAAAGAAACTAAAAGAACTTGAAGTTTGATGGGAATCCCCTTTTTTTACAGGGAACTTGAACATGCATGAATGCAAGTCCTACATGCTAATCTAAAATCACAAGCAGCAGAGGAAGAATATTATAGTATCATACATACTCACAAAAAATCAGATCCTCAAAAAGGAATAGATTCATTCAACCAACTTTAACTTTGAGCCTGGGATGGTAATGAGACGTCACTGAATCACTTAAAACTACCAGTAATCATGTCAACTTTCAAGTATTTACAAGCAGACTATCCAAATTTCTGTTTATTTGTGGCATATCTTGCTTTCACCAAGTCCCTACTGATAAAAACAAATATAAGAGTGGGGGCAAATTAAGGCAATTAATCACACCTCATTTAGCCCTGATACCTCTATCAAGCAAGAACATCTCCAAGAACTCAATAAATCAGAAGCATAAACAAGGCCCAGAAACCTCTGTTTAATCAATCCAAGACTTTAGATGAGGTACTGTAAGTCCTTTATCAGTCTTGAAGTTCTTCAAAGTCATTGGATGAAACAGAGTAACAATAAACAGAAAATATACTGACATCAGCTGAGAAGACTTCATCATGTCCTGCAGGTTTTATATAAAAGAGCAAACAAATCCAGAAGCCAAGGATTCAAGCTCCTAGCAGTAGAGAGAAGAGAGATGTTCTAGTCAAGCCCTTAAGAAGAAATGATTGGGGTATGGGGGTAAAGTGAAGAGAAAAGCCAGGCATTGGCCTCAATCTGAGCCTTAGTCTTGGTATCTCTTCCCTACCTTGGGCTAAAAGCAAAAACAAATAAACAAACTTGGGAGCTTTGAAGGTTTCAAAGGATTTTGGATTTCCCACTGGCATCCTAGTAGCAAACCCAGAACATCTGACAGCAGTATATGCATTGTGAACTGAGAACTAGACACACTAAGGAAAGAGAGCTTCAAGACTCTGTATGAAACTGAGCAGAAAGCTACAACATGCCTAAGAGAAACTTCATGTGGACTCCATGAAGGACTCCCTGAAAAATGGCTTCCAGCATCTGTCATCCCACTTTGCCACATATACCACAAGCATCAGTATACTTTCCCCTGAACTCTGTATGTACTTATTGGAGGGTGTGCCCCCTGTTTCCATACCACTGCAGCTATTTCAAAAAAACGAATTAAGTTTGGCTCTCTAGTTGATACATACTGATAATCATGAGGAGAAGTGCACTGATGGGGGCTCAAGAGCTATACAGCATTAGGAAAAATAGCCTAAAGTCCCTCAGGGATATCCTTTGACCCTGAGGGGAGATAGAGCAGCCAGCCTCTGGGGCCCAAAACCTGATAATCAGAATGGAGTTTGGGGAAAATAGCTCCAGAGTCTCCATGTGCTACACAAACACTACTATGTAATGAGGAGTGAGGGTAAAAAGTAATGTTCTAGGAACCAGAAAATCTGTGTTTGAGTTCCATTTCTGTACTCAGTAGTTGTACTTCAATAGGTAGGTAAGTAACAATCTCTTGGGAGTCTCCATTAGACTAAGCTCCTTGAGAGCAGGGATTGTCTTTTGCCTCCTTTTGTATCCCCGGCACTTAGCCCAGTGCCTGAAAATCCAAGGGAGTCAACCTTGAACAGCATTCTAGCTCTTACAGCAACTGATCATCTTTCCAGGGCTTTGCTATTCTCCTTGAAGGACTGTGAATTTCCAGAACTTCAAGCATAGCCATATCTCAGTATGGTTGAAAAAAAAAAATTATTTGTAAACTGTGGATGTCCTATTAGAGAGCTATTTCCTCCATGTGTACAACTAATCAAAGTAACATTTTAGACATGTATTTATTCATTCATTCATTCACTCATTACCTGCTGAGAAAGATATAATATAATGCCACTGGCTAATTTACTTTTCTGTTGCAAAACTATCACTGGTGACTAAAAATGTACACAATGGTGGTTATGAACATAAAGCACTTGAAAAGATGACTTTGTTAATGTCAGTTAATATCATCTCCCTTCTGGGATTACCAATTCTGCAAAAGCAATGGTCATAACATTCATCATTGAATGGAAATCATGATTTTAAAAGTTTAGGAAAAAACATATGTAAATAATAGCTCCAAAGTTAAAGAGTCACTAAGATTTTGAGAAAAATAAATTATATGTACAAATCTAGTAAATATTTTAAGGATACAACATTATTTCAGTACTGGGTAATGGAACCTAATATGTAACTTTAAACGGACTGAAATAATCTTTCAAACAGGACGATAATAGAGTTCTGACTCATAAAGAAGAAACATATTATGATATAATAAAACAAATGTAAAACTGCAAAAACCACAATGCTTTAATTAAAAACACTAGAATATAAAAACATCTATTCAGAAAATTGAATTTCTTGAAAAAGTCATCCATAATGGACTCAGAAGGACAGTCACTCCATAAAGTGAGCAATTTAGTAATACCATGGCAATAGTTTAAAAGAGTAATTTTAAACCTGCCATAGTTTCAAAGAGTACCAAGTCAGTACTAATATGAATCACCAAATATGACACTTAAAAACAGTTACCTTCATGATGTGATATATACATTGATCTCATTCCCCAAGAAGTTGTCTAAGCTAAAATCTACAGTTTTAAGAAAGGTGTAGCTAAATCAGTAGATCCATGTTGAAAGCATTTAAGAAAAATAGGAGATGTTGGAAATCTATCTCATAACCTATAAAGATAATGTTTTGGAAGACAACTATTATATTCTCCCACAGAGCCATTACTGAAGACAGACTAAATCAGGGGTAGGGAAGCAGCAGCCTCGAGGCCACATGTGGCCCTCTAGTTCCTCAGGTGTGGTCTTTTGACTGAGTCCAAGTTTTACAGAACAAATCCTTTTATTAAGGGGATTTGTTTTGTGAAGTTTGGATGCAGTCAAAGGACTGCACTAAATTGTCCATGGGCTTGAATCATGGCTCTGTCACACCATTTAAATAATTTATTGCACTTGTTACGTATCTCATGCAGCACAAGAGGCCACATTTAATGTACCTTTTTGACATCTGTCAAGAAGCATCCTGACCATGTCATTTATAGTCACAGCACAAGCCCTCTGCCTATTGTGACATTTAGAAAGGTTCGAGAGAGAATTTCTAGGTAATTTAATTATTTTATTAATAAGGCCAGCACATTTACTAATAAAAGGGTGGTCATTTGGCCATCTCTCTTAGACTAAAGACCTTCATAGCAGTGGACTCATAGTCTATATGCTCTTGGAAGAGTAGGTGTTCCTTGGGGTAGAGGTCAACTCTGATTTATCAACAATCAATGAGAAAATGAATATTACAATGAGAGGTTGGGCTATATTATAATGAGAGTTTTGGAGTACATGACTTGGGTCACCCAAGTCTTAGTCAAAAGAATTTACCAATTTCCGTATCACTTGTCTGACAAAAGAGAAAATTAATACTTTCCAGACATATCTGAGCAAACATAAGGAGGAATGTGCCCATTAACTCATTTCTTTTACTGTCTGATTAGATCATGGCCTGGGTATATCTTTGAGAGAGATTTCCCACACTGATTTCTGGATGAGGAAGTAGAAAAGGGCAAAATCTTGGAACTAGTAGAATAATTCGTTGTCAAATACAAGAGAAAAATAATTATGTCTCTATTTAACACAGAATCATAAAAATTCCACCAGGTGTTACTAGATTTAAGATTGTGGCAAATGGAATCATTAATTTTGTTTATTAAATATGCTTTTTCAAATCTCCTTATTTATTTTATCAGGATTATTTATCTGATTTTTTAAGAAGGTGTGTAAATATACTAAGTGCTTTCTTAAGAATCCTTAACCACTTTGGGATTTGGTGCATTATTCTTGGAATATTTCTCAGGAAGGTGACCCAAAGAAGACTGGTGTTACCCTGAACTTCTGCTTTGTGCCTTTTCCCATAGTTTTCCTTTTTTTGTTGTTGTTTAAACTTTTGACTCCAGCGTTTCCCACAATGGCTCAAACCTGGTCATTATCCAACACAGTAAAAGAATGTACTTGGTCTACGGGAACATGGTTGTTGGCTTGATGCAAGTTTCCTTGAAATAACGTAAGGAATATTCACAGTGAGAAAAGACAGCATTGTAAATGCAACCCAGGTCCATTGAGATTTTTGAAAATTAAAAGAGGCAGAATCTGAACAAGCTAACATTGAGGTAGAGGTTTCAATATCACACATCTATAAGGACTTCATTTCTAAACTCACATTTTGAAAGACATTCATGACATCTGGGAAGATACACTGAGATAAATAATAGGATTTCTTTCAACCACAGTGACATTCAGAAATGTGCACAGGGAGGCAGCATAAAGTCTAAAAGAAAAAAACACAGAACTGGGTCTTCAAAAGGCTTGTGCTTTAGCCCTGGCTCTGCTCCTGACTTTGGAGAAATCATTTAAACTTCCTGTAATTCTGTGTCTCTTCTATAAAATGGCATTAATTAGATCTCTTTCAGAGGGGACTTTTAACATATTTACAGAATATGCTGAGATCCTCTGAAAAACACTTTATGAACCCAAACTACAATCTGTAAAATAAATACTAGTTATTAATAGTGTGGGTGCTAGAAATAGGAATCGTTAGGAAATCTTTGAACTACTGGAAGACAGTATCATAAAAACAACAAAAAATGATTTTTTTTCAGACATGTAAAAAAATATAATGTAACACAATATCCTAAGATTAACATTCATATATGGTATTTTTCCCTTGAATGTTACCTTAATGTAATAACAATATAATACCTTAATATTCTAGCAATATTGGTGCAGACATCCTTATCATTTGCATACTGTTCCATCACTCCACAGAGCTCTGGAAGGGCACTGTTGCTCAACAATTTACACCTTGCCAGTGGTAGATCAACCAAATTTCTCATGGTAGCAGTCATCTGTGACAAAAAAAAAAAATCAGAGCATATCTGTGAGTTGTTTTTTAAGTAAGTAAATACTACACAAATCCTATCATAAAGCATCTCACAATTCCATGAAGGCCAAATTTAGCTTCACTCATACAATACATAGCTTTCCAAATGGTATAAAATAAATACCAGAATATTAAAATATAGAGAATAGAAAATAATAGAAAATAAATGGTGCTAGGTTTTCAATGTTAGATTATATTGTTATAGAAAATATGAGAAACAAGAATAGTGAATGAAGATGAATTGAAGCATTCATAACACAAAGAAGAAAATCTCAAAGATGAAAGAAATGATATATTTGTATATGAAAGAAAACAGAACTAAACAAATCATTGGCCAGCATAGCCTATGAATAATCATAATAGCTTTAACTGGATCTGTCAAACAACATAAGCTAACAGAGATGAGAAGGCTCACTTTCATACACTTATAAACAACAATGAAATAATCATTTGGAAATTAGTATTTGAGACTTGTCTTCATTCTCTTGTAAGGCAGTCACTGAGCTGCTGAGCTCACAAAAGCACTATTGCTGAATCAAACTTCATCATCAGAGGACCATCAAAGATTCAGAGTTGGAAAGGACAATGGGCTGAAACATGTTTAACAACTACTTCTTGAGAAAGAAAAATGTACCCACCACATACTTTTAAGCTGAATCTTCATTATTATCATTTCTTTTGTTGTTGCTGTTTTTCTTAAGTCTAAACAATCCACAAAATAATAAATCAAATCCTGATTTTATAGAGCATCTGCTGATTTCCAAAGTGTAAATGTTCACACTGAAAAGTGATTGGTCTTCATGAGCCAGAATGAGCTGACTCTAGTACAGCCCTGACCTTTGGGATCATTTTGTCAAATTTCTTTATTTTAGAGACGAAGAAACCCAAACCTAAGAATATTAAGTAACTCACTGAAGGTCAAACAGAAATTAAGTGGCAAGATTTGAACCCTGGTCTTCTGATTCCAAATTTCATGCTCTTATTAACACGCTTACATTTCATGTATCTGATAATGAGGAAACACGGAAAGGCTACCTCCTATCTGCCTTAGTTCACAAAAAGAGCTCAGACTAAAAACAATTTTGTAAACCATAAACCGATTTTTTTTTCAGCATCAACAGTTTGTTTAAACAGGTGAAGCTGAATTGTTTTGTTTATCTCATCTTTTTTTTTTCATTTTTATTTGTTCCAGTTTTGTATCAGTTTTGATCTTTGTTCTAACAAGGAGGTGATGTGACCTTACAGGGCAGCTGATTCAGAAATAACTCCCTTATCAGATGGTGACGTTGGAGTTTTGCTCTCATCTGGGTTGAAGAGGAAACGAAGTGTACATCTAAAAGTTTAGAAGTCTTCCAAACTTCTGGAGAGGTGAGGAAACTGGGCAACAGGGTGGGAGAGAGGCTTTTAAACGATGAATACGATTAGCACAGCGGGGAGAAAGGAGAGGGGAAGGAATTTTAGAAGGGGTAACAAGGGGAAAAGACAAAGTAATAGGGATAAGGAAAAAGAGAGGTGGAGAAGAAAAGTGGTAAGTTAGGAGGGAGGGAAATTCACAAGTCATAATCAGAAATTTGCCAAATTCGTAAGAATCCAACTCATTTCCCAATTGATGAATGGTCAAAGGACACTTTCACAGTGAAGAAATGTAAACAATTTCTAGTCATATGAAAATGCTTCCAATCATTATTGATGAGAAAAATGCAGATCAAGACAACCTGAAGGTATCATTTCACACCTACCAGACTGGCTAAAATGACAGACGGGAAAGCGGCAAATGCTGCAGAGAGTACAGGAGAAGGAGCACATTAATTCATTGTTCAGGGAACTGTAAAATGATCCAACCGTTCTGGATTTACGCTCTAAGAGTTTTGAACTGCTCACAATTTTTGACTCAGCAATAGCATGACTTGATTTCTAAATATGATTACGGAAAAAGGAAAAGAACCTGCATGTTCTAAAATGTTTATAACAGCTCTTTGTGGTGGCAAAGAAGTGGAGGTTTCAGGGATGCCCATCAATTGAGAAATGGCTGAACAAGCTGTGGTATACAATTGTGATGGACTACTACTATTCTGTGAGAAATAATGAGGTCAACGATTCTAGAAAAACATGGAAAGACCTGCACGAAATAATGAAGAGTGAAATTAGCAGAACCAAGAGAACGTTGTATACAGTAACAGCAATATTGTTTTAGGAATGACTTGGAGCAAGTAAGTTATGTTGCCTATTACAAATACCAAATTAACTCTAAAGGATATATGAAGAAAGAACTGATAAATGTGGAGGATAATTTTGCATATAAATACGGCTATTTGAGTCTAATAGTACTCATTTTTAGGGTGGGGGAGGGGAGAGAAGAAAAAAAGAAATTTACATTATAATTTTGCTGTGTATTTGAAAGGAATAGCAAGTTGTGCATAGCAAATTTAGTTTCATGTGCAATCGTTTTTCTATTGTACTATGTTACGAAAATGTTTGTTCTATTCCATGAATTAAAAATGAATTTAAAAAAAAAACGAATAACATTAAGTAACACTTTGGATCACAAGGGGTAAGAACTCTCCTCATTTTCCCCATCCTAACTAGAAAGAAGTGGAGTCAAAATTTGTACAGACTACACCTGCTGGGCTGGCGTTTGGGTGGGATTTTCTCTGCCAGTCCCCATCCCCTTTAGGCAAACAGACAGAGTTTTGTCTCTAGAACCAGTGCTCTCACACTTAGAGACACTGTGACTCCAATCAGCTCATTCTTTTAGGGAAATCTAAGTGAGCCCTGAGTTCTACTTTTAGAGTTTTGCTTGGGATAGTTATAGGATCACCTTAAAAATTAGAATTAATCAATTGGAAGTTAACGACTTTATGAGAAATCAAGAAACAATAAAATAAAACCAAAAGAATGAAAAAATAGAAGACAATGTGAAATATTTCACTGGAAAAACAACTGGCCTGGAAATCCAGAAAAGGTAATTTACTGGACTACCTGAAAGCCATGATAAAAAAAAAAAAAAGAGCATCTCATCTTTCAAGAAATTATCAAGGAAAACTGCCTCAATACTCTAGAACCAGAGGATAAAACAGAAGTTCAAAGAATCCACCAATCACCTCCAGAAAGAGATCCCAAAATGAAAACTCCCAGGAATATTAGAGCCAAATTCCAGAATTCTCAGGTCAAGTAGCCAGAAACAATTCAAGTATTGTGGAGCCGCAGTCAGGATAACAGAAGATTTAGCAGCTTCTACATTGGATTATGGAATAAGATACTCCAGAGAGCAAAGAAGCAAGGATTACAACCAAGCATCACCTACCCAGTAAAACTGAGTATAATCCTTCAGCGGGTGGGGGAGTGGGAATAGAAGACTTTCAAGCATTCTTGATGATAACATCAGAGCTGAATAGAAAATTGACTTTCAAATATAAGATTCAAGAGAAGCATAAATAGGTAACAGGAAAGGGAAATCAAAAGGGATTTATTAATAAGGTTAAACTATTTACATTCCTACATGGAAAGATGATACTTGTAACTCATAAGAACTTTCTCATGATTAAGGCATTTAGAAGGGCACAGGTGTGAGTTAAATAAGAAGGGATGATATCTAAACAAACAAAATCAAGAGGTGAGAGAAGAACATAGTGGGAGACAGAGAGAGGGAGAATGCAGTAAATTATCTAACCTAAAAGAGGCAAGAAAAAGTTTTACATTGGAGGGGAAGAGATGGGGAATGAGAGAATCTTACTCTCACCAGAACTGGCTCAAACATTCAGGTGGATCTAGAAATCTATCTTACCCTACAGGAAAGCAGAAGGGAGAGGGGATAAGAGAAGGGGAGGAATGTGATAGAAGGGAGGGAAAATTGGAGGAAGATTTGGGAGGAGCAAAACATTTTTGAGGAGGGTCAGGAAGAAAGGAGCAAAATAGAACAAACTGGGGTTTGGGGATAGGATGGAGGGAAATACACAGTTAGTAATAGTAATTGAAGCAAGTTTCTCTGATAAAGGCCTCATTTCTCAAATATATAGAGAATTGAGTGAAATTTATACAAATAAGAGCCATTCCCCAACTTATAAATGATCAAAAGATATGAACAGTTTTTAGATGAGGCTATCTATAGCCATATGAAGAAATGCTCTCACTAATGATTGAAGAAATTCAAGTTAAAACAATTCTGAGGTACTACCTATTAAACTGGCTAATAGGACAGAAAAGGTAAATGACAAATGGTGAAGGGGATGTGGGAAAAATGAGACATTAATGCACTGTTGGTAGAGTTGTGAACTGATTCAATCATAGTGTAGAGCAATTGGAACTATATCCAAAGGTCTATAAAGCCATGCATACCTTTTGACCTAGCAATATCACTACTAGGTCTGTATCCCAAAAAAGATTAGAAACAAAAAGGAAAATGACCTATATGTACAAAGATGTTTATAGCAGCTCTTTTCTGGTGGCAAAGAATTGGAAATTGAGGGTATGCTCATCAACTGGGGTATGGCTGAACAAATTATGCTATGTTAGTATAATGGAATATTAACTACTGAGCTATAAGAAATGACGAGCAAGATACTCTCAGAAAAACCTGGAAAGGCTTAAATGAGTTAATGCAAAATGAAATGTACTATATACAAAGTAACAGCAATATAAGATGATTAGCTGTGAATGACTTAGCTATTCTCAGTGATACAATGATCCAAGACAATACGGAAGGACTTAGGATGAAAAATGCTCTCCATCACCAGAGAAAGAACTGATGCTGTCTGAATACAGATTGAAGTATACATTTCAAAACTTTGTTTTTCTAGAGGTGTTGTGTTGGGGTTTTCTTTCACATCATGACTAATATGGAAATGTTTTACATGATTACACATGTATAACCTCTATCAAATTGCTTGCTTTTTCAATGGTGGGGGGGTATATATATAGAGAGAGGGAAGAATGAAGAGAATTTGGAACTCAAAGTTTTAAAAACAAATGCTAAAAATTATTTTTACGTGTAACTGGAGAAAAATAAAATACTAAATAAATTTTTTAAAAAAGAAAATTATAGGACCATTCATAACACTAAACCATAACTCAATAGCCCCAAGGAAGGACTTTTAGTCTCCCAGACCAGAACTACAGGATCCTGACTTAGAAAGTCTGTAAAATACAAAATCCCTGAGGGTTATCTCCTTATGCCTGAGTCCCCTCTCCCATCCTCATGCTTATAGACATTCTGATTTCAACAGACCAATGCTCACTGACAATGGAATAAACATACTACCTTCAGCCATGGGAGATAGAATAATAGGGCAGTACTGGGTCTTTTTTTAGATCAACCTAAATAGAATGGAAGGAAGAGAATGAGTTCACCTTTCAACTCAGGAAGATGGGGTCAGTGACTCTGTCTTTATAAATAAGAGAGGAGGAAGTAGACAGTAGATAAATCTACCAGGTCCCAGCAGAGCTACAAGGCAAGCACATTCAAGCAAATGGCAAATTTTAATAGAGACAGATCACTTCATAAGCAGATGATTGAGGAAGACAGATTCTAACTTCACAATAACTGATGCTATAGTTCATATGCGGTAGCAGAACCCTTCACCTGCAATTAGCTCCCACCATAGTCACAAATCCACATACTCAATCTCTCTTTGGTAAAACTTCCTAGGATTTTGATCCAATACTCTCATGAAGCTTCTATTTCTCCCTTCAAGTAGAAAAACTGTTTCCCAGTGATCCTTGCTGCCAATATGTGGCTATATCAATACTGAGTTATTTCATGTCTGTTAATAATAAAATTTATTTAATCATTTGTTATATTTTTGGTGTTTACTGTGTCTATCATTTTCAGATTCTTTACTCAAAAAAAGTTTTCAGAATATATAGGCAAGAGATCATCTATGTTTTCTACAAGCCTGTGACTCTAATGTGTCTTACTCCCGAGTTTATTTTTTCAATATCTTTTTTTGGTCATCTTCCCCTAATTTATCTTTGCATTTCAGTCACCACAAATCAAATAATATGTTAATTAATTTAGAGGGTCTTATTGACTAGTTCATTAAATTTCCTTATCTCTTTATCCTCTGTAACAGAAGTTGGTTCAGAAGATACAAATACTTTATGACAGCCTTTTTACAAAGACATCATGTATACTATAATATGACTAAATAGTACACACTTTGGATGTACCAACTCCTTTATCTGCCTCTCCAAGAAGTAATTATGAACCATCCTTCCATTGAGCTGCAAAAGCCTTTTTTTCCTCTGTTTTCATTTATAGCAAGAATGTCAATGTATCCATTCATAATTTGACAAGAATCTCACACTTACATGTACCAAGAAGTTAAGTCAATGTTCACAGACACTTTAAAAAACAATTTATTTTGTTCCCTTTTCTGTAGTTTCTGCCATCACTATTACAGAAATGGAAAATGGTCCCACAGGAACAATAGTTATTCTGTATTTTTTATTTGCTGGAAAGACTGTCATGGTCAAAGACTTCTTTACTAAATGATGAGAATACTGATAAATCTCAATACTTAGATAGGCTGGTCCTAAGTGTGATATGTGGATCCCTGGGAGTTCCAGAAACTATTTTCATAATAATACTATGAAGTTATTTACCAATTAAAATAGTTCTCCCTTTTCCAACTAAATATCTGTGTGAGGCTAGTTTTTCTTCATATACTTCAAGCAAAACAATATATTGCAACATAACAAATGCAGAAATAGGCGAAGATTCATCTGTCTTCTATTAAGTCAGTCATAAAAACAATTTGCAAAAATATGTAAGACAATGCTACTATTTTCATGAAACTTTGTTTCAGTGAAGTTATTTTTCATAAAAAATATGTAATATTAACATGCCATGGGTTTATTGTTTTAAAAAATGAATTAACATACATTAAGTCAACAATTAAAATTTATCAGTTTTAATTTCTAATACAATAAATTTCTAATAATTCATAATATAATAAATAATGATAGCTATGAAAGACAAACAAAAAGGTGTTTGAGGGACTCAATTTTTCATAGTGTAAAGGGCGCCTGAGACCAAAAATTTGAGAACCTTTGGTCTTTTGCCAGGACTGTACTCAATGCCCTTTTGGCATGGTAGAACCTTTTACAGCTTGAATTCTTCTGACAATGGCCTTTGAAACATCTGGGTCATCTCCATATCATAAAACATAACAATAGGAATTTGTGGAAATTGATAGACAAGGAATCATTGGCATATATCTTAACTATTTCCTAAAGAAGTTTTACCAATGTAAATTAGCTTTCATAATAAGGAGACTAAAGTAATCAGGAAGAATCTTCTCCCTGAGTTCAAATCTGGCCCCAGACACTTACTAGCTGTGTGACCCTGGGCAAGTCACTTAACTTTGTATGCCTCAGTTGCATTATCTATAAAATGAGCTGGAGAAGGAGATGGCAAACCACTCCAGTATCTTTGCCAAGAAAACCCCAAATGGGGTCACAAAGAGTCAGACATGACTGAAATGTATGAATAAAAGGATAAAACCAGAAAGATAACAAATAGAAAGGATCTATAAAGATAGTTTCCATATAACACTTCTCCTTCAAAGACAGTACACTGGGCCACCAAATTTTAGACTCTAAAACCAGAGTCTCATCTGTGTTATGGGTGTGTGTGTGTGTTCGTCTTTCGTTACCTAAGAAGGTCATGCCATCAGAGAAATAATGACATGACTTGCGTTTGACTTTGTTTTGAGTGAGGGAGGGCTGTGCAGTCACCAGCCTCACTTCTCCTCCAGAGCAATTTGAATCCAATGACCAGATATTCATCAGGATGACTGGAGATGACCCAGGATGGGGCAATTGGGGTTAAGTGACTTGCCCAAGGTCACATAGCTAGTGAGTGTCAAGTGTCTAAGGTGAGATTTGAACTCAGGTTCTCCTGACTCCTGCTCTGGTGCTCTATCCACTACACTTCTATACTACATCAGTAAGAGGAAATGACATTGAAGGAAAAAGAAATAGGAAGAAAGGCAGATGGACTAGAACAAATACATACCGACAAGGTCTATGGTGGACCATGGTAGAGGCCATTCAATTCTGGGGGTACTGAGGGCACAGTTCTCAAGTTAAGTGCAAGAAGAATGGATACTAAAGCCAAGGGGGGAGAAAACAAACTCACTGTCAAAAAAAGGCAATCAAGAGAATATTGAAAATGGCTGACCTATATGTCAACTCTTCCACCCTTATAAAATCTACTAAGTCTAAGAATAGGCTACCTCTAAGGAAAGAAACAAGAAGGCTTCTGTAAATGCCATTCTACAGCAGAACACATCCTCACATTTATGCCCCTGTCTTTCTATTTACACAACTGATCGAATGGTAAAGAGAATGTAAGATCCCACCATGCTTACTGTTCACTGACTATGAAAAAGTCATGATTTGACTTTAGTAGAACAAAGGACATTTTTTTCCTCCTACAAGATGTCTCCCATACATGTCAAAATCACACATGATTCCCTTGAAAGATAAAACAGATAATCTTACTCAATATTAGCTATCAATATTAAGTGATGCATAAAACAGGGAGATCATGTGCTCACCAAAGGTCTTTGCCACTGCTATAGACGATGTTTAGGGCAACATACAAATTGAAGAGGTATTCCCTGCAGAAGAAGAGGTCTTCCAGATATTCCTATTTCCAGATGACACTGGTCTGGAACACTGTAAACCCTCTAAATGAGATCAATAATCATTCATAAGAGTTTCATCCAACTATAAACACAGGAAAAATCAAGAGGATGAAGCATGCCTATTGTGTAGACTAGAGGTGTGAAGCCTGTGGCCTTGAGGCTGCATATGGCCCTCTAAGTCCTCAAATGCAGCCCTCTGACTGAATTCACACTTCACAGAACAAATCCTCTTAATAAAATGATTTATTCTGTAAAACTTAGACTCAGTCAAAAGTTTGTGTCCAAGGACCTAGGAGGCCTTGACGCCATAGTTTTCCTCTTCTGGTGTAAACTATGCAGGTAGGCGGACAATCCATACATTCATCTTGCAAATGGACATGAGCTAACCTGGAATTCACTAGGAGAAAGAGATCAGGCTGAACTGCTTCAGGGATAATTTATGTACTTTTTGTGAATTAAATTCTCTCTAAAACAAAGGTTCATCTTTGAACTGAAACTGAGGAAACTGGCATGGTGAGTCTGCGCAGGCTGTGACACATTACTATTAAGGAATTATGCTAAGAGAGTCCATGTGAAGGATGTCATAAGGGAAATGTGGAAATGGGGAGCAGGCAGGGAGAAATGGCCTGGTGACATAGCAAAAGACAAACAGCAGACAGTCAGCATTCACCACTGGTATCTAGACAATGTCAAGAGAAAGACAGGCTGGAACACTTGCGGTAGGTTTACAAGGATTAGAGGCACACAAAGACAAGCACAGATGGATTACAACCTGTATCACTGGAGTGTACCCCTGCATCAACGAGATCACATCCATTAGAAGGCAGAAGTACAAATCATAAACCCTACTAACACATTTCTAATCTGATAACCTCAACATGCATTATGATGAACTTTGTGCTCAGAAATATCAGCTATTTAGCAAAGTAAGAACATATAGATATATCACATAAACCAAACTGATATCAGATATGATGTTTTTATAGGTGTTCACTACTTCAACTGCTTTTTAAAAAAATAGTTTCAAATATATCTGGCTTGCTTTAAATTCTAGTAAAACTAGGTTGGCATCCAGAACTGGTGGGAGGGAGGGTGCCCTACACTTACAAAAATGCCATACAGGCAGGAAAATAAAAAGCAGCTCTAAGCAAAGACTAACATGCCATCCAATGTATTCCAGGCTACTGCTTTTCTAAATGGAAAATTTGCATCATCTGACACTCATTTAGCTTATACCCTTTCTGCAGAGATATGGGACAGGCAGGCAAGTGCTACTGGATTATATCAGCATCAGTAAATGACTCATATACTTCCTGAGCTGTAAGAGAACACATCTACCCATATAAATCCAATTCTCCCATTAAAAACTAAAATCTGGATTCTGTCTGGATAGAAATTAAACCCTGCTATCTCATCTTAAGTAAGACCACATGCAGGCATTCTCAAAAAAAAAATAGAATCTCAAATTCCATTATGAATTTTGGTACAAAAAACTTTATTGTTAGTCTCTCTATAGTCTTTAATTTTTGTGGATGGAATAAGCTATATGCTATTTTACCTTCTACCATAGTGGCTCTCTAGTCCTGAACGCTGCAATAATAACACAGATGCCCACAAAACCTTTTTTCAGGTAGTAAGATTTTTTTGGCGGCGGAGGGTGGGGAGGCTTTGGTATGCTTCCTTCCTGTAAGTACCTTGAGGACCGAACCTTCAGTGCCCTCAAAATTGCATTGCTTCCAACACAGAAATAATGTCAATTCTTTTAAATTATTTTTTAAAGTATGAGCTTAATAAATATCAACCAACACAAATACTGAAATGATGCAATGAAAAACAAGAGTATTGTATATGACTGTAAACTTCTGCCACCTACAGTTTTCCTTGACACTATGTACGTTTTAGGGTGGTGATGTCTCACTTGCATTTTTTTTTTAATTCAAATTTAACCTGGTAGTTCTAACATTGATTTTATTTCAATTCTTATCTACCGTACTCTCCCCCAGGCCCACTCAAGTATATTTTACACATCTTCTGGAGTTGTTACTTTGTCAATAAATTTCCCTACATACTTGGACTTTTCTACCAATATCCTTTCCACCTGCTTACTTCCACAGTCATCTTTCCCCAAAGGATACCCTATCCCTCTTAAGCCTCTGTAGAGAAGAATCCTCCTCTCACTTCTCTAGATTCACAGGCTCAGGGGATGATGAGATAGATGATACCACTACCCTTACGACCTTTCCCCTTCTGAGGGGAACCCACAGACTACCAGCCTCTTCCCCATCTTTGGGCAGCTAAATGGTAAAGGGGTGAGAGTGCTGCGCCTGGAATCAGGAAGACCTGAGTTCACATTCAGCCTCAGACACTTCCTAGCTGTGTAGACTAATGACTGGGCATGTCACTTACCCTCAGTTCTCTCACCTGTAAAATGGGGATCATAATAGCACCTACTTCCCAGGTTTGTTGTGAGGATCAAAAGCCTGATGTAGTATGTACTTATGTAGTAAGTGCTACATAAATATTACTCATAGATCAACAACTTCAGTATGGTCTCACCATCTTCCCTTCTACCGTGATTCTCAAAGATGTCTATATTCCTAATAAAGACCTCTCTTCCCTCTCAATTCCTCACCTCAACTCCACCTGCCTCCTCCTAAGCCCATTTTAGCTACACACCAGTAAGTTTACATATTAGGCTTTACAACTCTCAGATTACGCCTCCTCCAAATCCAGAATTTGAAATTCTTGAAAAACTGAAATTCTTTGAAAATCTCTCACAAATCCTCCCATGTCTTTCACCTACACAAACCTGCTCTGGATACTTCTCATAACCTCCAATTGCTATCATTTTTCTCTCAATCTGGTTTTCAATCTCCTCCATTCTGGCTTCACTATTTCTTCCCATCATGAACCCAACATTAGCAACTGTAAAGTTTAACTTTGGTAACATCTATTCCAAACCCAATCCTACCCTTTTTTGGATTATGTTTATGTATATATTACATTTGTCAAGGAAGTAACAAAATCACTTTGTTTTTGTGCTTCCTCTGTGTGTTTTTAAATCTTTTATCAATACCCTCCCCTAACTTAAAACAAATGACCCAGCCCCTGCTTCACTGAAACTGATGCTGTCCAGGCAGAACTCTCTCAGAGCCCTCTTCCATTCCTCATAACTTCTCAGGGTCATTACATACTTTCTCCACCTTCCTTCTCCTCACCCAAGAACTATCCATCTTTACTCTTCATTAAACTAAACCAATTCCTCTACCCAAACCTTTAATCCTGTTCCTTGCTTCTTGAGCCCTCACCAATCTCTCCCTGAAAATCCTAATCTCTAAGTAACTCCCAGAAATGATTTCTCAATTTCTGCTTAGGACTATGGAATGCTGCTTTAAAAACAAACCAACCAAGAACCATGAAATAGAGTCAGCTTTATTTTGTATCACCTCAGTTGGGTTCATGCTGTTGTTCATTAAACCGCTTCATCCTTACTGACCCCTTTCTTCCCCACCTATTTCTTTTCTCCAACCTAATGTCCATTTTCCTGACCCACACTTCAGGGGAACCCAGTCTCTTAATTCAGTGATGACGGCTGTCGAATCAGAGCTCACTTAACCACCCTCATTCTTCAACTTTTCTCAGCTCCAATCAGGTACTTTTTCCTTCTTCCATCTTAATGTCTCATTAAGGCTAATGGATAACGGAGAGAGTACTGGGCCTGGAGTCAAGACCCGAGTTGAAATTCAGCCTCAGATACTTACTAGCTCTGTAACCCCAGGCAAGTCACTTAACCTCTGTTTGTCTTAATCCACTGGAAAAGGAAATGGCAAACCACTCCAGTAACTTTGTCAAGAAAGTCCCATATGGTATCACAAAGGGTCAGACACAACTGACTGAACAACAAGACTAATTAATTCCTCTGCCTAATTAATGCCTTCTCTATCTTTAATCCATTCCCCATTGACTCTTCTCCAGGTACTTTCTCAAGAAGTAATTGTTTTCTCACATGTCTCTTCATTAAATGTCTTTCCTTTTCTCTGCCTACTGAATTCTTACCTTTTGGGGTCCAACTCAAATATTCCTCCATCAACCCTCCCTAATTCTCCAGGAAGGGTAAGAACTATCCCCTCAGAAGTCACATAGGATTCTGTTTTGCAACTTTCACCTATTTACTATGTGATACTGTGTAAGTAGTTATGTTTGCTGGTTTCTATCCCCTTACTAGACTATACGCTCTATGGGGACAGGAACTAGATTTTACCCAAGTTTGGACACCCCATCCATCCAGCACTGTGTTCTACGTACAAATAACAGATATAGGGATAGGAATAGAAATTGACCTTGTGATTTTATTGGGATAGAGATTTCCCAGATGAATCTCTTCAAATCTCCCTCTACCAATGTAGGCTAGCATCTTCTAGGCAATGAGATTCTTAGAAAGTCACCTAGAACACTGAGAGGTTGTGATTTACCTAGGCTGGCACAGCCAGTATGTGTCAGAGTCAAGGGCTTTATATGCAATAGGTATCTAGTATGGTTGAAGTGAAATGATAACCTTTAACCCCTCAAATTTTAGACAGAACTTTTATACTTTATCTTGTATAACAAATATTTCTGCGTACGTATGGTGTCCTCACAAAGTTCCATCTGGGGCACTCTTCTCTTCTGTCGCCTGCCTTGGCAACATGCATGGCTTGAATTATCACTAATATTCTAATGATAAACACATCTATATAAACACACATGTATCATATGTTTGTAAGTATTCTTACACTCTCCTGAGCTCCTGATTCATTTCTCCAACTGTTTGCTAGACATCCCCTCAGTGTCATGGAAGGGACTCAAAGTCAGCATACCCCAAATGGAACTCATCATTTTTTCTCCAAAATGTGTACTTTTCCCTAACCTCTATTTCTATAAAAGTACAAGACAGCCATTCTTCTAAGTCACAAGATTGTAGGATCCTAGATTTAGAGCTGGAAGGGATCTTAGAAGATTATCTAGATTATCATTTTACAGATGAGGAAACTGAGTCCTCAGAGGGCTAAATGATTTTGCTAGGTGGCAAATCTAAGCTCAAAACCTAAGAATCATCTTTGACTCCTCTTTCTCGCCCTCCCCTTTCCCCCTCTCTTTCCCTCTCTCTCTCCCTGTCCCTATGCCTCTCCCATATATAACCAGTTCTCCACTATGGTCAACTCTAAGGCCAAAACATTTCTTGAATAGTCTTCTTTCCACTCCTAGTTCAAGGCCTTATTATTACCAATGGTCTGGACCATTTTAATAGCTTCCTAACTTTATGCTTCCAGTACGTCTCCTGTCCAATTCAGTCTTAGCATATCTATCAAATTATACTTTATGAAAGAAAATGTTACTTAGAGATTAGGATTTTCAGGGAGAGATTGGTGAGGGCTCAAGGAGCAAGGAACAGGATTAAAGGTTTGGGTAGAGGAAATGGTTTAGTTTAATGAAGAGTAAAGATGGTTAGTTCTTGGGTGAGGAGAAGGAAGGTAGAGAAAGTACAAATTATATCTAATTTGTTAGATATCTATCTAACAAATTATACTTTATGAAATCATACTCATGACATCCCTCCCTCAAACTTCCAAGGATCCCTAATAAAAATACAAACACTTTACTAAGATTTGCCATTTAAGGCCTTCAATAATTTGATTTCCAGCTATCCTTCAAACTACTCCCATTCACGTATTCTACTGAGACAGGAACAGGGATTTCATTAGTACAGAGGACTCCCAGGTGAGGAAATTTCCTCTATCATAGCTGGTTGGCACTTCCTTTGCCAACTTCCAGTTTCAGAGAGTTGTCTACAGCACCAAGAAATTGTGACTTGCCCAAGGTCACACAGCTAGTATGTTGCAGAGGTGACATCTTCACCAATGTCCTCCTAGCTTCAAGGCCAGCTCTCTTTTCACTATACCCTACTGACTCTCTGCATTCTGCAATCTAGCCAAAGTAGATCACTAATCATCCAGTTTCTTACTGCACTTTCTTGCTTTCATGCCTGTGCAATATCACCCACGCCTGCAAAGTATTCACTTCCACATTTCTACCTGAAGAAATTCTGCCTTTCAGGATGGAGAAGACTCCTGGAGGTCCCCAGTTTAACTTGGTCTATCTCTCTCCAAATCTTCTTATAGGATTTTGTCCGTATTGGACAAAGTGATGGACAAAGATATTCTTCTTCATATCAAACCTATGTGACCTTAAGCCTCCTACTTCACTGGAGAGCAAGAGACTTGTTTTTCATCTCTGTATTCTTTATACCTACCACAGTGCCTTCCCTGCACACAGAAACTTCAAATTTTGGTAAATTGAATTTGTTGAATGTAATTATGCATATGTCATAGCCCCCTACTAAAATGAATTCTCCACCGGACTGGGGTACCTTATCTACACTTTGTATCTCTCTCACAAGTTAGGATAACATTCTGAACACTACAGTCACTTAATGAACATCTGCTGCACTGCTGAACTGAATTAAACCCCCTAACTCCCCACCCTGCCACCATTTAACTCCATTTAAGTCAATCATTACAACTTCGGCACAGCTCTAGTTACAAATGAAATTGATGAAGAATTTAAAAACTTCATTCTTGTCAATGATCTGACAGTTTTTCTCCAATCAATCTCTCAAACTGGTTAAGTGTGAAGAAAAGACTATTAAGTTACATATTCAATAAATCTTCTGTTGTGGTTTTTAATATTTTCTTAAACTCTAGCCCTTTTAGAAAGGTTTTGGAAAGAAACTATAGATGACCAGCAGAGGCTGGGTTATAAAATGGAGATGAAACCTTTGATTAGAGAAAGATCATGGGGAAGTCATCCTGCAAATGCAGACATGAAATGCCTCATTTTAAGGACCTGTGCTGTGAGCCACAAGACATTACAGGAAGGGAGGGAAGGAGGGAGGAAGAAAACTAAAGAAGGGAAGAATATGAGGGAAGTTGCAGAGTTGGGATCAGCAAGACTTTTAATGGACCAACCAATGAATAAACATTTATTAAGACCCTGACACAGGTAAGAGTGAAGAATTGAGAACCTTAGTTTGGGTATCTAAGTGACCAGAAACATACTTTAGTGCCCTTGACAGAAAAAGAGAAATCAGTTTTGGAGGCATTGAATTTGTGATGCCTCTGAGACATCTGGATCAAGATGTCCAGAGGGCACTTGGAGATGTAGGAACGGAGCACAAAAGAGAACTGAGCTTGGATACAGAGGTTTAGGAGTCTTCTGTGTAGAGGAGCTGATGAGAGAAGCTACAGAGAGAAGAGGCCCCAGGACCAAGCCCTGACGTACAGTGAGGAATAGGAGGAGACTGAGAAGTATCAATTATACAGGTAAGAAGAGAATGTCAAACTGAGGCAGGAGAGAGTCTCAATACCAACAAAAACTAGCTAACTGTAAAGCTGCAGAAAAATAGTTACTGTGATTTTTTCAAAAATTTATTTCCTGAGTATAACATCTCCACTGAATAAACTTTTACCTCTAATACTTGTCTGTATATACATATATGTATTATATATATTATTCTATGATACCATATAGTCCATGAAATTGACAAACAGGAAGAAGACAAAGTTATTTTGCTGCCAAACAACTGTAGCGCTATCATGGAATGAAATTAATATTTGGTAATATTTTTGCCATCTTCCCAGTTACTAATGCTACTCCATTGATTCAACTTATATGCCAAGGCTCTGTAAAAGTAATAAAATATTAATGTTAACAAAATAATAATACTGATGGTGAGCATTTTACATAGAGTCTACTACATAGATGCCAGGCTTTGTGCTGATAAGTGATCCTTATAATAATTCTGAGAGGGTTAGTATCCTCATTTTACAGCTGAGGAAACTGAGACAAAGAGAGATTAAAGTGACTCGCTCACGGTGAAACAACTAGTAAGTGGTCTTGAGTTAGGCTTTGGACTCAAGTTTTTCTGACTCCAGCCCCAGGGCTCTATTTAACACACCATCTATTTACCTCTAAATTAAAAAACAAAACAAAGAGTATTTTGAGAAAGTTCTTGAATTATGAAGAGATTATGCTGGAGCTTGTCTCGTTACAATGGAAGATCTACACCATTTAATGTTGCTTTTGCCCAGAGTTCTGTTAGTATTGAAATGTTAAGGCAAGCTTGGAGAACTTGTCATTGCCATGAACTGACCACAGAACAATTTCACCCGGGAGGCCTTCACAAGTTGAGCCTGCTAGCTCTGCAGATAGTAGAGGTAAGAGATAGCTGTGAGCATGGGCCTTGATAGTAAGTGGAGGAAGAGGGAAGGGGGAGAAAGAACTGAGAGAGGGAGGAGAAAGAATTGAGCTCAAGAGGAGACTGCTGTTTGTTTTTTCTTACATGCCTTTGCTAGAAAAGAGAAAGAAGGACCTTCTCTCTTCCCCCTAAACCCTGCTGGCCTTGGCATCCTGAAACACAAGTTCATGCTTTGTAGGAGACACTGAACCCAGAAAGGAGTAAGCCAAAAAGGTCAAGGAGACTGTCAGTGGGTGAACCTCTAAAAGATTCAATGTCAGCAGCAGAAAACAAGGAGAATGCAGCCTGGTGGCTGGGAGTCCAGCTCTGATGCAGAATTCACAACGTCTCCATTCATTTCTACCAACAGTTACAGGAACTACCCAGAAACCAATTCTCTCAGCACCAGGCTCAGAGATCCTCAAAAAGGTTTGGGACTAATGGTCTAAGCCTGGGTGGGGAACATGTAGCCTTAAGGTCCCCCTAATAAAAGGATTTGTTCTGTAAAACTTGGACTCAGTCAAAAGGTCACATCCAAGAATTCAGAAGACCACATGTGGCCTTCCCCAACCTTGAACCTTATGGGTCAGAAGGGCTCAGGCTTTTCTTAGCACTTTCTAGTTCTAGTGGTTGGGGCTAAACAGGCTTTTATGGGCTGGCCTAAGAATTTAATTATCACTTTTAATATAACATTATTTCTATGGAAAACTGCCACTCATCTTCACTTAAATTTACAAATGAACTTTTGGAGCATAACACATTTGTCCATTGATTACTGCCTGTATCAAATTAACACAAATATCTGAAAATTCATTACAGTCCCTTACTTCTCCCTCTTGCTAAAAGAAAAGGCAAAAAAGTAATTTTATGATAAAGAGTCAAATGCATTTAAAGACAGGATCCTAGTTAAGTAATCATTAAAAGATTATCATCAACATGATGATGATGATGATAAAGATGAAGATGATGAAGAAGATGGAAGTTTCAGAAACATCAAGTCAGAAACATCACACTACACTAAAAATACTGGTTCTATTTATCAATCAGCTGAAGAATCCATAACCATATTCCCTAGTTTTTTACTGACAACTGCAAAGTGCTTTACTTCCTCCTGGTGATATGAAAAAATAAACACAACTGCCAGAGACCACAAACAGTGTGGTGTCAAAAGATTGAAAGATGAAAGTCACGTCATTTTTCAGCCTCAGCAAAGTCATCTCTTTCTATTCACAAAAGCATATGTATATTTTGGACCAGTGCCCAACAGAGACCATGTACATGCCAAAGCAGAGACCTATGTGGCAACCCAAAGGAGTTTCATAATGTCTGACATAATTAGCACAATTCTGGCTGACAAAACTGAAAGAGATGACAAGATCCCATATATGAAACTATACATATGAAACCCATATTGTTATCATTTACTAAGCTGCTTATTAGAGTACTGATAGGTAGTAATGACAAATAAAAAGTATGCATGCATTCACACTTCTACCACAACAATGACTGAGCAATACAAGTCTAGGCCAGGTACCTAACTTGAGTTTCCAATCTGTTCTACTTTCAATTTTACTTCACTTAAAATCTGATGGCCTTTGTCGGCAATGTTTCTCATATTAGAGCCAATAAGTTTTAAGTCATTAAATCATAGTCAGGTGTTACATTTTAATGTGTAACCTGAAAGAATACCTTATACACATGTAATACTGCCCTCAATAAATATTTGTTGTTAAATGAATACAGCCTTAAAAATTTAGCAACCACACTGGTCAACAGAATTTCCAATGATGCTGAGAAAAAAACTCATTTCTTCCTCTCTCTAATTCTAAAGGAGTAGGGTAGAGGGTAGGAGATTTTAATTATCTAGGTATCAACTGAAATCTTCCTCAAAGACAAAAACGAAAGAGTTTAATGCTATCTGTGTTGGACTTAGTGATAAATTTACCTCAAAGGGTGAAGGAAACAAGAACTTCTATTCTATATCTGATCTTGCTGGAGTGAAAATAACCACTCAACTCAGAACTGATGATAGAAAAGGGGAAAATAAAGTTAGGCATGCTATGACATACATATTAATTTTATGGAAAAAAGATTTCAAAAGCTTCAGGGATGGGTAGAATCCCAAGGCCTAAAATTCTAAACAAGGCAACCCAGAAAAGGGGAGAAACTTTCAAGGAACTTTCAACTGTGGCAAGAAGGGGAAAAAGGGCATTGTGAAAAGAGACTGACGTAGATACACAGGAAAATCACCAACCAACTTCAACCAATAGGTAAAAGGATGAGAAACAGACAAGATTAGAAATCACAGTACAGTTTTATGAGAATAGTGTCAGGATGACAAAGTCTCAAGATGAAATGACAGGCTGGCAAAGAAATCTGAGGACCTCTCAAAAAATTAATAATAAGGGGGCTAGTCACACTGGAAAACAGAATCTTGCCAAAAATATTGCCGTATATATTGGACTATAGTTCTGCATTTGACTATTTTATGGTATATGCCACTAGCAGGATTGTTAGGTCCCAGCGTAAGTGCAGATCAGTCACCTTTCTTTCACAATTCCAAACTGAAATTCAGAACGACAGGACTACTTCCTAATTCCACCCAAAGGGCATTGGTACTCCTGCCTTTCTACACAGCTCCTCCATCACTGATTGCTTCCACCTTTTTTTCCATCTTTGACAGTTTGCATGGAGTAAAGTAAAAACATTAGGGTTGTGTTCATTGAAATTTCACTTACTATTCATGACTTGGAACATGTTTCTACGTGGCCATTTATAGTTTGCTAATCTTCTTTTGAAAACTTTTTACATCCTTTAACCAGTTACTTCTCTGGGAAGGGTTCCTACTGTTACAGATTTTCATCAGTTATCTGCATATTTTGGATAACAACTTTTGCTGATGATATTTGATGTATTTTCCCACTCCGCTATTTTTCTTTTACTTTTCTCTTTAGTGATATTCATCATGAAAAAGCTTTCTAATTCCACATTGTCAAAGCTGTCCATAATCTCTATCCTGTTAAGTTGGTTAAGAGTTCTAGTACTGTGAGGAAGTACTTGTTCTTATCTCAAAATTTTCATGGTGTGATCTTTCATTTTCAGATCTTATTATGATACACACACACACATATACATACACACACATATGGCTTAAGGTAGTGACTTAAACTTGATTTCTGTCACAATGCTTTCTAGTTTTCCTAGTAGCCATTTTCCCAATAATTTACATTCTTAATTTTATCAAACCCTACTGTTTTGTTTTTTTAAAGATTTAACTTTTAAAGATTTAATAGTCTTTTCTATTGATCTACTTTTGTGTTTTTAACTAACACCACTCTATCCAAAATCATCTCTAGTAATAAAAAATTAAGATATGAAAAATAACAGTTCAGCAAAACTAAAAACAATAAAATCTGATAACATATGCAATATTCCACAACCACAGTCCTTCACCTCTGCAAAGGAGGTGATGCATTTTCTCATCTTCTCTCTAGGGCCATGGTTGGTTATTATAATCACACAGAATTCAGTTTCAATTTTTTGTAGGGAATTTCAATACTCCAAGCAATGATGTGAGTGTGTGTATATGTATATATGTATGTATATCATCAGAATTATTTATTGTGCATATATTTGTTTATTGTGTATATACTGTTTTATCCTATTAAATGTGAGCTCATTGAAGGAGGGGAATTTTTCATTTTTGCTGCTCCCTTTCCAAGAGCACAGTGGAAATACAGCGATAAAGACTTAATAAATGGAAATCTCCTTCACTGTGTTGCTGCGTGGCTTCCACTGTTCCAGAATTTGTCAGGAGTTCTTTTTACAGGAAATCTATGGGCTGTGGGTTCAGAGCTAGCAAATGTGAGTCTTTCTACTCTTGGCTCCGCCCAAGACTTAATAAATGTAACATAATTCACACATATTCCAAGATTTCTTCTATTTTGTACACTAAATGATTAAATGAGGATATGATCTACTGAGAAAAAGCCTAAGAAATGAGTAGGGAACATGGTAATGGGTTATGGTCCCATGGTCGTAGTCAGAAGAGAAGAAACTCCTTATTGATTTTTGTTTTTATAGTATTGTAAGAATAAGTATGTCTGTCAGGGGTGCTCAGAAGGAATATAGTGATTGGCTGATCACCTGTAAAGTTCAGACTGGCTTACTACTGGAAACTCCTAATCTAAATAATGATGTATTAATCATTAAGACAAACCTTCTCTAAAACAAAGAAGAGAAGGTTGGAATTGGACAGAGTACCGTGAAGTTGAAAAAAGTTGTATTTTTAAATTAATAATTAATACTAATTGTTATGCTTAATATGCTTTATTGTAAACATGGTATGTTCACCGTTCCTGTTTTAGAAGTTAAAACACTTACCTGGACTAACAAGTGTCCTGAGTTGGAGGAACATGCCCCGGATTTCCTCATGTGCTCATTTATCTGCTTCATCAAATGTAGCAGTATTTCAACAGCACCTTTGCTGATCATTTCATTAAGAAATCTTGGATTCCCAGAAATGAATTTAATAGCCCCCATGCAGTACAAAAAAGCTTCATGGTTAGTATGAAGGTCTTCTACTCGTAGCACCTCCAACAGTGAGTCTGGGGAAGGGGGGAATTAATTAGAAGGAATGTGATTCATTTTCTATTATTCAAATTTGTTTTAACATATTCTAAATTCTTAAAAAATATAATTACTCTGAAGCATATGAATGTACTTTTGCATATGCATACTAAGAATAAACTTATTAGTGATGAGTCAGAGTCCACAGACAAATGGTCTTGAGTGTGTTATTCATCCAGTGCAAAGAGAAAACCTATTTCTTGAAATAATGAAACTTACTTCAAGCTAGTAACATGCTCAGGAAAAAAGCTGACCCCATTAACCCATGTATTTAAAAATGGGGTTATTAAATGCCATTTTTAATGATTTATCCAAAATTCCTTTAGTTATAGAAATTTGGGGTTATTGAGAACAACAAACATCAAAAGGAATTTCAGAACTATATTTCAATCTCTTCTTTACAAAATGTATTTGTTACTGACCAGAAATCCTTCGAGGCATAAGATTAGAGTCAAAGAGAGAAACAGGCCAATAAATACAAAGATGGAGGGAGGATTTGGACCATCTTCCAGAATGAGGATAGGTACCAGGATTTATACTGGAACTGATTCCAGATGAACGAATAAGAATTACTTAGTCAGGAGCAGGACTTGATGAACGGTAAACCAAATCCTATTTGCATTTGGTCAAAGTGGTCCGGCTTTAAGTGCAGGGAAAAATTTCTGTGGACCATGAATACTTTTCATGAGCAAGTGGGCACTACTCAACACGGTGAGCCCTAACACACCCAAAGACACATGGAGAAGATATTAATTCTATGCAAAGAAAAATCTTCTACTGCCTCGTAATCCCCAACTGGGTATGAGTGGCAAAATGGAGGCCACCGTTAGAAATCCAAATCTAGGAACACAATTTCTATCAACCATGGACCCAGGATCTAAAGAAAGAAACATCACTTAGACATGAGGCCCCTCTAACCTCCTCCACCCTCAACCCCAAAATAACCTTGCAGTTCTTCTGTATGTGCTCTGAACTATTTCTTTTGAATGGATACAGCCTAAGTTCCTGAAAGGCAGAAGGTGTTTTTTTGTTTTTGTATCCCCAGTGCCTAGAAGAGCACCTGCCACCTAGTGGGTGCTTAATAAATGCTGGCTGACTGAAGAGACAAGGACTTCAAGATAGATGAGGATTTTCTTGAACTATGGATTAAAGTAAGTAACATGTCTTTGTTCCTAATTCAAGGCAGCAAAGGCCAGGAACACAGTATGAAACGGTAAGAAAGAATGGTATGGTAGGGTCATCTCCTGCAATTGTGAGCCTGCACTGCTCCCTTCTAAATTCTGAGTGTCTAGCAATGCTCTTCCACTCCAGCCTCTCCTCAAGGAAGTGCTGCTCTAGAAATCTCCCTGGGGTGGAGAAAACAGAGGTTCACCACTTTGAGTAACTAGAGGAGGATCCTGGATTCCAAAAGTCAACCTCAAGTTCCCAAAGTCATTGGCAAAGGGAACAAATCACTCCTCAGCTGACCTGAGTGCAGGAGGGCATCAGGGAAAAGAATGACCTTGGCCAAGTAGTAAACTGAGTGGCTTATGACCTGAGAAAGGCAAGGGAACAAAAGGCTGAAGCAGGAAATAATTAAGTCTAGCTGAGGGGCAAGATGACGAAAAGATATTTTTAAAAAAGCAATACTGTACTGGATTCAAGCTTCAGTCCTTCTACCAATTCTTCATCATGGAAGAGAGACAGTCCCACGTTCTCCAAAACTAGGCAGGTCCTTCCTTCCAAAGCTTGAAACACCACGGGTACAGGACCAGTGATATGTGGGGAGGCACAGAGGAGTCTGAATCCCAGCACGGTGACACCCTGCCTATGAAGACTTGGACAAATTGCTTAAACTCAATGTAGAAAATTACAGATCGGATTAGGTCTCCACTAAAGTCCCTTTCAGCTCTACCTCTATGATCCTGTAACTGTAGAAAACTAGATTTTTGGGAAGAAAGCTCACAATAAAATAACTTTTAATTTCATATTTTGTTTAAAGTCACTCTTAACTCTTCCAAAATTTCTACTACCACATTCTCAATTAATTAAAATTTAGATATTTCTTATTTTTATATGTCCACTAATGGAGAAAAGATATACTTTCTTCTTTTCAAAAGAGACCTTCAAATTGTTTTCCATTTTCTTGAGCTGTTCCAACATAGTTTACGTTAACCCAATTCATAAAATGACCACAAAAGCTGCAACTTAATTACTTGGGAAGAGGGGCATCATTACAAGAACTTTCTTTTCTCTAATTGCTCCAAAGAGATTGTTAAAGCAGATAATAATCTTTTGATCACTTTCTCCATGTCTGCCAAACACACAGTAAAATACACTCTGAAACTAAGTTCCATAACTTTTTAAACTGCTACCATCTATTTTTCTATCATTTCTGGTATGATACAAAAAAGATTTAGAATTCAAGGACTCATGGTCTAAAAAGTAGGTCTCAAAGTAAATTGATAACGCTTTTTTAAAAAAATTAATGTTTATAAATGTATACATTTCTAGGATCCCAAATAGTCTCCATAAACACCTAAATGCTGTAGTGCCCTCTGAGAGGAACTCAGCAAAGGAAATTTTAAGCTGAATGTGCCAAAGGAGACAACAAAGCAAATAACACACATAATATATCTGCTTCATTCTATCAACCACTAATCATAACTTTCTTCCTTTTCCCCCAAAAGAAGTTCAGCACTTAGTTAAGAAAAGTGTATTCACTTACCAAGAATACTATCATTTTGGATAAGAGAATCATTCTTCTCACTCCTGCTAATTTTAAATATAAGTTTGCAGACATTGAGAAGATTCTTTCCGCTTACTTTAAGCTGCAGAGGAAAAAAAATTTACACATTTATTTTGGTTGGAAAATTAAAATGTTATACTTTAAAAGAAAACAATAGAGAAACAACTATTAAAGATAGTCCTGGGAAAGTTATTTTTAAAGTTGAAGTTGAGAATTCAGAAAATTAATCCTCTACCCTTCAAAACTTTAAGAGGCAATTTTGATAAACAGGGGGAATGACAATTTTTGAAGAAGAAACCTTAGATACCATATACAATTTAAGCCCCTCTCCTCAATGCACAAGTGCTCATAACTATTTAAATGAACATCTAAGCCAGGGGTGGGGACCCAGAGGCCTCAAGGTCACATGTGGTCCCCCAGCTCCTCAAGTGTGGCCCTTCAAATGAACAGAAGGTTCATGTACATACTGAAAGATAACTTTTATTGACTTTTCCAACCCTAAGATTCTAGTTCTCTTTGATTGAATAAAGGGCCTCACTTGAGGACCTAGAGGGCTACATATCTCCTTGAGGCCACAGGTTCCCCACTTCTGCAAGCTCTTGCAAAAGAGATCTCCCTGTATGGTATGGCAGAATTAATGACTTCAGATTCTGAGGATCTCAAGGTTTGAATCCTGGCTCTGACACCCTCTCTGTAACCTTGCACTATCTGTAACAAGTTATTCACTTCTCCAGGCCAGTTTTTCCTAAAATGAAGGGATTAGATTGGATGACCTCCAAGTTCCCTTCCAATTTTAAATCTATGATCTACAATATCAAAAGACACCCAATTTCTTTTTTTTTTAACAGTTCAAATTGTTGAAAAGTTCTTTACACTAAGCCCAAATCCAGCATCCCTGTAACTTCTACCTAGCAGAACCACACGAAATAACCTGAATCTGTTCCGGGAGCAATATTTTAAGAAAAACCCTGACAAGGTTGAGCACATTCTGAGAAGGAGTGACCAGAATGGGGAGGCAACTCTAAACCATGTCACACAAATCTTAACTGAAGGAAGTAGGGATAAGACTTAGAGGAATGTATGATCACTGTTATCAAACAATTGAAACTTTCTATATAGAAAAGCAATTAGATCCCTTCTGTTTGGCCTCACAGGCCAAAATTAGGATTCCCCGGTGGAAATTAGGAAATTATTTTTGACTCAAAGGGAAGAACTCCTTAACAATGACAGCTAAGTCAATGAAATGGGTTGTCTTGAGAGGGAAAGAATTCCCTCCCTGCCACTGGAGGTCTTCAAGCTGAGGCTCAATGAGATTGCTTATTAGGGGAATGGTAGAAAAGATGATAGACTGATAGATGACTTTTGCTGACCTTTCCAACACTAAGATTCTGGTTCTCTTCCATGTGACAGACCTAAAAATACTTGAAGATGACTTTCACATTCTTTACTTTCTTCTCAAGTCTTCTCTCAAGACTACACATCTGCAGTTTCTCTAACCAGTCCCTATATGACATGGTGTTCAGATTCTCCACTGCTCTGTACTCTAGAGAGATACCAGCTTACCAATGCCATGCTTAAAACGTGGTGCCCCAAACTGAACATTGCTCTGAAGGTGGTCTAGCTAGTACAGAACAGACAGGACACATTAAAGATTATTCTATTACGTAGCCCCTGGTACAGAGTAGGAATTTAGTAAAAAACAGCTTGATTAAGAGAGCCGATATGACATGGAACACTGAGAGGGAGCTAGACTTGGAGTTAAGACCTGGATTCCAGTTCTGCTTTGACATGTACTACATGTGTAGCCATTGGCAAATAACTTAACCTCGCAAAAGCTTGGTGAATGGAAAATATCTATCTGTGAAGGTAGTTTCCACACTAGGAATTTTCCATAGTAATGAAAACCACAGGCCAAACACTGCAAACATTTCCCATTCCCTTTACCACTGCCAAAAAAAAAAATAGCTCTCAGCATATTATTAACTTATATTGAGCTTTGTGGTTGTTCAGTTGTTTCAGTCATGTCTGCAGCTTCATGACCCCATCTGGGGTTTTCCTGGCTAGAGTGGTTTGCCATTTCCTTCTCCGGTTCATTTTATAAATCAGGAAACTGAGGCAAACAGGGTGAACTGACTTGTTCAGAATCACACATTTATCCTTCATAAGGCACACAGTATGGACTTAATTTTATAGGTAAATTTTAGAGGAATTATATTTTAAATTATCTGTATTTGAAATGTTCAACCTCCCTTTGGTTGTGTGCTCCTGGAATCAGGAAGACCTCTCTTCTTGAGTTCAAATCTGGCCTCAGTCACTTACTAGCTGTGACCTCGAGCAAATCACTTAACTCTGTTTGTCTCAGTATCCTCATCTGTAAAATAAGCTGGAAAAGGAAATGGTAAACCAATCTAATATTTTTGCAAAAGAAAATCCTGAATGTGGCCTATTTGAGGCCAGATTTGAACTCAGGAAGATGAATCTTCCTGACTCCAGCACCAGCAGTCTATTCACTACACCACCTAGCTGCCCTTTTGACTTTGCACTCATGTTTCTCTTTTCATTTAAAAAAGAGGAACTCCATCTAGAAGCGAGGCATCTACATACTTAGTTAAGATACAAATAAATGCTTCTAAGTTTGGTTGAAAACCAAACCAGTTCCGCTTGGTATGCTAACTCAAGTGACAGGAGTAACTGAAATGCACCAACCAAAGCTCAGCTAAAATGCCAGGGACAGGTCATTCTAGTTCGCTACACTTTCTGACTGTAAGTGACGGTTAATCACAAAATCCCTTTTCTTTAAAATCATTTGAAAGTGTGTTATCTTGCTTTCTTCAAGTGTAATCTAATGGTTCAGGATTTTTCAATATCTCAGGGTCATTAATAGGAACCTAATTTTCATTGCAAGTAGTATATTTGATGTAGACAAATCAATTAACAAACACTGTAGAAGCTATAGGACACTGGATTGATCATATACTGCCTTCCAGGGAATATATGATGGTAGATGTTTTTTTTTGACTTCGTGTGGTTTTTTTGGCTTTTTGTTTGTTTGTTTGTTTTTTTACTAAATTCCCAATTCTACCCTATTTTCTTATATTTTGATACTTTTAGTTTAAATTGAGAGGACTGTAAGGTGAAAAGGTCTTAGGGAATTCAAGTACATCGTTTCCAGTTAATCAGAAATATACTATTATGACTTTTAATTACATTTTATTTTTCAAACTATTAAGAGATATAAACAGTTTTTATGAGCATCCTGCAAACCACAATATTCTAGAACAAGAGTTCTTAACCTTTTGTATGCCATGAACCCCTTTGGCAATTTGGTGAAACCTACAGACTTTTTTCTTAGAATGTTTTTAAATGCATAAAAGAGACAGGATTACAAAGGAAACCAATTATATTGAAATATAGTTAAAAAAATATTTTTAGAAATCAATTTCACAAGACCCCCCAAGCTAAAAACTCCTACTATAGAATATTTTTATTTCATCGATATAATTTTGTTTGTTGTTGTGGTTTACCGTTTCCTAAACAGGGTTAAGTGACTTGCCCAGGGTCACACAGCTAGTAAATGTCTGAGGCCAGATTTGAACTTAAGAAGAAAGGAGTCTTCCTAACTCCAGGCAGCATACAAACAAAGGAAGGTTAAATATCTTAAATATAATTCCACAAAAACTTACTTATAAAACTAAGATCAGACTATTTGCTTTATGAAAACTTTCATTCAAAGATAAAAACATTTTTCAAAAATGCTTTTTAATCTTTTAAGAACTGCCCCCTCATCTTTTCTCATATTCATAACAAAAATATAAAGAACATGATGAAGTAAACAAATATCTCTTTCCCATGTTGCATATCTTTTCTGCATCAAATTGAAACTTGCTACACATTCTAGGTTAGAATATTAAGTGTAGCCTCAAAAATTAAAGAAGAAATATGTAGCACCTACAGCTTCCAATTAAGATAATGTAAAATAGATGAGATGGGATATGTTGATATTCATTTTAATAACTATAGTAACAATCACTTTGCATATACTCAAATGTTAAAATGATGTTTAGGGTCCTAACAATAAAAGTTCCTTATAGGTGAATACAGCTCTGTCCATTTGTTTTAATGATTCTTTCAAAGGGCTTGCTGATAACTGCGTCGTCACCTTTTGATCAAACTGCTTATGCTTAGAATATAGTGTTTCTTTTTTTCATTTGTATCATTTTATTCAAGCTAGGGTTTCTATCCTGATGCCTCTCTTTCCCTTCTATTTACAAATCGTCCTAGTATCTAGGCACCTTACAAAACCAGAATGGAATTCACATTTTCAAGTTCACACGTCTACTGTCACTGTTTTACAACTATATCATAAAGAAAGTGGCTGTTATTTCTTACTGGAAATCTTAATTCACTCATGAAATCATGAAGCAGAATACTTTCTATTGAGTCTTACTATCTGATATGATCAGAACGGACTAGAGATCAGAACAGTATAAGAATATAATACTAATTAGAATGTTCCAGAATGGGTAATTAATCATGTGTTCAGTCGTAAAATTTTTATGTCTTCAGCCTTAGATTTCCACTATACCCATAGAAATCACTCTAGTATCCATTTATTTCACACTCCAAATTCACTTATAACTAACTCTGTGGCATTTGTAAATATACCTCTTTTTTAAAGCATCCTACTAATTCACAAGGAAAGAAAACTTACAGCTAGAATAATTTTTGCAAGTTTTAGGCTGAGCAAATCCGAACCAACATCAACTAGTTTATATAAGGTCTTCAGAAGTACACTCCTCCTCTTAAACCTCTTTCCAAGCATGCTTCCTTCCTCTAAAGCTTGATGGAGCTGGGTGCAGGCGGCACAAAAATGTTCAATACTGTCTTCTGTTATGAGAGCAAAGAGAAGAAAGCATCACTTATCATTAAAGATCAATCTTTTCAACCTGTCAACACAAACAATATAGTAAAACCCCCATATGAGGTCTATAAAACTTTGGGTTTTGCCATCCCCCTCCCACCTCCTCAAACTATTGGGATTTTATGTTTTTAATGATTTGATTTATCCTTCCACAACTCTGCAGACCAATGATATTAACTGATCAAGAAATAAGAGAGCTCTCATTTGAAATCTGTCAAAATTTACAGGGAAAATATATGAATGGAAGATACATTTTATTACAGTCTATTATTTTTATTATTTATTATTGTCCTCTTTACATCTAATAACCTACAAACACCACTTCAGCCATATTTTCTTCTTATTGTCTGTCTCCAAGTCACTACAAAAATGGTATTTCTTCCCTTCCTGTATCTATCTTTATGTTATGTGATGAGTCCCCAACTTATTTTATAAAAACATCCTTAAATCCCAATTTTTCAATGAAACATTCCACATCTACCCTAATACTCATTCAACTCTTAAAGCATTTGTTATCTCCAGGATTCGTATATCATTTACTATTTTGCATTGTTATTCATCCTTAGTCCTATCTCCACAACTAGATGGTAAGCCTCCAAGAGGAGAAGTCCTATAATACATTTCTTAATCACCAGTCCCTTGGACATAATAAGCATTCAATAAATGCTCAATGGAGGAACTTACCTTCCATTCCTAGAAATATTCTAGGATATATTATTTTGAGTGTTTGAGCTCAAGTTTTTTTGAACTTTGAGTGTTTGGAAAGGGAAGCAGCAATAGCTAGGAGCTAATATGGCATTATCAAGAAGAGGTAATGCTAAGCTAACTTCTTTTCCTTTTATTGACAGGTATACCACACTGGCAGACATCAGGCAACACTGTCAACATATTATATTGATATTTCATCAAAGAATTTTACAGTCTCTTATGCTATCCTTTTGAACAAGGAGAGATACTAGCTTAATGACAGCAAAGTTAATATGATTAGGTGAACAAAAAATTAGCTGACTTATTGACAAAACAGCAATTAATAAACTTATGTCAACCTTAAAGGTCTCTTGGGAAGTAACTCAGGGATCTTGTCCACGGATATACTGCCATTTAATATTTTTCTAAATGGCTTAGGTAAAAGCATATGCTATATGTTTATCTAATTCACTGGTGGCATAATAGTCTGAGAACCTCAAGATTTTCATGGAATTTAGAGACTATTCTGCCCTACTTGTATCTGATCAAGAATCATTTCTAGAACTCACTCATCAAGTCATCATCTAGTTTTTTCTAGAAGTCTTCCCCATCTCTAGAGAGAGAATCTTCCACTTTTTGCCAGAGGCTGTTCTATTTTTGCCTAGCTTTAAGTATTTTTTTTTTCAAAATCTAGACACTACCTCTCTTAATACAGCCTAAAATCACACTGACTTTGAAAAAAAAATACCATATCACACTATTCTGCTAGGAAAAAAGACTCATCACCTGGGAGAAACAGTGTTTTAAACAGAACAGGATCCCAAAGTATTTTCACACCAATGATGGGTCCTAACTTACCTAAGGTAATAACATTTGTGGATGGGGCATGAGATAGGATAAATGAGGATCAAAAAAATACCTTGGCTGACAGGACAACTAACAAGAGGAGTTACTTTACCATTAGAATCTTCAGGAAGTACAATTTTTAAAAGTGGTATCTTTGCTGGTAAGTAATAAAAAAAATGGAGTACATAAACTGAACCCAAGAGTAACCTAAAAGAGCCAAAGCATGAGATCTTCAGTTGTAAATAAATTGCATTACTAATAGATCTCATCATTAAATTAAAAAGTAAGAAACCCATCTAAAATAAATATAATGTGCCCTTAAAAGCCCACATAAAGGAAGCATGCAACTGCAAAAGGAAATGACTCAGTCCATTTTTAGCTCTTTTCAACAATAACATCTAAGAAAAAAAATTTAAACCTCAATAGCTAAGTAACCTTCAATGCCTACCAGTTATGTACTTAAATAAAAGAACTGATGGGAAATGGCTGAGACTACATTTAAAGGGGGAAAATAAATGAATTCTATTATGAGAAATGTTTTTGTTATTTGATTCTTCTGGGATAGGCAATTGCTCCTGAAACCCAACATATCAGTCCACTGTGGGTTGTCTTCAGTAGGTTTTTCCCCAAATATAGATATTGTTTTGGTTTATTACCTTGAAAGAATCATTATTTTACCCAAAGGAAAAAAGTATGTCCTTAAGAGTCAATTTTTAAACTATTGTAAAAAAACAAATCCTTAAACTACCAGGGTATATGTATCCTACCTCCAATTGCGATGTTTATCATATCAGAGAATCCAAGAGTAAATAGGAATCTAAGACATCATCTACCCCATTCCCTGCCTCTAAATGGTGGCCACTCAAGATATTTATGTAGGTAAATGCAACAATCTCCATCGGAATCTTTTTCTAGCGTTTAATACCCCTTACTTGTCAGGAGGTTTTCCCTTGTGTAAAAATCTCAATTTCTCTTGTTAGATTTAAAGCCCTTCTCCTCTTGGATTATCCTTCGTGGAGTCGAAGAACTGCTAATGCCTATCTGTCCCAGTTCACTGAAGCACATTTGGGGATTTAAGAGGATTTCCAAGAAAAGGCAAAGGACCAGTGATGCTGAAAAAGCCATAGCTCTTTAACATGGGCATGTCTTAACTCAACAAGGAAAGACATATAAAGCCCAAAATGAGACTCCCCAAGGTATGAGGATGAGGAATGGAAAGGAAGGTGAGGCCAAAGGATACAACTTGACCTCAGTCAATTGAAGAACATTGCTGGGCTTTGGGTATAATGAACTTCTTGCCACAGTAGGAGAAGGAAGGGACTGATGTCGCTACAGGTTACCCTCCTGCCCTGCCTGGCACACTCAGATTACAGCCAGGTACCTGTCATTTTTCCTAGTTCAGTAAAACCATCCTTCATACATCAGGGTAGCTCAGCAACATACATATATATGTGTCTGTGTGTATGCATATGCATACACATGCATAGGATACCCTGAGCAATTTGAATGCTACTTCTTGAAATGCCTAAACCAATGGAGTCTAGTAAGCGAGAATGATTAAGAGCTGTTAACTATAAATATCTTGTTTGCTTGTTTTTTTAAACACAAAAGTATTTCATTTTTTTTCTGATTCAAAAGAGACCTACAATAAAAATATTAGATAGGCAATTATGACTCCCACCAAATGAGTCACTTTATATAAGCTAAAAACAAAGTTTTTTCTCCTTCTCACTGATTGATCAAGGTTACACTATTTTCAAATGAATATCTACTGAGAGATTAGTTGTGCATTTGATAAAGTATCATAATCTGGTTAAAAATAAAAACAAAACTTAGCTAAGAACTGTTATGTGCATGAGCTATACATATACTCAAGATTCTCCCAAAATTCATTAACTGACACTCTCTGAAGAACAAGATAGATGGAAAATCATAGTAACTTTTTAATACCTTGTGCAGATCATTCTACATCTTTGTAACTTTTTAAACAAGTTGTCTTCAGCTAGTACAATGCCTGGTATGCAGCTGTTAACACATCAATCAATATGTGTTTGCTTGTTTTTTAAAAAAACACTTTAACTCCTTTTACTATTTGATATATATTTTATTTTTTAAAAATTAAATTCAAAGAGCATAGAGCTAAATACATTTGAATGCCCTTTTATAATATGGAATGTGGCAGTGAGAGGCATCACTGCATGGCCAACTGTATGAAAATTTAAAATATGAAAAATCTTAATTCACAAAAGCAACAAATTAAAGGATTATTATTCAAAGTGGGAAATGGTTATGTGCTTTTTACAAAATGATTCACCACAGAAATCATTTAAATAGTAGGCCCTCTTAGTATAATTAAAGTAAGCTTTTATTTACCAAGAATTTAATTTATATGCAACTTACAGGAAATAAAGCTATTAAAGTGAAGTTAGTCCCATATGTGTTTGGACATGTCTGCTGAAGTTTCTGATGGGTATTTATTTCTCAGGATCTCTGATTTTGCTCATGGAGGCAATTTCTCTCCAATGATACTTTCCCCAACCCTCTATAGCGTAGTAGAAGGTCCTCAATAGCTTCCCTACCTGAAAATTTCATCCATCTGAAGCCAACATACTAATCTGACATTAGGCCTCTCAGAACTGGTTCTTAGAAGAAGAAGAAAATGAAATCTGTTAACAAGTCCATACTCATAGCATTTCCCATAAATAGCATTTCCAGTTTGGTTGGACCTTTGAGAACTTTTGCTGGAATACATTTTGAAAATGTGCGATCACCTTGACACTATGGTGAGGTATCAAAGTTAGGCACAAGTATAGGTTGATGGGCACAGTGTATTTAAAAAAAATATAACAGCAATGGGAAGGGTACAAACAACTTTCTTTGCTGAGATCCCGTTGACAAATACGGTACATAACAAAAAAATTAAATGTTCCTACCCTTCTCTAATTCACGTAAGACTGGTAAGATCCTTGTATTCCAAAAGGCTTCTTCTTCTTCTGTTTCTGTTTCTGTATCAGTTTCTTCCAAGCTCCTCTGAACCTCTGAAACATCAAAAAAAATCAGGAGAAAAAATATAGATATCAGTTTTAACTACAATTTTAGTAATCACAAATATTTTATGGTTAGAACTAAGCTTCATAAATGGAACTAATTACCTTTGCCCATCTTCCCCATATTTTTTATGGTTACCAGTATAACTGAAGAGAGTGCACTTTTAAAAACACAAAGTGTAATAGCAATAGATGCAGAAAATGTCTTTGATAAAATCCAATCTCCATTTATTACAAAAAAAATTCCAAAGAAAAGGAATGGTGAATGTAATAGCATATTATTATACCATAAGAAACGATGAAAGGGACAGATTCAGAGAAACCAGGGACAATTTTATGAACTGGAGAAAAAAGTGAATGGAACCAGAAGAACATAAACAATGACTACAATGTTGTAAAGGAAAAACCATTTTGAAAACTGAAGAACTCTGACCGGCGAAAGGACCATTCCTCCAGAAGAACAAAGACAGAGATAACAGACTATGGATACAGAATAACATGGACGTCTAGCTTCACTACGCTTATTTGTTATAAAGGAAGGCCTTTTTTGAAGGCAATGTTGGGGGCAAGTGGGAAGTTGGCAAGCCAAGAAAGTGTATAAAATATGTACAGAATAGTTCAGAGTATGAATCAAATTTAATATATACTTAATAATATATATAATATGTACTTTAATATATGATATATTATATATAATATATACTTTAACACATGTAAATAATATATACTTTAAAAACACAAGCTATACATAACAGATTCATGGCTTAATATACAATCATTTTCCTGTTTTTTGTAAATATAAATGTTTATTTTTGTTAATCTTTATCAAGTTCTTAATAAAAAAGGACAATTAAAAAAGAGGAAACCAAGGTCAAACAAGCATGCTTCCTCAATACAATGAAGTGTTTCTATTGAAACCAAGACTCAATATTAACTACAACGAAAAGACAAATAAACATATTTCAACCAAAAAAAAGGGAGAAAACAAAGGTGCCTACTTTCAACACATCATTTCTCATAGTATAGGAAATGTTAGCAACTACATCATGACACAAGAAGTTAAACAAAGAGATGAAAATGTCTTTATTTAGAAATGTAGGCAATACTGCACCTAGGAGATTCAATGGCCCTTGGTTTTAGATAGTTACTGTTCACTATACTTAACATATTAAGGAAAAAATCCATTTATTTCCTATGAGAGAGAGAGAGAGAGAGAGAGAGTGTGTGTTTAAACAGGAATGGATATTCTCTCTTGCCAAAAGATTTTTCTGCCTCTATGATTTAATCATATTATTCTTGTTCATCTACTATATTTATAGTTTTCCTAATATTTAACCAACCCTGCATTCCTGTTTTAATTCAACCTGGCCATAGTGTTTCAAGGTGAGATTTTTGTCAGAAAATCAGTAGGAACCCTACTCTTCTATTTTTTTCAAACAGTTTTATGTACAATTTGAATCAATTCTGCTTTAAATAGTTTGTAGAATTTACTTGTAAATCTCACTGATCGTAGGTTGTTTTCCCTTTGGGAGTTCACTTACAACTTGTTCAATTTCTTTTTCTAAGAAGTGACTATGTAAGTCCTGTATTTCTTGTTCTGTTAATCTAGGCCTTTTACATATGTATTAAAATTTGACCATTTCATTTAAATTACTGGTGTTATTGGAATATAACTGGACAAAATAGTTCAAAAGATTTTCTTTTATTTCTTCATTGGCTGTGAATTCACATTTTTCATTTTTTTATATACTGGCAATTTGCTTTGCACTCTTTTTTGGTTTTTGTTTTCCATTTAATAGTTTTATTTTTTCCAATTAAATATAAAAACAGTTTTCAACATTCACTTTTATAAGATTTTAAGTTCTAAATTTTTTTCCCTCCCTCTTTCCCATCCCCCCTCCCTAAGATGGTAAGCAATCTACAGGCTACATATGTACAATCCACAATACTCATGTTGTGAAAGAAGAATCAGAACAAAAGGGAAAAACCATGAGAAAGAAAAAAGAAAAAATAGTATGCTTCAATCTGCATTCAGACTTCATAGTTCTTTCTCTGGATATGAATAGCATTTTCCATCATGAGTCTTTTGGAACTGTCTTAGATTATTATATTGCTGAGAAGAGTTAAGTCTATCAAAGCTGATCAACAAACAATGTTGCTGTTCTGCTGTACTCTTTTTGAAAATCTAGTTAATGGTTTATCTGTTTCGTTTCCTATCTCCTCCTTGAAAAAGAGCTTCTAGTTTTACTAAATCAATGAGTTATTTGCTTTCAACTTTGTTAATCTTTCCTTTATAAGGATTTTTTTTTTTGGTATTTAATGGGGTGGGGATAGAAGAGGGAAGTTTACTTGTTAATGGGAATGTTAATTTGTTCATTTTCCAGATTTCTTAAAGTGGCATGCTTTTTTGATCTGCTTTTTCTCTTTTTTATTAATGAAAGCATTTACAGATGTTTTCTTTTTGTTGCATCCCCAAAATGTTTTTACTTTCACTGTCATTATCTTTAATGAAATTATCTATTGCTTCTAACATCTGTTCTTTGCCCACATTCTTTAGGATTAAATTCTTTAGTCTCCAATTAATTTTAAGTTGTTTCTTTAGTGTTCCTTTACTAAATTTTTACCACATTGTGGTCCATAAAAGATGTGCTTAATATTTCCATTTTTCTGCCTTTGTAAGGTTTTTTTATGGCTTAGTACGTGGTCGATTTTTCTGAAGGTACCATGAACATTTAAAACATATATGCTCCTTTCTATTTTCCTTCAATAATTACCAAAGGCATATCTAATTTTACTAAAATATTATTTGCATCCTTCATGTTTTTATCCTTTGACTAAATTTTTCTAAGTCTGAGAGGGGGAAATTGAGGCTCCCCACTATTAGAGTTTTTACTGTCTTCTCCCTGTAATATTTCATATTTCCTTTAAATATTTATTTCATGCCATTAGGTACATAGTTTTAGTATTAATTCACTGTTTTTGGAACTTTTCAGCAAAAGGAGTTTCCCTTTTCATCTTGTTTCTCTTCTTGCTGTCACTTTGTCTGAGGTCATGATTGCTACCTCTGCCTCCTTTACTGCAGCTGCAGCATAAAAGATTCTGCTCCAGCCCCTTGTTTTAACTGGGTCCACATTTCCATGTAAAACATTTTTTATAAAGAACACATTGTTAGCTTCTGCTTTCTAATCCTTTCTGCTATCCTCTTTCATTTGTGGGTGAGTTCATTCTATCACATTCATAGGTATAATTACTGACTGTATATGTCCTTCCATCATATTCTCTTACACTCTATAATCTCCACCTCCAGCTTTAGAAGGAGGAATGTGATAAGATGGAAGGAGTGAGCTCAGAACCAGTGCTCTAGGTTTGATATAATCTACTGTTCTCCTGCCCTTCTTCTATTTCCATTATTCTGAATCCTTATTTTCTTTTCTTTTAACCCTCTTTGAAATCTACACTCCTTAAGAGTTCATTTCATTTTTAAAAGTAATCCTTCCCTTACTTTGGAGAGGCTTGATTCTCATTTTTATCTGAGATGGTCAGAAGAATACACTCACACAGAGCTGGGGAAAGAAATACATTTCACTCAATTGGGAAACAGGACCCTTACTGGATCCAGATGGCTATGGAGGAGAAAGGGAAGCTGATGACCCTGCACAGCCCTCCCTCACTCAAAAGAAACCCCTGACTAGTTCTTGAAGTGACCTAGTTACTCGGTGGGTGAGTGATATACTCAAAGTGAGTATGTCAAAAGGCCTAGCCTAAAAAAGATCAAGGTCTCCCACTGTATCCTGGGCCATCTCCAGTCATCCTGATGAATATCTGGTCACTGGATCCAGATGGCTCAGGAGGAGAAAGTGAGGCTGGTGATCCTGTACAGCCCTCCCTCACTCAAAACAAAGTCAAATGCAAGTCATATCATCACTTCTCTTATGTCACGGTCTTCTTCAAAAATGAAGGACAAACACAACAACAAATCCCTACCTTAATCTACTCTGCCTCTTATGCCCCCTACTCTTTCTTTCTTTCTCTCCTGTTTCCCAATTGAGTGAAATACATTTCTTTCCCTAGCTCTATGTGAGTGTATTCTTCTGACAAGCTCAGATAAAAATGAGAATCAAGTGTCTCCAGTTCTCCCCACCTTCTACCTTTCCTCACTGTTTGTAGAGACTTCTATTTGCTTACTGCCAACTACGGAGATAATTTTCCTATCTTTCTTTTATTTTTTCCATTCTTACTTTAAGATTATCAAACAAAAGAACTGCTCCCAGCCTCTCTAATTAGACTCCCTCTATGATCCCTGATGGTAATAAAGCTATGAGAGGTACACATATATTCTCATATTTGAATATAAACAGTTCAATTTTTTTGGTTCCCTATGACTACTTGCTCTTGCATACTTTTACTCTTGACTCTTATGTTTACATTTCAAGGTTTCTACTCAGCTCTGATCTTTCAATCAAGAATGCTTGGAAATATCCTTTACGTCATTAAAGATCTAACTCCTCCCTCTATAGAATCATACTTAATTTTGCTAATTATTCTTGACTATAAACCTATACCCTTTGCCTTCTGGAATATGGTATTCCAAGTTCACTCTTCTTATCTGCTACATTATGTGTGATTCTGATTGTAGCTCCTTGGTTCTTGAGCTTTTTCACTGTGGATGCTTGGAATATTTTTATTTTGACTTGGAAGCTCTTGATTTTGGCTAAAATGTTCCTGGGAGTTTTCACTGGGGCTTCTTTCAGGACCCTGCCCCTGATTCTAGGCATTTTTCTCTTGTGATTTCTTGAAATACTACATCTAGGTTCATTTTTGCTCATGGCTTTCTGACTCTGTGCTAAGTGCTTTACAAATACCATCTCATTTTATCCACACAATAATCCCAGGAGGTAGATACTATTATCATACTCATTTTCAATTCAGAAAACCAAAATAAACAGAGATTAAATGACTTGCCCAAAGTCACACAAAGCTACTAAGTATCTGAGGCTGAATTTGAACTTAAGCCCTCCTAATTTTCTCCATTGCTAATGCTTATCAAATATGCATATGGCACCAACTAGGGAAGATAGTACACTGTCATAGTCTCACAGTATGTAGTCACCTAGTCGGTACACATTTGCAGCTTTTTATTCATCCTATCCCCTGCAAACCTGAATAGAATACCGAAGGTAGAAATGACACCATGAGGTAGAAAGAGACTTGCCTTTGTCGTCAGATGGGGTTCAAATCCTACATGACTAGTAAGTCATATCTTACAGTAAGACATTTGGCTCCTCTGGGCCTCAGTTTACTCACAAGGGAGCCAGATATAAAGATATCAAAGGTCCTTTCCGACTCTGAACCACTTACCCTGTAACCTCAAAGTCTCTCGCAGGTGTCTTTGGTTCATCATCTCAGACATGGTTTCCCTTGAGAACAGAGAATGTGACTCATTTTACTCTCCCTAAAAAGGGTCCTCAGCTTCCCAGTAAACCTTAAGGCTAATGAGACAAAGAATATAGAACAGATTTTGTTTGACCGAAGAGCAAACTGTTGAAATAGTTAGGAAAACTCTAGTTACATTTTTAGAAGGTGTCAAATGCCCTTTCCCCTCGTGGCTCCCAAATTCCTACCTGGATACCACCCTTCTTCCTGAGCCTGTGTTCCTAGATGTGCTCATGGCAGATACTATGCATGTCTTTAAGGAACATGAGGTACTGGAGATCATCAGTACACAGGGTTTCTTGTAAAGGTGTAGACTCAGAGAATTGTGTCTGGGAGAGAAGATAACCAATTTTTCCTCTGTGTCTGTGTTTTTCCTCTCTCTACTGTTCATTCATCTTCTATGTGGCACACAAGGCCTCTCCTTTGAAAAGGCCTTTCTTTGCTAATCTCTTCTGGGGTCTCCAACACCTGCATGTCTTGATCTAAGCAACCCACTAGCATAGCTACTTTTTAAAGATCAATTCCAAGTTCCAGGAAGGTTGTGTGTGAATTCTAGTATTCCTGAGGTGTCGATTTGGAGATCCCCTTCTGCTGCTACAAAATTTGGTCATTGTCAGAACAAAGGCCTCATCAATAAGCAATAAGCATAGAGAATAAGGAAAATTCACTTTATATCTAGCAAATTTACACCTTGTCCAGGAGATGGCAGAAATGTCTGTTATATTCTTCCCCCATACACACTATATTAGAAATTTTTAAAAATCACATAATTATATGAATAGATGCAAAAAAAAGCTTCTGACAAAATGCAACATCCACTTATGTTAAAATATTAAAAAGCATAAGAATAAGTGGACTTTTCCTTAATATTTCCTTCTACTATCTGTCTAAAAACAAGAAGCAGCATTATATGTAAGGAAGAAATGCTAGAGGTCTTTCTGATAAGACTGGGCTGAAGCATTCTGAAGTACCAACATTCTGTTTATCATCGCTATTATTCAAAAGAGTTCTTTAAATGCTAGCTATGTCAGTAATACAAGAAAAGCAACTGGGGGAATAAGCATAAGTAAAGAGGAAATAAAAATCACTTTCTGTAGATTATGATAGTTGAAAAAACTTGAGAGATTAAAATCAAGATTAATTAAAATAAGCAATACTTTGGTAAAATAGCAGGATAGCAAATCTATTAACTTTATCAACTTTTGTGGATATTACCAATAAAATCAAGCATAATGATAAGGAAATCCCATGTGATAAGATTAATTTTTAAAAAATGCTTTCTAAGGTGCTTATTTCCTCCCCCTTTTCCTTTCCCCATTTAAAGTTACCATAGAATTTGGAAACAATCTGGGAGTTCATTTACTAATACATATAGATGTTATATGAAAATAACTCTAAAAATTTTTCAGAAATAAAGTAAAACAATTAAGAGATATACTGGTTGTTCCTGATTGAGCCTTGCTATGGTGATGTTACCTAAATTAATTTACAGATTCAGTGTCATATCAAACTACCAAGGATTACTTGACAAAATTGGATAAAAATACAAAATCATACAGAAGAACAAAATATCAAGAAAGGGAAATGAAAAAAAATTTTAAAGATAGGAATGAAAGGGGGGGGCTAGGATAAAGATTTGTTCTGTGAAATTCGGATTCAGTCAAAGGGCTGCACTTGAGGACCTAGAGGGTCACATGTAGCCTCAAGGTCATAGATTCCCCAAACCCTGGACCAGGATTATCAAATTTCAAACTATAATATAAATCTATAAGAATCAAAATGATTTGGTACTGACTACAAGAAGTAGGAAAGTTGATCAATGGATCAGATAAGATACACTAAACAGAAAATAATCAAACATAATAGCATATTGTTCAATAAATATGAGAACTAATAAGGAAAGGACTATTCTATAATAACTACTCAGAAAATTAGCAAACACTGAGAAAAATGAAGCTTAGCTCAATATCTCACACAATAAGTCACATATTAATAATAGCTAGCACTTATTGAGTGCTTTAAGGTCTGCAAAGCACTTTACAAATGTTATTCATTTAATCCTCACAACCACCTTAGACTGTAGGTTCTATTTTAATCCCCGTTTTACGAGTGAGGAAACTTGAAGTAGAAAGAGGTTATGTGGATCACAGGTCTAGTAAGTGTCTAAGGACAATTCAAACAAGTCTCTGATTCCAGGCTTGAACTCAAAAGTGGATATATAACCTATATATAAAAGATCATATCACAAACTCATGAGAAAAGGTAAACAGATGTCTTTCACAAAATTGGTTAAGGAGAGTGTTTAACCAAACAGGGACAGAAATAATGAAAAAAAAACATTTTTATTGTAAAAAATTCAAAAATTTTTGCATAATCAAGTTAGATTTGAAAGGAAACAGTGAGCTGGGAAGAATCTTTAAAACAAATTTCCCTGAATAAGGAAGACATTTACAATTCGTAGGGAATGGATACAAAAGAACAAAAACCACTTCCCAAGAGATAAATGGTTCAAGGATACAAATGTACCTCAATGGCAATCCAGGAGGAAACATATGAAAAAAAAAGCTATAGAACATACACATATGACATATGAAATATACAGCATACATACATATGACATATACAGCTGACATAGGACAAAATGCTCCCAAACACTAATAATAAAGAGAAATGAAAATTAAAATGCAAATTCCACATGATACTGTTGATGAGACTTTGGTAGAAAAGGCACACTAATGCACTGTTAATGAAGCTGTGAATCACTCTAACCATCCTGAAACACAAAGTACACCAAAAGTCACTTAACTATGTATATACTCTCTAACCCATGATAACACTACTAGACATATATCCCAACGAAATTAAAGGGAGGGGAAAAATTCCCCAAGTATTAAAATATTTCTAGCAGCACTTTTGGTGTAGGAAATAACTGGAAACATAATGGGTACCCATTAATTGTGGAATGGCTAAGAAATGATGAGAGGGATGCAATGAGACCTGTAAAAGATTTCTAGGAACTGATGTGCAGTGAAGAGAACAAGAGAAAAATGTACATAAAAATGACAATGCTGTAAAGAAAAATAACCTAGAAAGACTGAAGAACTCTGGTTAATACAGGAATTAGTCATGATTCCAGAGGAGTGGTGTGTGTGTGTGTGTGTGTGTGTGTGTGTGTTGTATTCATATAATTCCTGTATGTGTACTGGTAATTGGCCTCCCAGATACTGAGCTAGCTCTGACAACTCATGCATCAATCTCACTGTCAGTGTGTACATCCCTGGAAAGTACACTACCAAGGGAAGTGAACTTATCCACAGCATTCAAAACTTCTCCATTTGTTGTAACCAATGGTTCTACAGATGGATGGTGTGGTGGTGGCTGATGGAGTCTGTGTTTTTTTGGTGTTAATTATTAGGTCAAAATTAGCATAGCCATCAGAGAACTGATCCACACTTTGTTGCATCTCAGCTTCAGAGGCTGCAATGAGTGCACAATCATCTGCAAACTGAAAATCATGTACCAACACCCCCTCCACTTTGGTCTTGGCTTGCAGCCTTTTCAAATTGAAGAACTTACCATCAGTACGGTAGCTGATCTTGATGCTGTGTTTATCCTCATTGAAAGTATTTGACAATAATTTCACTTACCTTGGTAGTGTATTTTCCAGGGATGTACACATTGACAATGATGCTGATGCACACATTGCCAGAGCTAGCTCAGTGTTTGAGAAGCTCCGAAGAAAAGTTTGGGAGAGAAGAGGTATTAGACTGACTACCAAACTGAAGGTCTACAGAACCGTTGTGCTGACCTCATTGTAATATGTTTGTGAAACATAAACTGTCTACTAGCACCATGCCAGGAAACTGAATTGCTTCCATTTGAACTGTCTTAGGAAGATTCTGAAGATCCCCTAGCAGGATAAGGTACCAGTCCTTACTGAGGGTCTTACTCTAACTGAACTGCCAAGCATTCAAACTATGCTTCAGAGAGGGCAACTCCAATGGTTTGAATGCAAAATGCATGCTTGCCAAATAGACTATTTTATGGAGAGCTTGCAAGGGGCAGGCAATCACATGGTAGTCAGAAGAAGTGATACAATGACACTCTCAAGTTCTCTCTCAAGAACTTTAAATTTGACTGTGTGATATGGGAGACACTGGCACAGGACAGCTCAGCATGGCGTGCGCACATCAGAAAGGGTGCTATGCTCTATGAGCAAAGCAGAATTGAAACAGCACAAAAGAAACATAGGATGTGCAAATTTGGAGTATCCACCCCAAATGTTCACACAGACTATCTGCGCCCGATCTGTGGTAGAGCCTTCTGAGCTCATATTGGTCTGATCAGCCACAGTTGGACACACTGAAACTTGACTTTATCATAGTGATGTCATTTCCATTCTTCTGAGAATAAAAGATAACAACCAACATTCTGTAATGATTTTGAATAGACTTGCCTTACCTATATTTCTCTGCTGGGTTTTCTTGGCAATATTCAGAAAAGTGATGATTTAGGAAGGAAGGGGTTATTTAATATCCTATTCTCTGAAGCTATTAACAGATAATTACAGTTTCATGTACAAGCTTCTTTCTCTGTTTTTTATCTTTGTTTTCTGCATATGGAAGATGTTTGTTCATGTTTGCTGTTGATTGTTAAGATAATAAAAATATTTTAAAGTAAATAACAGTGGTATGGACTACTTCAGAGGGTAGCAGGTTTCCTTTCACTAGTGGTTTTCAAGTAAAGGTTGGACAATTACATTGGACATCTACATCAATACCTTATAGAAGTAATTTTTGTTTATTTGTGGGTAGAAATAAATTCTTTCCAATTCTGTGATGTTGTGCAAAGCATTATGAAAATGAACAGTTGGTATTCAGGAGTCTGGGTAAGGTTTTTTGTTTTTGTTTTTTTGTGGACTTGTGGTTTCATTTGTATAGGGAATTTTCAGACAGGGAACTCCCTCTACCGATACAGATCAGCAGCCGTCCCATATATTATAGCTGAGATCATCTCCTACTCTCTTCTCCTTTCTCCATCTCTGACAAAGAAGCAGCCCCTTCTCCTTCCCAAGGTAACCCTTTTGAGATGTGTGCATGATACCATCATCTCCCATTTTCTGCATTCCCAATCATCTTCCCCCCTCCTCAAATATTCAGGTTTTCACTGTCTATTGACTCCCTACTGACTTCAACAATGTACAAGTCTTCCCCATCCTTAAAAGGCCTTCACTGCACCTTATCATATCCTCAAATTTGTATCTCCCCTGCCTTCTCAGTTAAACTCCTAGAAAAAGCCATCCATACTTACACTCTCCACTTTCTTTGACACACTATTTGACTCTTTGCATTCTGACTTCCAACCTCATAACTCATTTGAAACTGCTCTCTCCAAAATTATCATTAATGTCTTAATTGCCAAATCTGATGGTCTTTTCTCAAGAAGGATGGTTATTCTTCTTGACCTTTGTGCTGCATTTGATGGAGATGCCTGTCTCCTCCTGGAGGCTCTCACTCCTTTACATGTTTATATCACTCCTCTCTCCTAATTCTCTTGACTTTTACTTCCCAGTCTCCTTTTCTGGCTCACATATATCATATCTCCTTTTAAAAGTGATTGTTCCCCAGCATTCTATCCTAAGCTCTCATATCTCTCTGTAACAGAGATTCTTAACTCTAGAGTCTATAAACTTGTTTTTTAAAAAAAACATTTACTATTTCAATATGGGCAGTTGGGTAGTAGTGTCAATCCTGGAGTCAGGAAAACCTGGGCTCAAATCTGGTCTCAGAAATTTGCTAGCTGTGTAACCCTGGGCAAGTCATTTAACCTTGTTTGCCTCAGTTTCCTCGTCTGTAAAATGAACTACAGAAGGAAATGGCAAACCTCTCTAGTATCTTTGTCAAGAAAACCCCAAATGGGGTCATGAAGAGTTGGACACAACTGAAATCACTTAACAACAACATTTCAATTATAATATGGTTTCCTTTTCAATCCTAGGTTTTATATTATATCATTTTATTCTGAGAAGGGATATACAGACTTCACCAAACTACCAAAGGCATTTGCAATATAAATTTAAAGTATAAAACTCCCAGCTGTATACACAGTTTTGAGAAACCTCATCAGTTCTCATGTGTTTAACATTCTTATACAGATGTCTCAAACACACAAACACACACACAAATACAGGTGAGTGTACGTGTGTGTTTATGCAGAGAAAGAGGAGAGAGAAACAGTATCTTTTAATGAAAGACTGGTCAAATCTCACTACTAACAATTCCAAAAAAATTTCCATGAGATCAATGATTCATGTAATATTGTGGTGTTAACCTGGTTATAATGACTTATTTCTTTTACACAAACAATTAAATCAGTTAACCCTTAATCAGCTGCAATGGAACTATATTATGAATAACCCCAAATGGCATCTTTATGAAAATTCACTTGAATTGTAATTTTGTACTTACATTTGAATATGGTAGGGTCTAGTTTTTTTAGGAGTTCACTTCAAATTAAGAAAAATCATAAAAAGCTTCTTTAAACTGTTATTACTTTACTCAGAGGGAGCCAAAAAGCTCAACAAATGACCCATCCTGCCCTATTGCTTCCCACTGACCACCATCCTAACTTCTTTCTCCATTACACAGAAAACAGATTTAAACTTTATCAAACCTCAGTAGCAGGGAAAATTATTAAATAATTGGGCTTCAAAGAGCATTTATCCAAAAAAAACAAACAGGAGTAGAGCTGTCAAAAAGTAGCACTTAAATAATTTAGATGCCTTCCATGCCCTGAAGAGCAAGAATTCAGTTAATAAATCCCATGAAGTTAACTATAAAACACTAGACTGAAGTTGCCTTCAGGGGGAAATCTCACATTGGTTTGGAAGCTTATTTTTTTTTAAAGCTGCTTAATGATGTTCTATCTGCTTATTTTCTACATCACGATGCATACTTTATCTTAACCTTTATGAATATTGTAAGTAGATTTCAAATGGAGTCAGAGGAAATGTAAAAATCCAAGCTTTACAAAACACCTGGCTGTTCAATTTGACAGATCAGTGTCACTTTCAAAATCCGTTCTACTTAAAAAGTAAAACCAAGCCAACACACAGCAAAACAGCTGAAAACCCTGAGAAGTATTTTAATGGAGCAAAATACAAGAGATGCTATACTTAAATTCATGAGAAATACAGATTTTAAGATCAAAAAAGTCTAGCTTTTTCACCTTCCATGTAAATGAAGCTATCCAAATGATCATTGATGCCAAGTAAAATTGGGATAAATGAATTGTTCATCAAGGAAAACTAAATAAACAAAATGCTATGGAATGAACTAACTCCTCTGGCACCCCCAGGATTTACACTGAGTAGTATCCTTTAAACACTAAAAATAATAATAATTTCACATAGGTGAGGAAGGGATTAGAAAGCAGTTTCTTATTGGAGTGAGATTAGATCTTCTACTGAGCACTCTCTCAGATATTGCTGAAATATTTGTCTTTTTGGCCTGAATATTAATGTATTCTAGTAAAATGCTTAATTTCAACTCTCCCAAGGATTCCTTTGTGTCCCACTTATGCCTCCCTACTGTTCTGCAAATTCCCTCCCTTTCCAATAGGGTTCAATACAATAACCTTTCATTTGGAATAGTGGCTCTAAGACTGAAACACACAAACATTAGAATTTTTAAAATCTAACAAAAATGAAATCTTTGTTTCAGTCTTGGGGAAGAACCTAGTACTTTAGAAAATACTTTCATCTTGGTACAGAGTTCTCTAAATATAACAATTATGATTCAACAGGAAACTGGTTAAGTCAAGCAAAAAGTTCAGCATGTTTTTTAAGATTTTGCTGTCTCAGTGGTTACAGTTTTAAACCACAATTCTGCATCTTGGACACAAAAACTTGACACTACGCTTATTGGCTGATGTTTTTAGCATGCAAATGCAATAAACCTTAGCAACAATGGGACTTGAGAAAGCAATTATCAACCCTAACTCATTTTCCTAGATGTTTTGTGAAATTTCTGTTAATCATAAAAATGGAGTTCTTCCCCAAAGAAAGACAAGTTTAAAGATATTTAATTTAATATTATTTTGATTTAACATAGTTTCTGGCCTGTGATTCATGTTATTAATGGCATTATTCTCTCAATTAACATTGCATCCAGTAGCCACAATTCAGCTGGCCCTTTAATTACTGTACTTCATTCATTTTAGGCATATATCTGAGTTTTAGTGTTAGAGGGAATTAGTGAAATGAATTGAGTCTAACCCTCTCATTTTATGGATTAGACAACTGGGATCTTAAACCTAAAGCATTTCTTTCAACGTCATTTTTTTGTCTTAAGAAAACTTAGATGATTCCAACTGGAGGGGCAAGTGAATGAACGGCAAGTGAGAAAGCAATGATAAATTTTCTGGAATACAAGCTACCTACCTTTGTTTGATTCCAATGTATTCTTGTTACTACTGACCAGACACGATGAAGCTCTGGCACATCTTTTCGTCAGATCACTAAGAAGAAGAGGCACACACACAAGAAAAAAAGACTCAGGGACAAAAACCAAAAAAAATTATCTTTCTTTAAAATGCAGATGCTCTGGTATATGAAGCATCTGAAGAAAGAATACAAAAGTCACTTGTAAAGTATGACACATTTCTCTACACAGTATTGCAACTAAACAGTACCATCCCATAGTTCTTAATATTTGATTTCAAATTATATTTTTTGAATCATGAAAAGCAACAGGTCAAAACTACATACAGTAGTAGGAAGCTATTAAATATAAAACCAAATTTCGCAACTCAGAGATTAGAATCTTCCCCACAAGAGGTCACTATTATGGTACTGAAAGAATTCTGATTCTCTTAGAAGCATAGGCTTTTTTTTTTTTTAAGAGCTCCCAGTGATCTTTAGCATCATACAGTACAGCGGTTCTTAAGTTAGAGTCTGTGAATCCCTGGTGATCCTTGAACTTTTTCAGAGAGTCTTTGAAGTCAAAATCATTTTCATTGTAATACTAAGACATTATCTGACTATTAAGATACTCTTCCCTTTCCCATTACATATCTGCATAAGGCAAAATTTTCTTCATATACTTTAACCAAAACAACACATCACAACTGATCATGCAAAAAGCAGATATGAGAATCCAGCTGTCTTGATCTACCCAGAGATTTGCAAATATATATGGATGTGTACATGTGCACATGTATGTATGTGTGTGTATATAAAACATTTAAATGCTACTCCTAATTTTGGGGGAAATATAGTTATCTTTAATAAAAATGTATTAACATATAATGAGTTTGTAATCCTAAATATTTATTTACAATTTAAAATAAATTTAACTTTAAAATTTAAATATTAAAATATTTAAAATCAAAGTATTTTAAACAAAATTTAAACATTTTAATGCATCCATTTTAATTTTTAAGATGATGAATATGGATATCACACACAAAAATCTCTCTGGGGTCCTCCATAATTGTTAAGTATATGAAGGGGTCTTGAGATCAAAAAATTTAAGAGCCACTGTGGTAGTCCAACTGCCCTCATTTTAGAAACATGAAGCCCACGGAGGTTGTGGTTTGCTCACGGTCACACGATTAGATACCAGCAAAGCTGGGTCTCCTGAGTCCCAAGCCTCTATTTTTTCCACTGGACCCCACTGCTTCCGTTTTGATAAGAAAAATCCCAAACTAATGAAGTTGATGTCCTAAAAAAGCACATTTTTATATTTATAAATGTCAAAAAAATATTGCCAGAATGCATGTAAACGCTGGTGGTTGGTTATCACCTTATAAATGGGTTTCTTTTATTCCAAAAGTGCACTTGTAAGTAAATTGTTTAGAACTCAGAACAAACTTTCCCATTTTTCCATGGAGACAACATTGATCAAAAACAGATTGGCTGGGGTGAGCCTGCTCCTGCAGTTTCCAAGGAAGCAGTCCTCGAATGCTCCTCAGCCCTTCCTGAGACTGACTCTGAGAGAAATCCTAATGTACAGTGATTATTCTCTGTGAATATGGGCCATTGTAAACAAGCGTTCTGAAGAGTAGGTTTCTTTTGCAGCATCCAAAACTTACATCCGCGAGGGCAGGGACTGCTATTTTGTCTTTCTTCGTATCCCCAGCACTTAGCACAAGGCCTGCCACAAAGTATTCAATCAAGATTCATTGACTACTAAAATCATGGGAAAATGTGGTAGGCAGGTATGGAATAGGGAACTAGACCTATGATTGCCCTGGGTTAGGGAGCTCCTGGATCAAGGCATTGCTTCTATGAACACAGGCTTGTACCTTCTCGACAGCTTATAGTCTTAAAAGTGAATTACAAAACTGAAAGATGAAGTGAGTGACTTGTCCAGAATCACATAGCATGTGTCAAAGGAAGGACTTGAACTTGGGTCTTTCTGGCTTTGAGACCAGCCCTCCCTTCTACAGATGCAAATATGAAATGGGAAAAATAAAAAATAAGAGAATCTGCTTTGAAGTTTTTTTGTTACAAAATTTATTTGTGCTATGAAATTCATTACCCAAATGGCGTAACATTTATTCATATGTATTCCCTCCTATACTACTAGTCAAATCCAATCACACGTGTAGAGTGTGTATATATGCAAAAATATCATATATATCTATATATACATATATGTATATACTCACAAACATATACTCCCTCCCCAGCACTTACCGCATCTTGTCCTCTATCCCTACCTCTAATAAAATCAACACTACTAGACCATTAGGTGGTGCAGTGGATAGAGTGGTGGGTCTGAAGTCAGAAAAAGCTGAGTTCAAATCCAGCCTTAGACTTACTAGCATGTGTGACCTGGGCAAGTCACTTACCTCTGTTTGCCTCAATTTCCTCAACTGTAAAATGAAGTTAATAATAGTACCTATCTCATAGGGTTATAATGACCAAACTGAGATAATATTCAAAAAATGCTTATTAGCACAATGCATGATACATAGTATATACTTAATAAGTGCTGGTTCCCTTTCCCCCAACTATATTACTAGGAATTGCTCGAGTTGTTGGATCATCTCCAGACGGTGCCCTGGCTATCAGAGGCCTCTTCCTCGATTTCTGTCTGCAGTGCTGTCCCTCCAAACCTCAGGTTTTCTATAAAAACAGACATACCCTCATTTCCTACTTCATTTTGCCTTTTTAGAAAGGGACAAAAAAGATGGAGCTAAATTCAGAAAGAAATGTTTTGGCTTTGTAATGCTCTGGAATAATCACCTTATTTTAATGTGCAAATTAAAACGCAGATCTGGTGGCAGAAAGCTATTGGTTTAGGAGAAATCCCAATCAAAATCCCAGGATACAGGGTGTAGTGCGATCATCAGTGAGAAATGGTATTCACTATTCCAGAAGGCAAAAAGAAATCAGCCACATGGGGAGAAAAATCAACAATCAGGGTCTAATCTCATAATGGCCTGGTGCAAAGGAGGCTCTGGTAATTAGTAAACCAGGAAAAAAGGCAAAGGTATAAAATATAGTGGAAAGGAAGCACCTATGAACCCATAGTAAATCCTCTAACTAGGTTTAAATATGAGGGAATGGGACATTGGAAGGCACAGTACTAGAAAGGAGGTCTCCCTATTTATCACCAGGTCAAAGTTCTTTATCCTGACCTACTTCGCAAAAAATTCAGGAACACTAATATTACTACTTTATAAAATATTTATTTTCTAAATATATCATGCTCCTCTAGCATGCCCAAAGTATCTCCTTCCCTTCCACCTAATAAAAGCAAGGCTCTGCAATGACACCTTCCTTCATGTCTTAAATTCATCTTCTAGAATAGTTTAGCACAAGAGACTTGGGCCACCATCCAGTACAATTGCCCACTACATGAAGAAGTCCCTTATACAATACCCCTGATGTATAATCATCCAGCTTCTGCTTGAATGCATAACCTCACCTTATTATGTCAAAAGGCAGTCTATTCTATTATTTTAATAGCTCAGTTAAAAACTTTCCCCCTTTATAATCTGCTGAAATTTAAAGCTACAAATTATTAGAGCTGAAAGTGTCCTTAGCAGTCCTCTAGTCCTGTACCTCCTTATAACACACCCAGTGGTTCAAGTTTTACCCTCCAGAGCTACAGTGAGTAAGTTTAATCACATGAGCTATCGATTCCAACATCTGAAAATCTGATAATCATGGCTTCTAATCAACCTATTAATAAAGACACCAAATAGGACAGGAATAGTCATATATCACACTAAAGACCTCTCTCTCTCTCTGGGTTCAAAGCAATCCAATTACTTAACTGAGAAATCAAACATGAATTTCTAAGTCCAATGCCCTGAACCAGACACTGGAGATACAAAGATGGTAACTTAGAAAGAAATTTGTTATAAGGGGCACAGCAACTCCACCCAGACTAACTAGATGGTGTAATTCAGGGCCCTAAATGACTTAAGACAAATACTCAAATCCCTAAAACTGTTTTTCCAATTTTCTTAACTACTCATTATTACCAGATAGTGCCAGCTAAGAAAATTACCATCAAAGTAAGTCTTACTGTATTAGAAAATTAAGGTACTCTCTGAATACAGAGATGAAGTGATTCATTGCTGTCATGTGAAAAGATTTATATAGTATTTTAACGCTTGCAGAATACTTTCCTCACAGCAATCTAGTGAGGGAGTTACTATAGACAAGTTACTTGCCCATGGTCAGTCATATGGCTAATATGTATTCAGGAATTCTAGCAGAAGTCTCAAGGTTGCAAATACAACAGTCTTTCCACAATTCTATACTGCCTCCTAGACTCTGAATTAGTCTGAATAGTAAGATTTTACTCTGTTAACGCAAGCACTACTATAAAATAATGTAAATAAGGAAAGGGTAAAGTGAATAAAAGACATCATTTAGCATTAGATGGAAAAAATGTAGAAAATGCTGGCCAAAACTTTCTACTGCCCCAGAAAACAGATTACTTCATTTATTAGAACTAAACTCAATTTGTGGCATTGATTAACATAGTAACATCTTGTTTTTAAAGCAAATGCTTAAGCTAAGTTACAAAATACAAATTACAATTGCTGTACTTAAATTTAACCAATTGACAATATTTTCCTAAAGAAGAATGTCTATTAAAGCACTTATTTTACACAAACATCAAAAATAAAACTAAGTTACAAAAATGATATCTTCAATTTTACTTACAATAAAGAAATATGAAACAGACAGAATTATTCAAGATCTCAAAATGGATATATGTACACATACATATGTATACTTTAAAGTTTTTCTGTGTTAGATGATCAACTAATATTCTAAATACACTGAACAGACTCTAGAAAGTCACTTCAGGCCTCTTTCTTCAAATGTAAAATGAGGGAGTTGGACTAAGAGGCATCTCTTAATGTTGAGTTTTTCAGGTTCTCTTACTTTCTCCTTTAATTTTTTTCCTTCAGCCTTACTATACATGATCAAAACTCAATTCAAACTAAATGAAAGGCAGATCAGTCTGAATTGGTGTCAATTTTGAATTACTGTCATTTTGGAGATTTAAATTTATAAGCTAACTGTTATTCAAAAGGCTATTTCTTTAAGTTATTTTGCTGACAATAAGACTATTCAAACACCAAGAGAGAGGTGGCACCTTTGTTCTGCCAGGCTTGGGATATAAATGTGAAGAGGGGGGGCAGAACTATTTTTTCCAAAATTATCTTTAGCTATAAAAATGGAATTAATCAAAACAGCTACCAATAAAAACACTAAAGTACACTGTACTTTTAAGATATCTGTAGAAGATTTTATAGTAACATTCAAGCAACAACACCCATTAATAAAAACTTCATATTCACATAGTTATGGTGACAATATTTTCCAACCCCAAAACGGTCATATTGTTAATTAATTTGCCTTCCTTCCATAATCACTTGGGCTTCTATATTAGCAACCATATAGTAAAGTTATCTGTAAGCTTTATTAGGGAAATTCTCTAGCCAATCACCACTTTTGCTCTGCTGCCATTTGCCATGTTATCATACATACAAGTAAACATAATGCATATATAGCTACAGACATATAATATTACTAGCAGGCAATCAAGTCATCTTCAAGTAAACTGGCAATGTTTCGCCAGCCTATGGTTATTCATTTTTTATGGTTTCTTACTTTTTTGACTTGTGTTTATTTTTACTACAATGGTTATCATCTAGATTCATTCAATTACACTTTAGTGAAATACTGGAATTTCTGGCATAGTCTGATAATTCATGGGCACAACACGACAGAATGTTTTAAATCGAGACTGAAAATCACACACATGGCAAAAGCCAATCTCAATGACTATCCTTTCCAGTTAAAAGAACCTTTCTTTGCTAGTTTTTTTCAACCTTTTAAGACAGCTTTATTCCCACTAATGGGAGATTTTGTTTAAGATGGAGCTATAACTCCACTTGGCAATCAATATTTGCTTCCGATACAGACCGGTTCTTACTTCTGAAACCCAAATCAAAGCTTACATCAGAAACTCCTCCCAAAAGGGCCAGGACCTCTGCTGGACCATGACATTTTGAAGAACATTTAAAGAAAAGGTTTACAAGGTTTTTAAGTGTGGACTTGTGTATATTTATGTATAATGCACACAATACATTAAAGATTATTGTTTATATAATACACAAATATAAGGTTTACAAATGTATGAAACAGAATATATATTTTTTAAAAATGTTTTAGTGCTTTCAAGTACATGCAGTAATATTAAAGATGGATGAAATTCTACCAAATAGGGGTCTTTCATTTCAAATTTAACATGTCCAGAGACTACTCACATTTTCCCCTTAAATCATCCATCCCCCAAATTTCCTTATTGCTGTAAAGAGCACCCCTATTTTTCTCATTACCTGGGTTCCTAGGAAGTCTTGTCTTCCCCCCTTCCTTGCCCCACCTGAAACTTATCAGTTGCAGGTGGTGACTGATTCCATTTCCACTACATCTCCTACACCTGTTTGCTTTTCTTTACTCTCAGTCTCAGATCCTCATCACCTCTCACCTAAAATATTCCAAATAATCTAATTTGTTCTCCCCTGCTTCCAATCTCTTCTCTCTCCAAACTGTCCTCTAAGTAGCTGCAAGCTGATATTCCTAAAACAAATATCTGACTACATCACTCCTGTCCTCAAAAACAATCAGTGTCTCCCTACTGCCTCTAGATTAAAAGACAAAATCCTCCTCTTCACATTTAAACCCCCCACAAGCTAGATCCCACCTGTCTTTCTAAGGTCAGGTCCTTTACATTTCCCTTCCAAGTAGCCTTTGCTGTAGCTACGTTGACTTGCCACAGTTGTTCCTCATACACAACATTAGCGGTGTGTGAATTCCTTGGAACAAAGTAAGTAAACTTATTGATTTATTCAATAAACTTTGCAACTTTTTACATCTCTTTAAAAAATGTAAATATGCAAAGTTTCATCCTTCTCTTGCACTTGTTTTACCCCATTTGGCACTGCATTCACAAGCCTTTGACATGTATCAATTCTTCCCCACAAAACCACTTATCACATTGGGTATGGTGTTCTTTTGAAGAATCTAGTCTTACAACTCATCGGATTTTAGTGGAGCTTAAACCATAGGAGCATGTTTACTTCCATCTCTCTGATTTCTTACTCTTCCATGACACATGGCACGGTGCAAGGTCATCTTGCAGTATTCCATCGACTCTAAAATGATTCTGCTTTCTCAATAGATTTATCAGCATTCATCATTCTTCACAGGGGACAAGCCTTTAAGACTCACAGGAAATAGAACATTCTCCACATAGTTTCCTCAAGTGATTGCTTTATAGTGTGATAAAGTTGCCCATTATCTTACTCAGGCTCACCTTGGTCTTCTAACAATGGTTCTAGTAAAGCCTTGAATGAAAAAAATTTCATCAATAAAAATTACCTTTCTATAATCTTCAGGACCCCAGTATTTTACTGTCTTTCCCATGACAAACATTTTTTCTTCACACAATAGTTGGTAGCTTTTTTGTCTCCTTGCTGTTTTTCCAACTTTTGGAAGTATATATCTCACCACTCCTCTAGATGTCAGGTCCCTCTGAAGATCTTTGCTTGTTTCTTAAAGTTTAATTAGGTAGTTTGATGGCAATGATTTGGCAGTTCTTGTTTCTGTTTCTGACTGTACTTTCTTAGTGTGATTGATTCTATTTCATTATGATCTGGAATGATCCTTAAAACACTTGACTATTCAGACCAAAGAACTGCAATATCTCCAAGTCACTGAAGGGTTTTTCTGAAGGCTCTTTATTTAAAAGCTACAATGTTTACATATTTTTTGAAGCAACATCTATGCTTATAAATCAAAGAATTAAAAACACAAGAGGGCAACGAAACACATATATGGCACAGAATCCAGCATTCAACTGAATATTAACTAACTAAAAATAGATGAACCAGCTTAATCTGGCTTCATCTGGTCAAGGTCAGATGTTTTGCATTAGCCTAATGTCACCAAAACCACATATTGTTGTCAAAGAATGAAACCATATCAAAGTTATAGTTTGTACCAAGTAATTCTCACACCACTATATGTCTTACCTCCATGTCTTTCAAGAGGTGATCCGCCATGTTTGGAATGCACTCCTTTCTTCCTTACCTTTGCCTTTTAGAATTCCTAAATTACTTCAAAACACAGGTCAGGTGCCAGCTCCTACACAAAATCTTTCTAGATCTTTCAGGTTAGTGCTCTATCCCTCTTAAAATTACTTAGTATAATTTTGCATATATTATTTCAAATTTACTTATTTGTGTGCATACTGTCGCATACCCAGCAGAATATAAGTTCCCTGAACACAGGATTTATTTAATTTTTACATTATTAACTTGTTTGGTTAAAAAATATCATAGGGAATATGAAATCTAAATTATCAGATAACTCCAAATTTCTGGAGTCCAAACGAAAGAGCCATTGTTTTTTTTCCTGCAAATATAATTTTTAATACAACTATTATTTTTAACTATTCAAGAAGCCTACCCTATTACTTATCACAAACCTGTACTTCTAAATATCTTATTATCTACCTTCTGCCTGCTCCCCTTACTAATACAAAATTTCCTTCCCTACCTTATGTGTACTTGCTTGGACACTCCAACAAAATGCTCCGTTTTACTCATTAACGTTCTCAAAATGAAAATATGTTAAATGATGGCAGAAATTTATTTTTAAAGTTGGGAATATTACATTATATAGCAATGTTTGTTTCTTGAAATTGCGCACTTAAGCATTTAGAATAACCCATTACTATATACCCTTGTGTGCTTCTAATGCATAAATGTTAAGATTTGCTAATATGTTTCCACTATAATGATTATACATTTTGCCGCCTCTTCTACAACCTCCAATCCAAAAATGAAACTGATGAAGCAAAAAGTATCTTACTGAAAAGTAAAATTTGCCAATGTATATATATACACCAAATCTAATCAACACATAACACAAGAAATTCTAATACATAGAAAATATTTATCACAGTTGTTAACACCTTAAAATACTGTATATCATAAATAAGCTCTTCTATTCTTTGATTTGTTCCTTTTGGCTTAACATAAAAAATTTTTAAACTAAGATGCCCTTGGCAGTTTCAATTTTAGGAAACATAAGGAATACCGGCTTGCCAAAATGGCTCTTTAGAAACAAAGTGTCCCAAAATCCAGAAGGATTCCTGTTTAGAATTTGATAGACAATACTAACTTTTTATATGGATGGGGACAGCAACATAATTTTCTTTCATTACAACACTGAAAGGAAATTAAGTGTTTCTATTACTTTTATAACTACCACTTTTTTAACTCTGCTATCTAAAGACTTCATTTGCAAATGGAAAGACATTTACCCAAAACGACCAGTTTGACGCTTTACAATGAACTCCCCAAATCCCAGTTTGAAGTACTTTCTCTTACAAATCCCTTTTGCTTTTAATCTAAAAATGTTCCAAATGAAAAATAACATGAAGAAGGCTAGCTGTGCTACCATAAATTTTATGTGACCATACTAACAAAAGTTAAAACAGTATGCAAAATCAGTTCAAATGAAATGACAATTAGCCAATCAATTGAGTCAAAAGAGTTAAATCATCTGTGGGTGTTTGTGTGTGTGTACACATAGCCAAAATCAGATCAAGAAGTTTAAAGAAAGCTCAACACATGCTTGGTCTTAAAATGGCCAATGCAATTTAATTTTGTTAGGCAAATTCAAACAAAGCAGTTGTTCATCAATGACCCATTGGAAAACCCTTCAAAAGTGTCTTTAATCAACACCATGTAGTCCAGAACCTGAATACAGTAGTTCTGCATGCCTTAATATGACAATGGCTGAGACTGAAGAGCACAAGGACCCCTTTTTATTTTTTCAATTAAAGGCTGTTTCAGTATGTAGTCCCCAAATTTAACTTCTCTTCTGTCCTTCAGATGTTTAATGTAGATAGAAGTGTTGCTTCTGAAGGGTGCCCTACCTAGAAAGATGGTATAAAATACAAGGAGCTCTCAATTATTCATTTTAATAAGGGATAGCATAGATAACTGAAATCCAAAGAATTTTCCAAATCTCAAGCCAATTCTCAAACTCCCAAATCTCTAGCCAATAGTTTAAAACTTTCCATAATTATAATTTGGTTTATACAGAAGTTCTTTTTCAAAATGAAATTCAGTAATTAAACTAGCAGCTCCTTCTCCCTGCCCCTGCCCAATCTTTTGTGGCACTGCCAACAAAGAGAGAATTGGCCAAAGGGGAGATAGCAGGAGATAAAAGGAGGTACAGCAGGAGTCCTGGATAAACTATAAACTATAGGACCAATCAGTACTCCAGAGGTAGCCAGGACTATAACTAAAATAAATGACTTCATCTGATACTCCTAAATGAGTTATTTTGGTATGTGTGAATAAAAGTTTTACTGAGAATATATATGAAATTATGTAAATCCAGCACATCTACCCAAGGACTAAACAAGAGTAGGAAATCCCACATTCTCTTATAAATCATTATCTTAGCATTTGTTGGCATAAAAGGGGGGGGGAATGCAGAGACTAATCAATCAACTAATTAATAAACTAACATAGGACAAACGATTCAATTTAAGAAGACAATGATTAAAAGCAAAGTGGTAATGCTGAAAGACTACAAATAGAAAAGTTAATACTAACCCTCCACTTCTGAGATGGGCTGCTGCTGTTGTCGCTTTCTCTTTCAAAATAGCCTGTTCACTGGTTTCATTGAGGTCTCCATCATGTGTCAACTGAGGATTATGACTGTTAAAATGACCAATGGAATTTAATTCTGTCAGGCAAATTCCATTTATTTTATTCGAAGAATCCCCTATGATAATGATGTCCTCAGATTTCAGTCTCTTCTTTGCTGTAAATAACAAACAAATTTATTTTTTACAAAATTTACTAAAATAACCTTATAATGCTAGTACATACATTAACCAGTAACTTTTGTTTTGTTCTAAAAATGTACAGGTCCTAAATCTCTTGTTGCATATGAGATGTCTGGAATTACAGTCAAAAACCTATCTGAACATGTGTGAAAAACTTCACTATTATTTTAAAGCATATCATCATACCAAATAGAAATGTGCTACTTGTCTTTTCTTTAGTTTATAGCCTACTTGAAGGCAGCTACGGCAACTCTGTCACATACCTGGTATAGTAAGTAACCAGCATTTAAATGTCAACTAACAGTTGCTAATAAATCTTGAAAGCAGTCTTAGGTTATGAAATTAAAGAAAAGATACAATGGGCATTAAAGTATTTATTCTGAAAATATTTCTCCAAATATTTATAAAGGAGATTTAACAAACAGAGCTCAAATCAACAAAGGAAAAAATTCTGATTCTTAAGTGTGCTTTAATAAAAATAACACTGGACTGAGAACCAATAGAGCTGGAGATGAACTCTGATCCTTCCACCTGTTACCTCCTCAACCTTGAGTAAATCCTGCACCTCTCTAGGTATTATTTTCCTCCTCTACGTAACAAGAAAGAAAAGGATCAGAGACTTAGAGATGTGGGAACCTTAGATTATCTAGTCCAGTGTTTTGTTTAACAGTTTGAATTTAGGTATTCCTAATCCAAAATCCGGTGTTTTAGTCACTTTGTTACTACCTAGCTGCCTCCCTCTTCAGAAAGCCTCAAGTTTGTTTTTTGTTTGTTGTTAATAAAACACCTGACAAGGAACTTCACCCAAAACTATTTTAACATCAAATTCTAGGGCTGGGGAACAAAAACCTTTTAATTCCTTTATTCCATTTAAACTAATTTATTCCATCATGATGTAAGTTAGGAAATAGAATTTAAGTGACTTGCCCAAGGAAATGAAAGAAGGAGGCTTACAATCAAGTGAGCTGACTCTAAAATCTTCAGAGTGAGCATTTACACTTTGACAATCAGCAAAGGCTATAGAACTGGGCTTGACTTACTGTTTTGCTGATTCCTAAGACTTACAGTGACAGAGAATATGTAAACAATGCAGATTAAATTTAAAAGTCTGTCCAGCTCCTCCTCTTCCCCACCCTCAGCCCCAAGCCAACTGTGAAACCTTTTACCAGCACGCCCCAGACAAGGACTACAAACAACCCCAGATTTCCCGGCTTTTGTGCCAGGGCCTTTTCCATCACACTAGGCTGTGCTTTGGAACAGTCAAAGAACCCCAAAGCTATACTGTATTTGGATGTTGCATTCTACCACAGCAGGAATTTCACTTCCTACAAAAGAGAAGAAACCTGCCCATCAGTATCCATCTTAATCTCAAGGGATTTAAGCCCTCAGATCGAACAGTAATAGCTGTATCTTTGATCTCAGAAGTACCACGTCTGCAAATTTCTTTCAATGTTGCTGATTAAATTTTTTTAAGTTCCTGGTGGAACTTGAAAATAGTAATTAGGAGCACAGCAGTTTAGGAACAATCTATTATGCATGTTTCTTTTTGGCAACTTAAAACCAACCAACAGCCAACAAAAATATTTGAAAACAAAGACATTAAGCAGCTGTCCCTACTTTCATTAGTGCTGTCTGCAAACCTATTTTCCTAATCCAGGGGTTTCATCAAACCTGCCATTCCCCCCCACATACCCACCCCCAACCATGGTCATGCCTGCAGGGTGGCACAAGCAAAAAGTAAGTCTAATGCAGAGGAGGAAAAAGGAAGGAAGAAGAGAAAGGAAAGAGGAAGGGGGGAAGGAAGAGGAAAGAAAGAGAACATGTAGTCTTGTGCTCTTGTTACATAATCAAGAGAGTATGCTCACAAAAATCACAATTCCTTTTCAATTCTATTATTTCTTTATTGAGTGCTGACACACTCCAGGCCAGCACAGGAGCTGTGAATACAGAGAGCAAAGGCAAAGGAGGGGATAAAAGAAAGGTCCTGACAACACGCTTCCATACAACTTCAAGACCCGAAGCAGAGGGAGTTTCAAGGGCTGTGAAATCATAGCAACTAACAGACCAGCCTGGAGTATAGCCAACAACGGTGTCTCAAAATAGGACATGAAGGACCAGAGCTGCCCAAAACAACAGGCCTTTCCAACAGTCACTAACTGGAGAACAAATTACTTCCTGGAAAAAAAAAGTCTATTAGGAACACACGTGCCTTTTCAGTCAAACTCGGACAAAGTGTACTATCACCTGGAGCATTTCTGGGTACATGAGATAAACACTTTATACAACACTATCTCAAGAGGTCAAAAATAATAAAAAGCCAAGTAATCTTCACATTAATCTTGTAAAGGGAATGCCAAAATTTGTCTACGCTATTTTTTAAAAAGTACACTAAGACATCAGCATAAAAATACTCCATTATTACATCAGTTCCTAGAGCACATTTAATAATTGCATTTTATGCATTTCTATGGAAGAAGACTTGTGATTTCATTGATCTAGGGAACTCCCAAAGAGAAAACTGCTTTTAGCAAAGCAAATGGGCAGCTTCTCTGCAACTTCTAATCTTCAGTCCCTAGGACAGAGAGAGGTTAAGTAACTTCTCCAGGGTCACAAAGAGAGTATGTTAGAAGGGTGACTTGAATCCATGTGTCTTCCTAATTCCTAGGTCTGCTAGCTTTATTGACAGTGCTTTACTGCCTCATTTTATTAAAACCTTATAATTCAAAAGGTACTTCTACCTCCTTTCTCTGGGGGGGGTGGTACCGTTTACTAGGTAGCATGGAGACTTCCTCCCACTATGGAAAAGGGAACAAAGTAGAATCGAGGAAAAGAACCATATCTACCAGAAGATGGGATCTGTGCAGTAAGTCTCCTGGAACAGACAGTGTATATGTATGTACATATGTATGTGAATACATTTGGGCACTTTTCAACAACTCGGGGGCCTGGAGACACTCCGTTTCTTCCTACTCTCAAGAGGGAGGCTCTCTAAGGCTCCAATAAGATGAAAGCCTGGCACCAAGCCCATGCTCCTCTATCATTCCACCTTCTCAGAAATGACATCAAGGCAAGCACTGATCATTTCCACAACAGCACTATGACAGGTGGGGCAGTCATGATATGCATGTTACAAGTGAGAAAATTGAGGCAGAAAAGTCAAGCAGTTTTCTCAGAATTATACAATCTCATAAGTGAAACTAAAGTTTCAACTTGCTGCAAATGCAAGTCTTGATTCTTGGGCTACATCTTGGACTAACAGAATTCCAGGCACTGGAGCCAAAAGGGGCCTTTAGAGCCATCTAGTCTAGCCTCTCACTTCACAGATGAGGAAACCCAGAAAAGTCAAAATAACCTGCCCAAAGTCACAGAGATATTAGGTGCCAGAAGTCCTTTTTTTTTTTACCACAATATTTATTCAATATTATTATTATACCTTTTATTCAAAGGTGAATATCTCTAATAAATGCAGATCAGGCATGGGTTTAATGAAATTTGCCATATTTGGATAGCCAAAGCAATTGTGAGTTAGCTGGGACCCAGAAATTTCTTATTATAATCAGTGCCTATTTTTCTGATGTTTCACATTTCAATACTGGTCCATTAAATACAACCAAATAAACACCTTCCCTTCTTGGTAACTTTATCATGTCATTCTGATACTGACAATCAATGTTTCCAAACATCCCAAAGTAAAAGAAGACACTCAGTTTGCTCCACTAGGATCCTTCTTCTATTACTCCACAAATGCACCGGTTCTTTAAAATGGGCTTGCCTTTAATACAGAACTGAGAGTTATGTATTTTTTTCCCCTTTTCATCCTTCATTCCTTTTCATTCTTATTTCTTCCTCTTCATTTGTTGTTTTTTTGTCCTTTTCTGACATATCTTGCTCTTATTTACATCTTCGCTCTGCCCATTAGAATCTATCCTCCCTGCTTAATTATTTCTTACCCTTCATTCTGTCCTCAGAGATTCGTTTTTTCTTTTCTCTTTCATTTATTTATTTTCAATGTTCTACAATCACTGCCTTATAACTTAAGATTTTTTCTCCCTCCCCGAGATGGCATACAATTTTATACAGGTTCTACACATACGTTCCCATTAAATACATTTTCACCATAGTCATGTTGCATAGAAGAATTAAAATGAAAGGGAGAAATCATATAACAAACCAAAATGTAATAAAAAAAATGATATGCTACATTCTGCAATTGAATTCCATAGTTCTTTTTCTGGGTGTGGAAGGCATTTTGCTTTAAAAGATCACTGGGAATTTTCTAAGTCCTTGCATTGCAAATGAAGTTCTCAGTCTACCAGAAAAAAATCCTCGCATACTGTGGTTGTTGCTGTGTACAAAGTTCTCCTGGTTCTGCTCCTTCCACTCAGCATCAGATCATGTAAGTCTTTCCAGGCCTCTCTGAAGTCTTCCTGTTCATGATTTCTTATGGCACAATAGTATTCCATTACATTCATATACTATAATTTATTCAGCCATTCACTAATTGATGAGCATTCCCTTAATTTCCAGTTTTTGGCCACTACAAAGAGTGCTGCTATAAATATTTTTGTACATGTGGGACCCTTTCCCATATTTATGATCTCTTGGGGATACAGTTCTAGAAGCAATATTGCTGGGTCAAAGGGGATGAACATTTTTGTAGCCTCTTGGGCATAGTTCCAAATTGCTCTCCAGAATGGGTGGATTAGCTCAGAGCTCCACCAACAATGAATTAGTGTTCCAACTCTCCCACATCTTCTCCAACATTTATCATCTTCCTGTTTTGTCATGTAAGCCAATCTGATAGGTGTGATGTGGTACCTCAGAGATGTTTTGATTTGCATCTCTCTAATCAAGTGATTTAGAACATTTTTTCATATGACTATAGATACCTTTAACTTCTTCCTCTGAAAACTTCCTGTTCATATCCTTTGACCATTTATCAATTGGGGAATGACTTGTATTCTTGTACATTTGACTCAGTTCTCTATATATTTTAGAAAGGAGGCCTTTATCACAAATACTAGTTGCAAAACTTCTTTCCCAGTTTTCTGCTTCCCTCCTAATCTTGGTTGCATTGGGTTTGATTGTGGAAACCCTTTTCAGTTTAATGTAATCAAAATTATCCATTTTGCATTTCATAATGCTTTCTATCTCTTGTTTAGTTAAAAATTCTTCCCTTCTCCATAAATCTGATAAATGCACTATTTCCTGGCTCCACTAATTTGTTTATAGTATCAATCTTTATACCTAGATCATGTACCCATTTGGACTTTATTCTTATATACAGTGTCAGGCACTGATCTATGCCTAGTTTCCACCACACTGTTAAGCAGTTTTCCCAGCAATTTTTGTCCAACAGTGAATTCTTATCCCAGAAGTTGGGGTCCTTGGGTTTATCAAACAGATTGCTATATTCAGTAACTACTGTGTCTTGAGTACCTAGCATATTCCACTGGTCTATCCTTCTGTTTCTTAGCCAGTACCAAGTGGTTTTGATAATTGCTGCTTTATAATACAATTTGAGATCTGACAGAGCTAGGCCACCTTCCCTAGCATTTCTTTCCATTAGTTCCCTTGATATTATGGCCCTTTTGTTCTTCCAGATGAATTTTGATATTATTTTTTCCAGTTCTAGAAAATAATTACCTGATAGTCTGACTGCTCTGGCACGAAATAAGCAAATTATTTTAAGTAGAATTGTCATTTTTATTATAGTGGCTCGGCCTACCCACGAGCAACTGATATTTTTCCACTTACCTAGATCTGACTCTATTTGTGCAAAAAGTATCTCGTAATTGTCTTCATATAGTCCTTGGATTTGTTTTGGCAGGTAGACACCCAAATATTTTACAGTGTCTACCTAGCTTTAAATGGGATTCCTCTTTCTATCTCTTGCTGTTGGGCCTTGTTAGTAATATATAGAAATGCAGAAGATTTGTGTGGTTTATTTTATAACCTGAAACTTTGCCAATGTTGTTTATTATTTCAAGTAGTTTTTAACTTGATTCTCTGGGATTCTCTAAGCATATCATCATATTATCTGCAAAGAGTAATAACTTAGTTTCTTCTTTGCCTATTCTAATTCTTTCAGTTCCTTTTTCTTCTCATTGCTACAGCTAATATTTCTAGTACTATACTGAATAACAGTGGTGATAATGGACATCCTTGTTTCACCCTTGATCTTATAGGAAATGCATCTAACTAATCTCCATTGCATAAAATACTTGCTGAAGGTTTTTAGGTAGCTACAGCTCATTATTTTATGGAAAGTTCTATTTATTCCTATGTTCTCTAGTGTTTTTAATAGGAATGGGTGCTGTATTTCATCAAAAGTTTTTTCTACATCTATTGAGATAGTCATGTGGTTTCTGTTATATCCTCAGAGATTCTTAAAAGAAGAAACAGTTTATCTGATAAAGGCCTCAAATCAAATTTTGGAATGGCAGAGGCAACAAAGGGTCAAAATCAGACATTTGTCTGGCCTGGGAAAACTCCCTAGAAGGTCAGCAAAAGATGTTTGTGAAACAGGGTGGAAACCTGTCTGAAGCCAACATATATGGTGGTGGTGGCAGCAGCAGCTTTGGGGGCTCTCAGTCCAGAGACAGAAAGGGGGTTAGACAACTCATCTGAAAGAAAGTACAGGAGACAATTTGTGCGCACTGTGTAAAACAAGCATTGATTGGCAACCCTATTGCCCATATGCAATTCTGGGTCACAGTTTCAAGGCAAAAAGAGCATAGTGTTTACAGGTGCTGGGGACCAGGGCCAACCCCTCATGGGTAAACACCACAGCACTGATGTCCTGGTCATCAGTGTCCATACCTCTCCCAGGATTATACTACCCTGGAAGCACCTGAAACTTGCAGATCCCTAGAATGAGCTCTGAAAAGAGCAGCAAGAAAATGTCTTACACTAGGGACAGTGCCTTCCTATCCCCAGGTAAGCAAAGCCTAACTTTAAGATAAAGCTCAAAGTCAAAAAATGGCTGCAAAAATGAGCAAACAATGTAAACAACAAAAAATAATTTAACCATAAAAAATTACCAATAAATTCAAAAGAATGTGGAAACAGTTACAAACAAAGCCTCAAAGAAAAATGCTAGTTGGATAAAAGCCCACCAAAAATTCCTGGAAGAGTTCAAGGAGGAGATGAGTGGTAGAGGAAAAAATTTGGCAAAGAAATGAGAGTGAGGCAAGGAAATTATGAAAAGAGAATTAATGGCTAGGTAAAAGAGGAACAAAAAAAAAATACTGAAGAAAATAACACCTTAAAAACAGAATTGGCTTAATGGTTTAAAAAAAAGGCACAAAAATTCACGAAGAAAAGAACTTATAAAGACCATGATGTTGGGAAAGACTGAAGGTAAAATAAAGGAGACAGGGACAACAGAGAATGAGATAGATAGATAGACAGCATACAGACAGATAAAAAGATGATAGAGTCATGGAATCAATGAACATGAACTTGCACAGACTTTGAGAGATGGAGGAGGACAGAAGGGCCTGGAGCACTATGGTCCATGGGTTCATGAAGAGTCAAGACTAAATGATTGAACAAGAACAAAAAAAAATCATCCAAATAGAAAAAGAGGTACAAAATCTCACTGAAGAAAGTAATTCTTTCAAAATTAGAATTGGGCAAGTGGAAGCTAATGACTCCATTAGAAATCAAAAAAACAATAAAAATCAGGAGAATGAAAAAAACTGAAAATGTGAAAAACCTCATCAGAAAAACAATGGACCTAGAAAATGGAATGAGGAGCTATAATTTAAGTGTTATTGGACTACCTGAAAGCCATGATCAAAGAAAGAACCTAGACATATATTTTCAAAAAATTATCACAGAAAACTGTCTTGCTAGCTTAGATCCATACAATAAAATAGAAATCGAAAGAATCCACCAATTACTTATTGAAAAAGATCTCAAAATGAAAATTCTCCAAAATATTATAGATAAATTTCAGAGCTCCCAGGTCAAAGTGGAAATACTTCAAGGTGCCTGAAAGAAAACATTCAAATATTCATGGAGTCACAGTCAGGATCATACAAGATTTAGCAGCTCCCACATTAAAGAAGTGGAATGCTTGAAATATGATATTCTAGAAGGCAAAAGAGCTAGCCTTAGAACTAAGAATAACCTACATAGCAAAACTGAGTATAATCCTTCAGGGGGAAAACAGACATTTAATGAATGAGAGGACTTTCAAGTATACATGATGAATAGGCCAGAACTGAACAGATAATGTGATGTTCAAACATAAATTCAAGAGAAGTATAAAAAAGTAATCATAAGAGTTTTAATAAAGTTAAACTACCTTCAGGGAAGATAATAAATATAAATCCTAAGAACTTTACTTTTATTAGGGCAGTTAAAGAGAGTTTACATAGACAGAAGGCATGGATGTGAGTAGATTATGTTAGAATGATCTCCAAAAAAAAAAAAAGGGATAAGAAGAGAGGTGTACTAGGAAAAAATGAGAGAGGTAGAAAGCAGAAAATTTTCTCACATAAAAGAGGCATCCAAGGAAGAGCTTTTACAGTGAAGGGGGAAATGGGAAGGTGGGCAATGTTTGAACCTCATTCTCATTGGAATTGGTCCAAAGAGTGAAGACTACATATACACACTTAGTTGTGTACAGAAATGTTACTTACCCAAAAGGAAAATAGGAGGGGAAGAGGATAAAAGAAAAGGGACATGTGGGATGGTAAAAGGGTGAGCAGATTCAGGGAGGCAATGGTCAGAAACAAAATAGACTTTTAAGAAGGGACAAGATAAAAAGGGGAGAAAGAAAGATCAGCAGAAGAAAACAGAATGGAGGGAAATACATAGTCATGGTAACTGTGAAGGTGAATGATATGAGCTCATTCATAATACCAAAGCAGATAGCAGAACAAATTAGAAATTAGAATATAGCAATATGTTTACATAAGAGACACTTGAAACAAACACACACACAGCGCTAAAATAAAGGACTGGAGCAGAATTTATTAAGCTTCAGCTGAAGTAAAAAACACAAGCGTAGCAATCATGACCTCAGACAAAGCAAAAGTAAACAGACCTAATTAAAAGGGATAATTAGGAAAACTGCATTTTGTTAAAAGGTACCATAGACAATGAAGTTGTATAAAAATTTTTTACAGTAAGTTTATCTGATAAAGGCCTCGTTTCTCAAATATATACTGAGTCAAATTTATAAAAATAAGAGCCATTCCCCAACTGATAAATGGTCAAAGGATAGAAACAGTTTTCAAAAGAGGAAATCAAAGCTACCTATAATCATGGGGAAAAAATGCTATCAATCACTATTGATTAGGGAAAGGCATATTAAAACAATTCTCAGATTCCACCTCACACCCATCAGAAATGATAAATACTAGAGGAGATGAGGAAAAAAATAGGTATACTAATAAACTGTTGGTAGAGTAGTGAACTAATCCAACTAATCTAGAAAAAGCAATGCTGCTATATACAACTGTGCTTACCATTTGATCCAGCAATACCACTATTAGGTCTGTATCCCAAAGAGATGAAAAATAAGGAAAAGACCTACATATACCAAAATATTTATAGTAGCTTTTTTATTGTGGAAGCAAGGAACTGAAAATCAAGGGAATGCCCATCAATTGTGGAATGGCTGAGTAAGTTGTGGCACATGATCATAATGGAGTACTGTTGTGTTACCAGAAATGACAAACGAGACAGTTTCAGGAAAACACAGCAAGACATATATGAACTAATGCAAACTGCAATGAGAAGAACTGGAAGATCACTGTGCACAGGAACAGCAATGTAGCAATAATGACCAACTGTGAAAAACCTGGCAACTCTGGTCGATACAAAGATCCAAGACGATTCCAAAGGACTCATAATGAAAAAAAAAATGCTCTCCACCTCCACAGAGAGAAACGAGGAACTCTGGAGTACAAACTGAAGTATCATTTTCTTGCGTTATTTTTCTTGCTTTTTAAAAAAATATGGAAATATATTTTGCATGATTTCACACATATAATTGATAACATATTGCCTAACTTCTCAGTGGGTAAGAAGATGGTGGGTGGGAGGGAGAGAATTTGGAAATCAAAATTTAAAAAGAAAAGAATGTTAAAAATAACCATTTTTTTTAAAAGAACTGTGATCAATACAATGATCAAACATAATTCCAAAGGACCAGTAACAAAGATGGCTACTCATGTCTTGATAGAGAGGTGAGACTCATGAGGCAGAATGAGCCATACATTTGGGGACGTGCTAATGAGGTAAACTGTTTTCTTAAAACTGTACATTTGTTTCAAGTAGTTTTTTTCCTTTTTTTGTAATTTGAGGGATGGAGGTGGGTGGAATGGATAACATAATACAAGCAAGACAACTTTATACATTGCATATTGATTTTTTAATTCACTTAAACAAGAAAAACATGCTCTGCATCATAGGGATGTTTTAATGTACAAGCCCCCTTTTCTCTTTCACATTGTATATGGAAATTTTATTTAGTATTAAGTAATTTCATAATAAATAGAGAAAATGGAAAAAATTTTTAAGGAAATTTGGGCAATAAGCATTCTTCATCCACTCGATCTTTCTCCTTAAATGAATTAGGTAAAACCCCTTTAAGAGAGTATACATCTCTTACAGGAAACTCTGCAATGTCCAAGGATTTCATACAATCAGCATGATGTCATCCTAAAACAGGGTGTCAAGAGACCCTCATCATTCACAGGGAAACCCTCTTTAATCAGCAGTTCATGATGAATCTCCTCCATCAAAGCAAACTTTTTTTTTTGTTAAACATATGTCTTCCTGTTTTATGTCTTTTCTGATATTTATTATTAAACATAATTATTTCTGCTATTATATAGTCTAAGAAATGTCGAATGATTCTGATGTAAAAATGGGAGACATTTTGTTGCAGGGTGACACTCTGATCAACCAAATGTTTCTTTATGATCAACAAATAAGCATAAGGGGATCTCATATAATCTTAACATCTTTCACTTAATTGTGAAATGCTAATGATGTAGTCCACTGATGAAAATCACTCATGAAAGTCTGTTTCCTACTAATATTCTCACCAAGGAGGTCCTCAATTCATGTATAGATATCTCTCATAAAGATTTTATGAAGATGGGAAAGTATAAGTCAGTAGTTATTGATATTTTCCTATAGTTATCTTTTTTCAGTATCAATTAGGTCCAAGATGTTTTCCATATGTTCGCTATCTCCTCTTTCTCCACATATGCTGTACAGCAAGCACTCAATGCCCTTGTTATTGAGTTACCTCCTTTTTGCTTAGTTGGATTATTTTGCTAAGCTTTTTAAAAATCAATTTTATGCTCCATTGTTTCTCCCTGTTCATAATCAACAATCATTTTTGTTTTAAAATTTACATATGCATTTATATTCTAACCTGGTGCTGCCTTTGGTAGTGATCTCTCTCCATTTGGCAAGTAAGCTAGATATTTGCTGACTAAGGTGTTTTCTGAGCTCTTTTATTGTGGCTGCTGGATAAACTTATAGTTGGTTATTTCTCTCGTCCAGTTCCCATTTTTACTACTTTTGTAAATCAGGTTTTTTCAATTGCATGCCTTATCTTTTTTTCACTCATTACTATTCTTCCTTCTTTTTTTTTTTTAACCAATCCTGAAGTTAATTCTGACAGGTTGATGCCATAAATGTACAAATACAGCTGACTTAGGAATAACTCTCACATCCATAGCAAGTGTCTTGCTGTTTGTTAAAATGCAATCTATTTTGTTGCTTATGTGCTGTTTACTTGGTAAACAACCAACCCTACCAATTCTTTTCTTGAAGAAAGTATCCATGCTATAGAGGCAGGAGGCTTCCACGTAATCTACAAATCTTTAGCCTCTCTGATTCCTTCCTGGAACATGTTTTTCTATATATTTTCTTTACCTTTTCCCACCTTACACAAAGCACAAAGGACTAAACAGTAATGATAATAGTTGATATTTACATTTACAAAATCTTATATTTCACTTCAGCAAAACTTATTTCACATCAGTCCCTTTCACACACATTACATACTAACCAAGTAGATCTATTTACTGTTGACCAAACCTAGAATCTCATCTCCCATCTTTGTGCCTTTTCCTTAGTGTTCCTCATCCCTAAAATGCACTCTCACTTCTCCTTAGCCTCTTAAAATCCTTAGTTTTCTTTCAGAACTTAACTATAGGACCACCAGCCATGGACAAGCCTTTCTTCATCTCCCTAAATTGTTAATGCTCTCCTCTTCCTTAAATTATCATGTGCTTATTTATCTGTATAAGTAATATGCAATATTATAGTGTATAATGAGCTTAGTACAGTGCACTGCACATAGTAGGTGCTTAACAGAAGCTACTGAATGATCATTTGATCTTACAACAATGCTGTGTGTTGGTATTTGAGGGTTAGGTTAATTAGTCCCATTTGAGATATAAGGAAATTGGGAATCATGGAATTCAAATAATCTGCCTGTGGTTCTAAGTACCAGAGGAAGAATATGAACTTCCATCTCTCCAAACTCTAAATTCAGAACTCAATTAAGGGGATTCAGAACAAATTAACTGACTGGACACAGAGGCTATTGATTAAATGGATCCATTTCAATCTCAAGAGAGGCCTCTGGTGGAGCATTTTTTGTCTTCGGCAATATTCTATTCAACTTTTTTGTCGATGAAGGCGTAAGTGGATTTTTATTAAATATATGGATGACACAAAGCTAAGAGACATAGCTAATGCTAAAGATAATGAAGCTGGGAAAGATAGGCTACTATGACAAATAAAGAGTTGGATCCAAAGGATCACAAAAAGCTAAAAAAAAAAAAAGTTGACTGACTATGAAAAGATGAAATTTAATGGTGATCAATGTCAAGTCCCATACTTGGTTCAAAAAAATCAACTGTACAAGAAAAGAATGGAGGGAAGACTTGGCTAAAAAATAACTTGTATTAAAAAGAAATAGGGAATTAAATTTGAATCAGCAAAATGTCACAGACAAAAGAACTAATGCTAACCCACTTGGGTTGAATTAATAGAAATATAATGACCAGATCAAAGAAAAGATAGGCCCACTCGACTCTGCCCTGGTCAGCCAATGTTTAGAGAACTATATTAATTCTGGGCACCAAATTTTAGAAATGGTCATTGACTGCTGGAATATGTGCCTTGGCTAAATAAGAGGATGGGGAATGAACTAGAAATGATGACATACAAGGAGGGTTGAAATAACTGTGAATGTTTAAGTCTGAAAAGAGAACACAATCATATGAGAGCCATCTTCAAAAATAAGGAGGAGGATAACACAAGATCTAGCAGCTTCTACATTAAGGGATCGAATGGCACGGAATATTATATTCCAGAAGTCAAAGGAACTAGGACTAAAACCAAGAATCACCTACCCAGCAAAACTGAGTATGATACGTCAGGGGGAAAAATGATCTTTCAATGAAATCGAGGACTTACAAGTATTCTTGATGAAAAGACCAGAGCTGAAAAGAAAATATGACTTTCAAACACAAGAATCAAGAGAAGCATGAAAAAGTAAACAGGAAAGAGAAATCATAAAGGACTTACTAAAGTTGAACTGTTTACACTCCTACATGGAAAGACAATATTTGTAACTCTTGAAAATTTTTTTCAGTATCTGGGTAGTTGTGGGATTATACAAACACACACATACACAAATACACACACATATAAAGAGAGAGAGAGACAGAGAGCCCAGGGTGAGTTGAATAGGAAGGGATCATATCTAAAAATATAAAATTAAAGGGTGAGAGAGGAATATATTGGGAGGAGAATGGGAGAAATGAAATGGGGCAAATTATCTCTCATAAAAGAGGCAAGAAAAAGATTTTCAATGGAGAGGAATAGGCGTCGAGGTGAGAAGGAAAATGTGAAGCTTACTCTCATCACATTTGACTAAGGGGAGGAATAAAATGCATACTCATTTTGGTATGAAAACCTATCTTACAATACAGGAAAGTAGGGGAGAAGGGGATAAACAGGGTGGGAGGGGATGATGGAAGGGAGGGCAATGGGAGGAGGGAGCAATTTGAAGTCAACACTCTTGGGGAGGGACAAGGTCAAAAGAGAGAATAGAAAAAATGGGGGGCAGGCTAGGACAGAGGAAAATATAGTTAGTTTTACACAACATGAGTATTATAGAAGTCATTTGCAAAATTATACATACATAGCCTATATTAAATTGCTTTCCTTCCCAATGGGGAAGGGTGGGGAGGGAAGGAGGAAGAGAAGTAGGAACTCAAAGTTTTAGGAACAACTGTTGAGTATTGTTCTTGCATACAACTGGGAAATAAGAAATACAGGTAATGGGGTATAGAAATTTATCTTGCCCTACAGGACTAAAAATAAGATGGGGATAAAGGAAGGGAGGGATGTTAGAAGAGAGGGCAGACTGGTGGTAGGGCTAATTAGAATGCTTAGTGTTTTGGGGTTGGGGGAGGGGAGAGATGGGGAGAAAATTTGGTACTCATAATTTTGTGGAAATGATTTTTGATAACTTTAAATAAGTTTAAAAAAACAACAAAAAAAAATAGGAAGGACTCAGACTCATGTAGTAAGGTGTTTAGACTTTCTATCCAAAGGGCAGAAACAGAATCAATATGTGGGAGTTACAGAAAAGCAGAAATCAAGATCAAAAGAAGGAACAATTTCTATTAATGAGAATTGTCTATAAATGGCTGGCTCTGATATATTCCAAGTCCCCTTTCACTAGAGATCTTCACATGGAGTCTAAATGACTACTTGTAAAGAAGTATTTTGGTTGATATTCATGATTTTTGGAAGAGGTTAATATTAGATGACCCTTGAGATTTCTTCCAATTCTTAAGTTTCCATAATTCTATATGGTTTCAGTGCCAAACTCAGAGTTATGAATAGCCTATGAAAAATACATCGATAAATAAAAGTACAAGTTCATATCATGTAAATAGGATCTGAGATTCCCACATCATTTAGGACTAGGAAAATGATCATTTTAAAAATAGCTTCCATGTACATTTTAAGAAACAATTCTGTCCTTAAGTTTGTAGGAACATTTAGATATTCTTACACTCATCAAGATGAAATATTTTGTCTGGAAGGAGATTTCCCTGAGAGGAGGCCTTGAATAAACGTGCACGGGCACTGCTTACTCTTCTCATCTTCACGGGGTCCACTGGAGGTTTAGGAAAGGAAATAGGAGCTTCATCTTCTTTAGATAGGGATGCAAGAACTTTAGGTTTCTAGAAGATTAAAAAAAAAAGACTCAAGTCTTTCTGTTCAAAATACAATCACAACCCTGTAGCCAAAAACCCTTGTACCTCTACAAACACAAACTCTTCGTCTTTTAGCATAAAGAGCTCATTTCTTGTATTTAAATATACTGAATATTTTATTTTTTATTGAACTGTTTTGTCATCCTTTAGTTATAGACCAAATTGAATAATTATGTACTAAATACAGACATAGTACATATCTGAAAACACAATTGGCTTTTCATGAGAACTTACTGAATTACATACTTTTGTTGGTGTTTATAGAATCTACACTTCATATTTATCTAACATTATCTCAGTTTTAGGCTTAAAAGAAAGATTCAAAGGAATATAATCAAAGTCACTATGCATGGCTTAATTCTCAAATCAATCTTTGTCCTTCCTGATCTTTCAGTAGCTTTTTAACACTGATGACCACACACACCTTTTACCTGGATCCCTTCCTCTGGGATTTTGTGACACTATTATGTCCTGATGTTCCTACTTGTCTAATTGCTCCTTCTCACTTGCCTATTCTGATTCTATACCTATCCTAAGGATGGGTGATTCCCCCAAGGCTCTCAAATCTATATATCTAGCTCAGTCCCACAGCACCAACTACCTGCTGAACATCTCCAACTCTCACCTCAAATTCAACATGTCTAAGAAAGAACACAATACTTCCCCTCCCCAAGCCCTCCTCCAAATTTGCCTATTTTTCTTGAGGAAACCACCAACTCTCCAGTTACTGGGATTCAGTTATCTTCAATACTCCTTCACCCTCCAATATTCAATCAACTGAACGCCAAGTCTTGTTCCTTCTACCTTTACAACACATCTCATATCCATCCATCAATTTTCTTCTACATCAATAGCTTCCAGCCTAATTCACATGCTCATTACTGCTCCGCTTGACTAATACAGAATTCTCCCCACCCTACCTTAGCCTCTGGGAATCTTTAGTTTCCTTTAAGGCTCAGTTCATGTACTGTACCCTCCTACTAAAAGCCTTTCCTGATCTCCCTGGTTAGTAGTATCCCCTCCCTCTTCAAATGATCTTTTCCTAATTTACCTGTATAAATGTTGTATTCCCCTTCCTGCCCCTATAGCCTGTAAGCTCCTTAAGCTCAAGGCATGACTTATCATTTGGTTGTTATATCCCTAGCACTTAGCAAAGTTCATTGTACATATAGTGGGTGCTTAATGAATGCCTGTTAGACTAGCATCTCAGTCTTAACCAAAACGCTTCATGCAGCATTTTTCTAGGTCTCTGAAGTTCTATGCTTGCCAGTTTTGGAAGGGTAACACTGTTAGCAAAATATCAAATCAGTAAACAGGCTCTAACCCTTGGAAAGAAGTAAAAGATAGCTGCATCCAGAAACAACAACAACAACAAAAGATACAGCCCTCGGGCAGGTTCCACAACCCAGAACACAGCAGCACGAGGATGGATGGTGACAATCCTTCACTTCATCTTTTGCTTTCCCTTTTTCTCTACACTTAAGTCCACTATTTGAACTAGTACTAGTGGATAATACAGAAAGCAAGTATTTAGAGGAATTTTTGTCTAATATTAAATTCAATAATTATTATAGTTGTAAGATCACAAACTGAGGTCTAAGAACAGTATTAGAAATAATTACAAACAGTGAACAAACAGAAAGTACTGAAACAACCCTTGTTTTCAAACAATCCAAGCAAAACTTACATATCCAAGTGAACTGAAGGTGATAAACTTAATCTAATCTGTGCTCTCATTACTCGAAACATTTCTGGTCTCTTCTTTTAGAATGGCCTTCACATTAGGCCTGTTCTCATTTCTTCAGCTGTATCTTATTTTTGACTCTAAAATTCAGTTTCATCATCCACCTTGGTCACCCACATTATTCACCAAACTTGGCTCTGAACCGATCATTTCCAAAAAAAGCAAATCTATTCTCACAGGACAGAAATTCTGTAGCAATGAGAATATTTAAAAAGATGTGCTGTCATGTATGATCTATATTAAATTGCTTGCCTTCTCAAGGAGGAGGAGAGGAAGGGAGAGTATTTAGTACCCGGAGTTTTTTAAAATGAGTGTTTAAAAATGTTTGTTTGCATGTAATTGAGAAAAAATTAAAATAATCAACATATGTACTAAAAATAAAACAAAATAATGTGCTGTTGGCTTTAAAGACAATAAAAAAGGAATTTTTAAAATTTTAGAAAAACAAAAACATTACTCTATTAAGTAAGTGTATAGCCTCTTGCCCTCACCTCACATACCCCAGATGTCTACTTTGATGGGGACAAGACCCATTTGGATATATTTATGGAATAGTTTGTTTTTAAAACATCAATACTATTATTTTAACTCCTTAAAATGTGAGGTAATGTATACAAAAATGTGACTTAGACCCTGAAGTAACTGGTTAAAAAAAATCTAAGGAAAATAGCTTCAATATATAATTATGAAGACAATATTAATACTCTATATATCACGGATGTAATGTTATGGAGGCATTAGTAGTAATCCTTATACATACATGGGAGCTTAATAAATGCTTGTTAGATTGGAAGAAGTCGTTCAATTAGCTAACATCTCAGCCTTATCTGTGGCAGAGCAGAAAGAATAATGAATTGTCAGGTGTCACTTACAAGCTGTGTAACTTTGAGCAAGTCCTTTGCTGACTCTGATCTTCTTTCTACTTCAGCGCCTTATCTAAGTAAGACATTTTATAAACTTTAAAGTGCTATATAAATAATGTTGATGGTATAGTCCAGTTCCACAATTGCTCTAGCCTACCCTTTAAGAATTATTTCAATACTCCCTTCCATACAATCTTTGTTCTGATCAATTTGGAGTTTTCAGACTTGACATTCCACCTCTGCCTTCACTGTCTTTAATAGGTTCTTCCCCCATATGTGACTCCATTCCCTCTTCATTTCCACCTCGTGGGAGGGATTTTCTCTTGGTTGTCTTATCTTTATGTCCCCAGTGCCTACTAGTGTGACTTTCACCAAGTTAAGAGTTTAAAATATTCTAATGGTAGATAGTAGACTTGCAATCCAAAGAGCTAATTTTCTACAATTTTTTCTACATACTTAACAACAAAAAAGGAGACTGAATTTCTACAAAATAACAGTATTGAATACTAAATATTGAATATTGAATACTGAACTTAAGAGCTCATCTAGCCCAATCCCATCATTTTAGAGATAAGGAAACTTAGTGAAAGGCTTTGCCCGATATCACGCTGGTGCCAGAGTCAGGATTCTAACCCATATCCTCGGGCTCCAAATCCAATACTCTTTCTACAGATCCATGATGCTTCTTAGAATCCTCTAAAAAGAGGGCAGTTGAGTCACTTCTGAACGTCACGATAAGGTCTCAGAAGTTAACTCTGAATGAGCACGTATGATAGAGAAGTATGGTCTAGCTAGAAAACTGTTAAAACTGTGAGCAGCCCAGCAGGAACTTACCTTAACTCTCCTTACCACTGTATTATTCTGAGACCCCTGTTGGCAAAGGACTGATGCTCTTTCAACCTTAGTTTGGTAGTTTAATAATCAATCAATGAATATTTGTGAAGTGCCTACTATGTGCCGGGAACTGTCCCAAGCACTTCATAACGAAGGAAAAAAACCATTTATTTACCTCAAAAGGCAATTTTAAGTATGTAGGAAAATGCATTTATTTTTTGTTCTCCCAGGAAAAGGATCTATTTAAGACATCATAATAAATATCATAACGGTCCTATAAAATCCTCTCTCTTTAAAGAACAAGACTGATTTTATGAGCAATTTCCCCAAATTTGGCTAACAGATTCAGCATTTATTTTTCTTATGGAAGTCAACTTTATTTTAGAACTCAGACAAAGCAAGAAAAGGAAAAGCATATTAAATGTTTAACTTAAGAAACTTATTTCTCTTGTGTTTTATCAGTCAGTAAGTATTAAGCACCTGCCACATGCAAAGCCCTGGAGTAAACAAGGGCACAGAAAGAAAATCAAGATAGTCCGTGACCTTTCCATCTGTCATGAACTGATGATCATGAATTTAAGAGCCTCCTTTATTTGTTATTTCCCTCATTAAGAATGTGAGCTCCCTGACAGGGATTATAACTGATTTTGTTTGTATTCCCTGCTCTTAGTAAGAACGTTCAGTACATAGTACATACATGGTAACATTTTTTCATTCCATTCCTAGGAGCTTACATTTTCACTAAATCCCAGCTAATAATGTCAAATAAAGTAATCAAGCTTTAGAAAGGCAGACTTCCCTTCTAGACTAAAGGGCTATTTTCATGGAACAACCTAAAAAAAGGCAAAGCATTTCACAGTAGATCTTTTGAATTACACTCCCTACACCAGTGACATCATAGATTCAATCTCTTTCCCTATATACATCTGAGAGTCAACTACATAGAGATGATAATGGGGCAGCTAGGTGGGGCAGTGGATAGAGCACCAGTGCAGGAGTCAGGAGGACCTGAGTTCAAATCTCACCTCAGACACTTGACACTCACTAGCTGTGTGACCTTGAGCAAGTCACTTAACCCCAACTGCTTCATCCTGGGTCATCTCCAGTCATCCTGATGTATATCTGGTCACTGGATTCAGAAGGCTCTGGAGGGGAAGTGAGGCTGGTGACCTGCACAGCCCTCCCTCACTCAAAACAAAGTCAAGTGCAAGTCACGTCTTCATTTCTCTGATGGCATGGTCTCCTTTGGCAATGTAGGACGGACACACACACACACACACACACACACACACACACACACATACACAAAATCAAATGCATTTATCCTAACACTAGATAATGGCAAACGTGCATTACTCAAGACTAAGAAGCCTTAGATGGGCAACTATACTATAAGGCAATGACCCTCTCTCTAATTTAATGTAACTGACAATAATTTGAAAAAGAAAATCAATATTTCCCATTAAAAAGGGATAATAATCATTCATGAATTTATGAATTTTGTAAAACTATTTGACATTAATAAGATATAAACAACCTCATAGAGGTCAGAAATCAAAGTATTTTCTCCTAAACATAAAACTTTTGAGATCCTGCCATTCTCTGTATTCTCATTATTATGATTTGCCCCATGTGTAACATGTGCAGCTGTGGTGCTCTCGGTATATAATGCACTGCCATGGAGATATTAATTCATTTCAATAAAAATTAAAATAAAAGTAATTTACGTTAAAAAAGGTTAAGTAACTCTGTGGGCTAAAGAGTAGGGTGCCAATATTTTAATTACAAGCAGAAAATATTTCCTTTTTAATTCCCAGATGCTCCCATTCTCAAATCTCTTGCTCTATACCCTAATATTTAAAATATTTTTTCACCTTGAAAAGTGCCCACAGTTTAATATAATTAGGTTCTGTGAGCACAAGAGGAATAAGGAGAATTCAGTTTAGACAAAAACAAACTGAGACACTAGATAAGATAGCACATTTATTCATATAACAATCAGGCTCTTTTTGTTGGTTTTCCCAGTCTAAAAGTAGAGATGCAGTTACCCTGTTTGCATAGTAACACCCACTTAAAACAAACATCACCAGCAAATATCATTTATTGTCATTATAAAATGAGAACAAGCATAACTATCTCTGGAACACATTGTACATTTTGGGTTGGTGAGAGACCAGGAAAAGATCCCCAGGAACAGTGTTAATGGAGGGGATATAAAAGTATAAAGGAGGTGAGCTCAGGGAAGGAGTAGGTTAGAAGCACAGTGCTCTACTGCCTAGTCTGAAAAGTTACAACGTTTACAATGTACCTGACTTTCCAGACCATTGTCTAGTCCCTGACCATGATCAGCAAAGCAGCCCATCACCTCATCACATTTCCGGTCCTACAGAAGGTCTAGCAGTTCAAGAAGTTCATCATTATATGAGCTATCCCTTGAGAAATGAGGTATATACTTCAGAGTATAGGGTCTCGAAAGAGGAACACCTATAGAAAAGAGAAAGGGCTTGAATGATCTGCTAATTCTTCAGTTAGAAATGGGCCACCCTAGTTTGGGAAGGATGTCAGAATAAAAAGGCAGCAAGGGGGCCATTTTTCCTCAAAAAATAACAGTAGAGGGATCAAAAAGAAAGAAAATAATAAAATCCACACAAGTAAATAAAACCCCCCCTTGACAACAGGAAAACTAAGTGATCAATGAGCTAATTTTTAAAATATATTAAAGAGTGAGAAAAAGCAAAGGGAAAATAATGAGGAAAGAATGCATACTTAAAAGAGAAACAATACAAGAAATTGCAAGAGAGACACAAATAGGTAAATAACATTCAAAGAATTTAATAAGAATCCAAACTGGAAAGAAAACTGTAAGTAGAATTAAAAGAGAAATTCAACCCAGCTGGAAAATATATGTTTGTGTATCTACATATATACACACATACATAAATATATATAAAATATGTATATATTGTATATATTTATATATATACATATAAAAAAGGAATTAAATCTAAGTCTGAATGAGATTTTTAAAAATCTCAGGGTTTAAATAATAGAAGTCTCCAAAACCTAGGAGTATAAAAGAAAACCTGAAAATAACAATGAATGAGAGTAAGGACAAGTCTAAAATAAGTAAATATAAAACGGTAGACAATATAATGAAAGTTAAAAAAAAAGCAGAAAAATTAATAGAAAGAGATTCCAAAACAATGCAACTGAAAATTATGGATTTATTGGCTAAGTCATGGAGACATAACCTTCCAATTACTGGGGTCTTGGAAAACAACAAAAAAACAAAACATTCTGATTGCTAGATTTTGATAAACTGATCAAAGAAATTTCCTGGAATTATTAAGAACAAATAAAACATGAGAAATAGAATGAATTCATAGAACTTCAAGAAGGAAGACCTCAAAATTCAAGTCACCTTGGCAAATTATCATGAAATTTCAAAACTATTCTACTGTAACTATATACAAAAAAATTCCTGATTGACAGAAAGAAGATACTACTTATTAAAAAGAGTCAACCAGGCTCTCACTAAATGACAAAAAAAATTGCAATATAAACATAAAATTGAAAAACACTGGCCACAAGTCCAGAATCTGAATCTATTTTCTGGCAAATCTAAAGATGCTAATCTAAAAAAACCCATAAGATACATATTTTAAAATTTAAAAAACTATAAGGAATTCATAGAACAAAACAGATATTTTGTAACAGCCTTTGGAAAAGTACAAAAGATGCACTGATGCTGAAGAGCATGATACTTAGAACAAGATATTCTTTTAACTGAGGTTAACTAGCTATTATCTAAACATGTTTCATAAGGAGAAAAAATAACTACAATATTCTACTGGCTAAAATTACTCAATATTACAGAAGGATGTTGCAAACAAAGATAAAAAAGGAAAAGAAAGGTGAGAGAGGGTGATGTCAACCCTAGTTAATTTAAATACCAACAAAAAGCTTCTATTTTTGTCAAAGGCAGGGTCCAAAGTTAAACATATTTACATAATGTAGTCACTTAAAGTATAAGAATTTTTTAAGCACTGTTTTAAAACTGTTTTGGTAATTTATTTGTAATTTCTATTATTTAAAAGCTGTAAATTTTAGGAGCTAGTCCTTTCATCTATATAGGGAATTCCAGGTCTGGAAACTCCCCCCCTCCCATCCATGCTGATCCGCACCTTTTCACCTGTAGTCTTAATGACTTGATGGGGAAACAGAGAGGTGAGACGTGACAGGCCCATGAAAAAATAGCTAATATGTGTCAGAAATTCCATAGACCAAAAGCAAAATAGTTTAACTACCATCTACTTTCAATCTTTTAATATTTTCACTTGAGAAAAAAAGTACTGACACTTATACAAGAGAACCAATGTTAGCTAAAGTTTCTAGATCATGTCAATTTAAGTCGTCGATCTCTTTTACTCTGAGTGAACATAACTAGTCTAGCCCTGCCTGTTGACTGGGAGACCAGGATGTTCATTAGTAGCTTGTCAGCAGTCCACCAGCAGCCTAGGTATTGGCAGTAGCTTCAGTGCAGTACCAAGTAAAACTATACTAGTACCACACCCCCTTTTTCTGCTGCATCATTATCTTTCTTCAAGGTATTATGGCTTTAGAGAGTACACTAGTAAGTCAGCAGGCACTTATTAATTACCTTCCAGAGTACTAGGCCATGTGCTAGGCACTGGAGATACTAAAAGTTCTTTGTTTAATCTTAGCTCCTGCCTAGAAGAAGCTTACACTGTATCACACATTCTATCTGGTTTTTTTTCGTTTTTTTTTTAAACTTATTCCTGCCACCTGTACTGGACTTTTTTTTATTTTAAAGATGATAGGAATAAAACAGATTTAAGACACAGTTCAATTTGTAATTATTCTTCTAACCAGCAGAAATTCTGCAGTACCAACTTCTCCCCTACTGTACAATTAATCTTTGAATTTGCACTGTGAGAAGGGAGTCTTTTTCCCTCGATTTCAACCTGGTTTCTCCAGTGGCTCAATTAACCATAATTGACGAGGAAAATTCAGTGAGCCAAATTACAAGCCAAGTAAGGGTAGGGATTAGAGCATTTTTTTTTTTGAAAACAAAAACAAAAACACAAACACCCCAGATACTCTAGCAGAAGAAACAGCAGCTAGGACCTATTGTCTGAAGGAGCATGCAGAGTTGCATGAGCATAGTAGTAAGTGGGATTTAAGCAGTTCTTTCCTATATATCTGCCTCGATTCTTGTTTTCTGAGACAGCTGTCATTTGCTATTTGTGGATTAATTTCAAGTTGAGTTCAATGATACGGATTTTTTTGTTACAGTTGATCTCTACATGTAACTCTGGAGCTGTAGAGACTAACTTCTTTTTGTTGCTTCTAGATGTAAATTAACAGCAAAGGCAAACAGTTTTAATAAATCACACACAAAAAACCCACTTGATACTACTGAAAGAACTAGAATACAACCATTTTTTCATTCTCACTATAAATGAAGACAGAACATATTAAAAAATTAAATAAAAATATGACTCACAGGTTCACCTCAGAGAAGCAAACAAAGGAGCTGATGGAGTTTGTTTCAATTCAAACATTTACCAAGTGCCTTCTTCTATATGAAAAGTAAAACAGTCCTGTCCCTCAGGAAGCTTTTATCTTACCAGGAGATACAACATATAATTCAGATAAGTAAAACAGAATTCCAAGAGGGAGAAAGAGCTAAGCAAAGGCTCAGCTTCTACATACAAAATCCATGGAAACAAAAGATGGATTTTTGACTACGGGGAACTTCTAGTACACAAATTTGGCTGGAATCTTTAGGGAAGAAAAGGAAGTAATGTAAAATCGGCTGAAAAGGTAAGTGGTAACCACATTATAGGAACAGGTAGAGGTGGTCTCGTGGTTAGAGACCTGGCCTCACAAACTTCCTAGTCTGCCTCAGTTTCCTCAAGTCTCTCAGTATGGTACAGCACCTACCACCTTCCAGGGTTGCTGGAAGGGCCAAAGAGGATAGTAACTGTAAAGGGTTTCACTTGCCGCAGTGGCTGGCACTTTGTAAACGTTCTGTGGTAAGTAACATTGTTATCGTTACTAGCACTGATGGCTTTAAAATCAAGCTGAAGAGTGCGTAACTTATCCTATAAACAACGAATGGAGCACAAGGGGGAGAGAAAATTCAGGGTTTTTTAGCACAGTTATATCATGACCAGATCTATGCCTTAGGACGATTACTTCAGCAGTTTCGTGAAGGATCAATCAGAGAGAAGAAACAAATTAGCAAGGAAAGGTGAACTAGAAGGCTTTACAATGGTCCAGGTGAAAGGTAATGAAAGCCTAGCCTATATGGCTAGAAATAATGGCATATATGATGTTAGAATTATTAACACTTGGAAGCTAAATGGATGGGAATTGAGGGAAAGGGAAAAGTCAAGTATTACTATGAGGTTATAAACTCAGGTGACAAGAAAGAAAGATCACAGGCTGGTTTTCAGGAAGGTTGGTTTAGGGCAGGGGTGGGGAAATCTATGGCCTCAAGGCCACATGTGGCCCTCTAGGTCTTTGTGTGGCCCTTTGACTGAATCCAAGCTTCACAAAACAAATCTCCTTAATAAATAAAATGTGTGTGTATGTATGTATGTATGTATGTATGTGTGTGTGTGTGTAATATAAAAATAAATATATTACCACCTAAATAATTCCATTAATAAAAGGATTTGTTCTGTGAATTTTGAACTCAGTCAAAGGGCCAAATTTGAAAAGCTAACGGGTCACACGTGGCCGCGAGGCTGCAGATTCCCCACCCCTGGTTTAGGAGAAGAAAACAATCAGTTCTATTTTGGATATGCTGAGTTTAAGATGATAATAGGACAAGGTGGGGAACCGAGTTCAAATTCCGCTCTAGACACTTACTAGCTGTGTGATCTTGAGCAAGTTATTTAATCTACTTCAGCCTCGGTTTCCTCATATGTAAAATAGGGATAATAACAGCCTCTACCTCCCAGGGTCGCTGAGGATCAAATAAGATATGTGCATGTACATAAACACTCTGTAAACCTTAACATGCCATACAGCTGTTAGCTATTACTGCTTTTGATGCTGTTATTACTATTAAGGCTAAATAAACAGGGCTCAGGACAGACTATGGAAGACATCTGTGTCAAGGTGGCGAGACATGAACAATGATCCAGCAAAGCAGAAGAGACGCAGAAGGCAGGTTGGCAGAAAGAGAGTCAGGAAAAGGCAGTCTAGTGTACCGGAAGAAAGTATATTGAAAGAAAGGGTAGTTAACACTGCAAAAAGGTACAGAAAGGTCAGAGAGGATGAGAACTGAAAAAAAAAAAGCCACTTAGCAACTAGAAATCATTGATGACCTTTGAGAAATGGGTTTTAGGAAGTGAGTGGGTGGTGAGGAAGTAGAGTTGAATGTAAAAAAAAAAAATCTATTTCTAGGCTTTTGCTAGTGACTGGATTAAGACATAGGAAAATAATTTTAATAGAAAGCGAGGTCAAGTGAAAGTTTTTCCCTAACAAAGGGGACCTGAGGCAGCAGAGTAAAAAAGGTAGAAAGAGAGTGAAGATATGAGAGAAAAGAGATAAAAAATCAATGGTGAAAGAGTGGGCTTGGCGGTGGCAGCCCCTTACCTGATTCCGTAGATGGAGAAAGCAGTCAATTAGTCAGTAAGTATTTATGAAGCACCAGGGACTGTGCAAAGCACTGGGGATACCAAGAAAGGCACATTTTATACCATACATCACATTCCACACCCATGCTTTCTACCGTAATCTCTTACTAAGAGGGAGAAAATGTACTTCATCATCAATCTCCCTAAAATCATGATCTGTCATTTCTGCCAACACCTCTATACTGATCTCTCCTCATTAACAATAACAGTAGAGCCAATGCATTTGGCCTTTATCACCCCAGTTTTGAATGTGTTTTTGTGAATAAATAGAAACAGCACTTAAGGAATGGAGAAAAGTTATTGAACCTGACCAAATATATAAAAAAGAAGGGAAAATAGGGAAGTTAAGAAGGGTAGACTTAGAGGGGAAGAGAATAAATTCTGGTTTGGACATGATGAATTTGATATTTCTATAGAACATCCAAGTGAAGATATATGTGAAACTAGAACTAAGGTAAGAGATAAGGACTGAATACATAAATTTAGAAGTAATCTATGCAGACATGATAACTGAAACCACAGAAACTAATAAAATTACCAAGATATTAGAGAGAAAAGAGAGCTTGGAATAGATCATTGGAGTACACCCACACGTAGGTGATGGGATGTGGAAGATGACTCAACAGAGAAGGCTACAAAGGAGCAGTTGGGCAGTTCTCTAGGGGGAGAATATATTTAGGAATGGGGTGTGGGCAAGGAGAGGGGTTTTTGGACAATGATAAAAAGCCAAAAAGTCAAAGAAGATGAAGAATGAGAAAATTCCAATAGATTTAGCAATTTAGAGAGCCTTAGTAGCCTGGGAAAACTATTTCCATCAAGTAGTAGAGTCACAAGCCAGATTTAAAGGCAGATAAGAGAGGGAAAAGTGAAGGTAAAGCATACATTTGAGTATAGATGAGCTTCTTTTTAAAAAAATGTTACTGTCAATCTCCACGTGCTACTGCTTTTTGCAGAAGTTTGGCCATTATTGTTAATGCCATCTTCCCAGGAACCCAGGTTTCACAAAGGGGGATCACATCTGCCTTTATAACATCTCTTGCACATTTCCCCTTCTCTCTCCACTCACAGAGTAACCATTTTAGCACAGGCTCTCACCGCCTCTCACCTGAATGACCACCAACAGCCTTCTATCTGGTCTCCCTACTTCAAGCCATTTTCTATTCTACTGCCAAAGTGAATCTTTTTTTCCCAAGTGCAGGTCTGCCCAGTCATCCTCTCCCTCCACAAACTCCAATCACTCATCTTCAGCATCAAATATGAAGTCTTCACAATCCGGCTCCTTCCTACCTTTCTGGTCTTTCTGTACTTTACTCCATATCCCCTACAATACCACTCCACCAGTCCATGTACTGTTCCTCAAACACGACACTCCATCTCCCAGTGTCTTTGCCTGTGCACTGCCCATCCCCAAAGCCTGAAATGGACTTTCTCACTTACTAAGTTTCCCTAGTTTCCTTCAAGACTTAGCTCAAATCCCACTTTCTGCAAAAGGCCTTTCTTATTCCCCCCACCCTCATTTGTTCCCTACGCCTTCCCATCTGAGATTCTCTCTCCCGTCTTCCCTCCCCAAATAGATATATCCAAAATCACGAATATACCTAGTTATGTACATTTTATCTCCCTCATTAGCACATGGACTCCTGGAAGGTACAACTGTTTTTGCCTTTATATCTCCAACATTTAGCAAAGCACCTGGAACTTAGTAAGCACTTAAAAAATTCTTGTTTATTGAGATAACCTTTACAGCTTGAAAGGATGAATTTGGAAAGGACAAGGATAATCTTGGATATATTCATAGATACTACGTAGGGAATCAAGGAATAAAGAGAGACTATAAGTTAGAGAAGAGGGAATTATCAAAGGGAAAAATTCCTAGAAGAGATGAGAGGATGAAGGATCAAAGGGATAACTAGAGGGCACTAAACTGGTAAAAAAAAAAAAAAAAAAAGGGCCACCTCATTCTTAGAGATTGAAGCAAAGAAGTCTGGAAGACCCAACTTCAAATCCTGCCTCCTACCCGTGTGACCCTGTTTGGGCAAATCACTTTACTTCTCCCTGTTTAAATCTCCTCCACTGTAAAATGAGGATAAAAGCACCTGCCTCCAAGGGTTGTTTTAAGGATTAAATGAGATGGTATTTGGAAAGGATCTAGCACAGTGCCTAGCCCATAGTAGGCATTTAATAAATGCTTGTCTCCTTCCTTCCTCTATCCACCATGCCAAGAACTATGCTAGATGTCAGGGACACAAAGTCAAAAGAGAAAACAGTCCCTGCCCTCAAAAAGAACTTACATTCAACAGGAAAAACAGCAGAGATGGTATTAAGAAAGTCCAGCAGACTCAATAAAAAATGTGTTCTTAGCTTTGCATCAGAATAAAAATGGACCCACAGACGTCATCTGCATGTCTCTATATTACATACAAACAGGAAAAACTGACAGAAAGAAAACCAATTGTACAAAAACATGATTTGTTCCACAAAGGGCAGTATCCACAAGATAAAAAGGAACAGATGGACAATATGTGCAATAATGTAATTAAATATTTATACTTTGAGGGACCTGGGGTCCAACCAATAATCATAATCATTACGCATTTCAAGAGGACAGACCAAGAGGCATCCAAGCTTCCTCTTACTATGTTCCCAGGAATCCTCCATAAACATTCTGTCCAATCAAGTGCCAGAAGCATCCCGTCGAGCTGTTAGCCTCAGGCTGCTTGTCCATCATCTTTCCTCCTTTTCTGATTTTTCACTATATGGTCCTCCTTATGCCACTTTTTTGCATTCTGGTCGTCACTAGCAATCTGTTGCAATCTCCTTACAACCACATTTCCACTGCGCTTTAGGTCCACTCCCAACTCTGATTCCTTCTGAGATTGTCATGTTTCAAAATTCAAGGTCATAATGGCATCACTGGGAGAGTTTTAACGGATTTTATTTAAGGGATTTCTGTGCCTGGGAGCAGTTTAGGATCAATGACTGCAATTTCCCTATTGAGAAAATGGTGTGACCCAAACTGACTCCATCTTGTCAAACTGACCCCATTTTGAGACTTAAGTTTCATTTTTCTATAAATTCCCCTTACTTGTGAATTGTGGGAATTGAGTGACATCCTGTTTCACCTCTGGGAAAGTCCAGTTGCTGTGTCTCCCCAAATTCCCAAAACTCCCTCATCCCCTCCCCAGTTCTGAAAGTCCCTAATCTTTCCCCCAATTAGAAATCAGATTACCTAATCTTGTGTCCTGGTTTATATCCTGTTAATTGTTTGCTTTTAATGCATAAAAATCTACCTCCTCCTGTACTCAGGGTCCAGCGCCAGCTAAAGTGGCCTGGTCCCGATTTGTTATGCAATTGGCAGTCACATATCTTTGTAACACAACTGTGTAAAAAAGGCAAAGAATATAGCATATTTACTGGGTTTATTTTTTATGGTAATTATTTTTGGTCTAGACTGTAAGCAACTCACAGCATGGAAACGCCTAATAATACAAATCAGCAACTTCCAGTCTTAGACACGTACCCAGAGCAGGGCTTCCTAAACTTCTTCCACTCTCTTCCCCTTTTTCACTTCTCTTTTCAGCAGCAGTCCTTGGATTTGAGTGACCTGAGAGCATGAACGTGTGCACAGTACAAAGTACACATGCTTTGTGTTCAGAACCAAGGCTGCAGTGAAGTAGTATGATGCAGCACAGAAGCACTGCCAGAAACACTTCAGATTCATTACACATTTGATTTTTAATTAACTTTTGGTCACTGCAAATTCAGAAACCTTTTACTGTTACCAAATTTTTCATGACCCCATATGGGATCTCCACCCATAGTTTAATAAGTGCTAGCCCAGAGCACTGAGAGTTTAAGAAGTATATGCCAAAACTTGAATTCAGGTCTTCCTGATTCCAACACTGAATTTCTATAAATTCTATGATTTTTCTATGACTTTCTATAAATCTGATTAGAAATGTGACACTTAGACTCTACACAGATCGAATATAGATCTGTAAAGGTAATACCCATTCTCTAATGGGAAAAAAGTCAAAGAACATAGACAGACATTTTTCAAAAAGAAAATGCCAATTGTTGATAGTTGCATGAAAAGTTGTTCAAATTCTCTAATAATCAGAAGAATTCTAATTAAAATGACTTTAAAATGCCACTTTTCATCAATCAAATTTACAAATAAAACTAAAAGTAGTTAAATTACAATGTTTGTAAGACTGTGGGCAACAAGTATTCTGTCACATTTCCAATGGGACTACAGAGGGCCATAAGATGTTGAAACATCAATGGTAATACAATGAGAGTAGCAACATTCATTATACCTTTGGACCAGTGATCATTCTGAGGGGCCTATAACCTAAAATGTTATTAAAAGGAAAAGGGATCTAGCTGTAAAAAAAATAACATAACCACTATAACACTGCAAATAGGTGGTGCAATGTATAGAGTGCAGGGTCTGAAGTCAAGAAGACTCTTCTTGAGTTCAAATCTGGCCTCTGGCACTTAATAGCTGTGTGACCCTGGGCAAGTTATTTAACCCTGATTTGCCTCAGTTTTCTCATATGTCAAATGAGCTGGAAAAGGAAATAGCAAACCAGTTTGGTATCTTTGCCAAGAGAAGCCCAAATAGGATCATGAAGAGTCTGACACAACTAAAACAAATGAACGACAACTTTGCTTGTAATTAAAAAAATGGAAACAAATCTAAATGCCCAACAACTGGAAAATAGTTAAATAAATCATGGCATATCAATGTAAAACAATATTATTGTACTGTGAAAATGATAAATGAGAATACAAAGCAATATGGAAGTGAAGATATCACAATTTGGAGAAAAAGAAAAACATGCATACAAACCAAGACTAACACCACACGCATACACTCATATCTCTACACATATTGTCCAGACCTATAATTTCATTAGTGTGGAACTCCCAGTGTGGAAACTGCCTCCAACACCAATGCCAAATCTGAAACTCTGAATAATTTACACTCTTAAAATGAGTCCCTGAGACATAGAGAGATCAAATGACTTGCCCTAAGTTAGTATATAAAGAGACAGGCCTTGCATCCCTATCTTTCTGAACCCAAAGCTGGCCCTCACTTCCATTACTCTATGTCACTTTTCGTATTTTATTATCATTGCTACCTTAAAGAAAAAAACCTAAAAAATTTTAGATATTAAGGTAAAGTATTTTTTGAACAGAGTGGTGGTGAAAGAAAGGCAGGGGAAAAAGAGGTAATAGGAAACTTTTGCTTGGATGCTCAAAATGTTGTAACCTACCACAAATGATATCTATCCTTTTAGGGGGAAAAAACCCAGGATATTTACAGAACTCACTGTAATACATCATTCAAAGTTCCTTTGAAGTTCACTCTACCAAAACTTCTTACCCTTATATAGATCATTTTGGCCACTATCTCCAAGCCCGTTTCCTTATTCAAAGAGTTCAGCACCAGACTCACCATCTTCCTCTCATTCATCACTCATGTTAATGGTGGCTCAAAAACTCTAAGCTCCCAGTTCCTCAAACTTCTCAAGTCTCATCTACACATCTGGTCCTACCAAAGATTAAACCACTGTCCTATATCAGTCCTCTGTTTCTCAGCCAAAAACCCTGAAAAAGTTATCTTACACCTTTATTTTCTCCACTCCCTCTCATTTACTCTTCTGCTTTTGCAATCTGGCTTCCAACCCCATCACTCAAGCAGTCAATTGAAAGTACTCATTCATTCTTTCTCACACACACAGACACACACACACACACAGACACACACACAACCATCCCTTCCTCACCTACCCAATGATTTCTTAATTGATAAAACTAGTATTCTTTTCTTAGCAGTCACCCTCCTACACCTCTTGGCCGCACGTTAACTCTGCTGACCACCACCATTTCCTCCAGAAAATTATATCCTCTCTGGATTTTCCTGATACTGCTCTCTCTCCTCCTCCTCCTACCTGAAAGCACACACCTTCTTCGTGTGCTTTGCTGGTTCATTATCTATCTCCGTCATACTCCGTAACTGTGAGCATTCCCCAAGGATCTGTTCTAAGCCCAGTTCTCTTCTCTCTTTACACTTTATCACTAGGTGACCTCTGGTTCCCAGGGGTTTAATTATCATCTCTATGCAGGTGGCTCCCAGAGATACATACCCAGCCCCACACTCTTAGATCTTCGTCATAAAGTAAGGTCCTTGAGAGTACAGGATTGTTCCATTCTTTGTCAATGTTTGGCATTTAGTAGTTGCTTAAACAGTGATTATTGACTGACTGATTGCTACAATCAAACCTCCCCTGGCCTACTCAGTCTAGAGCAAAGCATATCCATAAAGTTAACCTTAGTCAAGACTTTTATGCTGTAGCTGGTCCAAAGCCAATGTGACCTCGAGGGTTAGGGAATTCTTACATGATTCATTACCAAAAACATGCCTATATTTATTACACGTTTGCTTATATTTAATCTCTTAGCATCTTAGTATTCTCATAAGTTGATATTTTTAAAATTCTAATCTTCCTTGAAGGGTTACTGTTATGATGAACCTAGATAATTACAGAGAAACTTTTTTTTCACATTTTTTTCTTTACCATCTATCACATTATAAGAACATTATTATGGAACTGTCTTGTCACTGCCTGAATGTCCTATTAAAATTAATGCAATGTAACCTATATAAATAAAATTATAATTAGGTCATGTCTACCTCTTTACCAGTCCTCCTAATAGTATTTCATGTTAATGCTATTATACAACACTGTAACAAAAGATACTCACAAGCTCTAGTGGACTGAGACGTGTACAAGAAATTGGTCTTGAATCAGACAATTCAAAGCTGGAAGCATGAAGGCTAGCATAAGAAACATTGAAAATGTATTAGCTTCTGCATTCTTAACTATTTTATTTCTAGGATATGTTTTTACTTTCAGCTAATAAAGGCTAACTTCTCGTAAACATTATAAAAACATGTATTTAGGATTTTAAATCTTAGGGATAATTTTAAAGGTAATTTTAAAACAGAAATATTAAGAACATTTAATAATAAACTCCTTTTCACAATTTTCAGGTAAGGTAAAGGGCCTCTATAGCATAAAAATAAAAATTTGGAACATTCAATTAAGAACATTTAATGATGAACTCCTTTTCATAATTTTCAGGGGAGACAGCACACTGATTAATGAAATGATATATCCGTAGTATAAAAATTATTTTGTGCCATTCTCTATAAATATGACTTATAAATCACTACTATCAGTTTTAAAGCACATGACTTTCCGAGTCACAAAGGATCACTAAGAGATGGTAAGGAATTTGCCAGCAGTAATCAAATTCATAAACACCTACCCTTAAATAGAATAGGATAAAGGTCACTTGGTTTCATGAACTTTTAAAAGTACACACAAACAAAAACGCCAGGTACCTAAAAGAAGAAGGAGGTCTATTATCTGCTGTTCTGGAAGATGCAGGTCCAAAAAGTTTCCTTTGATCTTCACGTGGTGTAAATGGTCTTTCAGTTCTAACTGTCCTTAATGCATTTCGTGCTTCATTGATAATCTCTGCACTGGTCTTCTGCTTGGATAATGAACGTCTATAAAATGGGTCCAGTTTTTCTAACTTTTTATCATGTGAAGACTGCATCTTTCTTTTTTGAGGCAAAGTACCCTTCGGGAAGCACACCACACACTGCAGATAGATAGCAGCACATCAATTATTTCTTAGTAACATACAGTTAAAGAATTCACAGTGAATGCTTAAATAATCTGTATTATATTTTGCTATACTATACTTTCAAATGCTAAATGTTAATGAATATTTAAAATCATGACAAACATTTCAAGGATGACATCATTTTTCAAATGAATATTTATTACTTTTAAAAACCAAAACCATAACTATCCTATATCTTCAAATGTTACCATTACAAAAGTAGAAAAGAACGAACTGTCCCACATTCCCACACTATTTGCATAACAAGCATAGCAGAAACTCTTGGCCCCCTTTCCATAAGATAAGACATGTTAGGATTTAAGTGCTACAACTTAAAATAAGAACAGAGAAGAATAAATGTCTAGCTCAATCTGTAGGTAATCCATTATTTTATACCAACTATTTTTCTCCATCCCTCTATAACTCTGCTATTTCCACTGGATATAGATAATTAAGTAATTTGTCTTAAAGGAAATAAAAGTAGAAATTACAATATAATAAGCTACATAAGAAAGAAAAGTAGTTTTTCAGATATATTACCTTCCCTTTTCATTTTTGCTATTTATTCATTTTGTATTTGTCTTTCATTTGTTTAATTAATGCTGCTTTCCAAAACTGTGTAAAGGCTCTCCCAACCTTCAAGGCAATCTAAGTCCTGCTAAAGATAGTTAACCAACATTTTCTTTCCACCTCATTACCTATATCCTACCTGTACTGCAAATTATAAGAACAGTGACTAATAAAAACACAAGGGACAGAAATTATTCCCAAAATATGGATTTTTTTCAACAAACTTAAGAGCAAGGTCCAGTTGAATAAACTGTCTATAATATGCTTAAACTGAATTGTTATAAATCATATTTAGCTCTAGAAGTCTGTTCCAGAAAATGTGTATCAAATTTCAACAGGCAATTATAAATACTGTTAGAAGACCACTGAAAACTCATCTATAAAATAAAGGGGCTGTCCTAGACAATTTCTATGATCCCTTCCAACTCTAATCTGCTATGATTTTCAATAGACAGCTCTTTGGCAAGAGCTCCTAAAGAAAAATGCTTAATATATCAGGTCATGACCATGCAGAGTCTTAATATACTTCTACTTTTTCATCACTGCATAGGTAAGATGCCATATGCAAGTTTGCTATACTTTAAAAATAAAATCTCTTAAGCTTTAAAATTAACCATTAATTTCTAAAATATAGAAAAACTGTTTGCTCATTAAAAAAAATTAACCTCCAAACTAAAATATACGTACACAACTTGAGAAGTTATTTTTGCTGCTGATGTTTTCCTTGTTGATTTATCTGCTTACGTTCAAGGCCTGAGTTTTCTCTGGCCTGTGATCTTTGGTCATTTCAGTCTGTTTTGTCCTCTTCTTTTTCCCTATGTTCATTTTCTGACACTCTCTCCTTTCTGATGGTGGTTATCCTTGGGGCTGGATCTCAAAGCATCTTAGTCTCCTCTCACACTGGGTAACTCATAGTTCACCAGCTTAGATCTCTGCCTCAAATGAGACTGGCTGGAGGCAGAGTTGGCTCCAGGGGAATTCTGGATATTTTCCCAAAGAGTGCTGCATAGCCCCTCCACCCAGTCTGGTGTCCTATCCCCTCATTCCTTCCCACTCTCTTTTACTGAAACCACATAAGCTAATCGGTGGTTTGTTGTTTTTTTTTTATCTTAAGGAAAACACTTGTAAACAAAAATGAATGGGTTCATGAGGTGTGTGTGTGCGCGCACACGTATATTATTGTATTGCCTTAGGCAGTAGATATCAATGGATAGTGCTCTATGGAAGGAAAAGGATTTTCCACAATGTGATTCCAAATATTGAAGCTGTTGCCTAAAACATCCAGAACATATGGTTTTCAATTCCCATCAGGTCCCATTTTCTAATTTGTATGTCAGATTGAAAAAGAATCATATGAAAAATACAATCAAAATGTCCTTTTCATATGGAAAATATGAGTATTTCGGAGACAGACAGGGCATCCATGAGTTCTCAGTGTGTGTTCGTCCTTCATTGCCGAAGACCATGCCACCAGAGAAATAATGACATGACTTGTACTTGATTTTGTTTTCTGAGTGAGGGAGGGCTGTGCAGGTCGCCAGCCTCACTTCTCCTCCAGAGCCATCTGAATCCAGTGACCAGATATTCATCAGGATGATGGGAGATGACCCAGAATGAGGCAACTGGGGTTAAGTCACACAAGGTCACACAGCTAGTGAGTGTCAAGTGTCCGAGGTGAGATTTGAACTCAGGTCCTCCTCAATCCTGCCCTGGTGCTCTATCTACCTAGCTGCCCTACATCCATGAGTTAAGATTTAAGGGTAAACAGGAATAACCATTACAACATCCCTACCAAGTGGTCATTCTATATATGCCTGAAGACCTCCAGAAAAGGAGCATCTCAAAGCTTCCAAAGCACCCCACTCATGCCTAATCATGGCCTCTTGGGATCTCATTCCCCTCAAAACTGAGAATTACTTTCCATAAAAATCATCTGCTGATTCCTCTGCACCAGCTCCTAATACCCCTTCCCTACCCTACCAAATTACCTTGAATCTATTTTGTATATATTTGTATAATCTTATGTAAATCATTCAATTAACAAACATTCAGTAAGCACCTACCACATGCCAGATATTGTGCTTTGTTATGGAAATACAAAATAAAAAACGTAAACAGTCCATGACCTTACAGAGTTTTTATTCTATCAGGGAGATAGTATATACAGGAAGTACATGCAGAATATGTAATTACCTCTATCAATGAAGGTCAGCATGTTCTCCAAAACTTAATAACCCTAAGAGAGTTATCTGTTATGCTATAAGAAATGATGAGGGAGATGGTTTCAGAAGAACCTGGGAAGACTTATGTGAACTGATGCAAAGTGAGCAGAATCAGAACATTGTACACAGTCACAGCTGTACTACAACAATAATCAGCTGTGAAAGACTTAGCAATTCTGTTCAAGAAATTCTCTCCCTTCCTCCGTCCCCACCCATCATCATTGAGAAGGCAAGCAATTCAATATAGATTATATATGTATAGTTATGCAAAACACTTCCGTAACAGCCATATTGTGAAAGACTAACTGTATTTCCCTCCATCCTATTCCACCCTTCCCTCCATTTATTCTATTCTCTCCTTTCACCTGTCCCTCTTCACAAGTGTTTGCTTATGATTACCCCCTCCCTAAATCTGTTCTCTCTTCTGCTTTTTAAGGCATTCTTCTGCTCATTGACTTTTTTGGACCTCTTTTGCCATTTGGTCTAGTCTACTTTTAAGGTGTTATTTTCTTAGTAATTTTAGGGGGTCTCCTTTACCAAGCTACGGGCTTGTTTTTCATAATTTTCTAGCATCACTCTCATTTCTCTTCTCAATTTTTCCTCTACTTCCCTTTCTTGATTTTCAAAATCCTTTTTGAGTTTTTCCATGGCCTGAGACCAATTCATATTTTTCTTGGAGGTTTTGGATGTAGGAGCTTTGACTTTGCTATCTTCTTCTGAGTATATATTTTGCTCTTCCTTGTTACCAAAATTAGTCTGAGTTTTTTTCCCGTTGTTTGTTCATTTTTCCAGTCAATTACTTGACTTTTTAAATTCTTTGTTAAGGTAAGATTCTGCTTCCAGTGTGGACAGTGTACTATTCCAAGTTTCAGGAGTTTTGTACAGCTGTTTTCAGAGACACTTCTAGGGACCTGTAAGTTTTCAGTTCTTCCAAGGTGGTATTTACTTCTCTCCTGGCCTGTGCTCTGGTCTTTGAGTGACCACAAGCACTCTTTTCTGTCCTGGGAACTGTGAGGAGGGCTCCCTCTCTGCTACTGCACAAGGTCTGCTATGCCAGGGCTCCTCCTCACACCAGATCCAAATATGGGCAAAGCAACAGAGTCCTACCTCAAGTGGCAGCAAAGAGACCCCTGTAATCTCCTTCTGACCAGCTGTTCAATCCCTTTACCATCTGTGGGTTAAGAGAACCTGAAAGAAGCAGCCAAAGCAGCCACTGCTGCCACCACAGCTGCTGATTCAGTCTCTCCCAAGGCCTGTTCTTGGTTTGTTGGGGCCAGGGCTAGATGGCACTCCTCTCTTACCCATGTCCAACAGACCTTTCCTGCTGTACTTTTAGGTTGTCTTTGGTATTTGTGGGTTGATCAGTCTGGAAATTGCCATAGCTGCCAGTGATTCAGTCCCCCAGGCCTGTTCCTGGTTGCTGAGGTCCAGTCTGTGCTGGTGAAGCCTGTGCAGGACTGAATTCCTCTCTCAGTCTGGTACAACAGACCTTTCCCATCAACCTTCCAGATTGTCTTAGGCTGGAATTTGATTCACTCTATCTTTTTGTGTGTTCTACTGCTCGAGAATTTTAGTCATTTTTTAAAAGTACTTGGAGGGGTTTGGGTGAGAGCTCAGGCACATCCTTGCTTTGACCCCACCATCTTGGCTCCCCCACACTCCAATAAATAAGTTTTTAAAAAGAGAGAGGAAAAGTTATCTAGCGCAATAAGAGGTCAAGTGACTGGCCCTGGGTCAAATAGCCAGTATGTGTCAGAGGTAGATCTTAAACCCTGGTCTTCCTGGGTCTGAGGCTAGCTCCCTATCCAACACATCTAATATTTAAAAAAAGATATAAGGTAGATTGATTTGAGGGGAAGACAGCAACTTTGAAGAAAGAAACACTTGGATCTGAAGGGATTCTTGAATCCTTTAATAAGGACTGTTTCTGGTGGAGCAAGGATTGATTCTTTTCTGTCTTTCAGTCTCTGTACCTGACAAAGCAATAAATGCTTGTTGGCTGATTGATCTTGCATTTGTCAAGTAAGTTGTTTAAGAAAAGTTAGATCTTTTCTGTCAATTGCACCATATACCTCTAATAAATATCACTGTATGAAATCCAGCCAACTGTTCTAACATGTCTGGTGCTTTCTAGATACCAAATCTATCATTCAACTATTAAGTGTCACTTACAAATTTGAAATGCATGCCATGTACTCCTTCTTCCAAAGTCTTTGATAAAAACTGTTGAATTCCCAAGACCCAAGAAGAAACTCTTTACCTGATAAACTCAGCTAGAGATTTACTCCAATATAACATCAATCCATCAACAACTCTTTGGATTCATTCAGTTTGGATCCATCCTAACTGTACTTCCATCTGGTCACACATTTCCATCTTGGGCAGAAGGACAGCATTAGAGGCTTTGTTAAATGTCTTGGTGAAATCTAGTCACCTTCATCCACTTGATCTACTAGCAGTTGTACAAGAACTGAACAATACTCACACAGCCAGTCCAATTTTTAAGGAGAGAATAGGTTCAAAGACTTAGAGCTACAGAGACTTTCAGTGATACTTTCATTTTAAAAATGAAGAAACTAATAAGACTCAAAGATAACTTTAACCTGCCCAAGGTCACATGAGTACTAAACAACAGGGATAATATTTGAACTGGGATCTTATAACTTCAAATTCAATTCAATAAACATTAATTAAGTACCTACTATGTGCCAGGTATGGTACACTAGAATTGCTTTAGAACATGAGTTTGCACAGATTATATATAAATCAAGTGGGGCATGTATATTAATAGTGACACACAAACAAGACAGTAACACAAAGTACAGTGAACCTTTGGGATATAAGCTAAGGCACATGATAGATTTGTTTTTGTTCAAGGTACACTGCTTTTTTGGCCTTAGACCAAATCTTAAAAAAAAACATTCAAACTGGTCTCTAAGACCTTGCACATTTCCTGGAAAGTACATCTCTAATATAAGATGACATAATGACTGAAATTTTAAACCTTCCAAAAACTCTCCTGCCAAATGTGGCAAATGGTATATGCTGGGTAGCATTAGTCATAATAGCAAAATATTCCCTATTGGTATCTGGAAGAAATTCAAAGCGTTAATTTATAATCTTATATAACCCAGGTTCCAACTACTTAAAAATTTGTTTCTCCTAATTCTAAACATAGACATTCAGAGCAAAACACTCTTGCTAATGCTGTTCTACAAATTTATGCTTTTAACAATAAAGAAGCTGAACAGTTCCACAGATGGCCTGAGTCTATCCAATTCCCTTCTATTTAATGAAATTATTTTACCTTTCAATTTAAGGGCAAGTAAGGTACCGTATTCTTTATTTCTATTTGAAATAAGTGCCTAAAAGCTATAATGACAGTAAGCAACTTTACATTTTTAAGGAGTACAAATCAATTATCCACATAAAAACTAAAAAAGCATGAGTTATTAAAATTATTGAAGTATATGAAAAAATATCATTTTATCACCTTCCCTTAAGGAAATAGAAAAGATAGGGAAGATGTTGCTATTTTGTTCAGAGTGGTTTTAATGCATCTGTTTCATATGATTTTAGCTTTGTGTTTTCATGCAGCAAGAGAATTTTTATCAAGTATTATGGGGACCATCAGTAATGCTCTATTAGAGAAAGGACCAACCTATGTAGTTCAAAAAAAAAAGTAGCCGATGGGATGAGGCAGGAAAGGTGGGAGGGAAGATTTGAAAAGCAAACAGGATAAACTTTGTCTGACTAGCTTTTACATTTTTTTATATATTTTTATTTTTAAAAACCTACATCAGTAAGGATGAGAGATGTACTACAACTGGACAAATCACTTACACTCCCTAGGCCTCAATGTCTTCACCTTTAAAACGCAAACAATAGGAACAGCAAATTCTCCAAAATGTGGACATGAGGAACAAACGAGATACTCTATGTAAAGTGCTTTGCAAATCTTAAACCATATTACAAAAGTGAGTTACTATGTATCACTTGTAACAGCAGTATTACCTTTTGATGAATTACAGTACCACATGCTAATATCCTGATTTCTTCGTCTAAGATGCTTATAAAAACAGGCGGGGAACAGCTGGTTACAATCTTTCCCTGCTCCTGCCACTGTTTCCTCCGCCTCCTCTGCCTAAGGCTAGAGGCGAGGTCCAGGCATCACTTCAGGCCCATGTCCCTCCCGCCTCAGTCTCCCCGGGTGTTTACTCTCTGTATTCTCTGAGAAGGGGGAGAGAGGTAGGGGAAGAGGAGAGAAGACCCCCGGAGCCTCCAGCCCCGTCTAACGAACCCCAGACAACCTCCATGTAGAGACAAGGAAACATGCGATCGAGAAGCCCAGGGGCTTGTCCCCGGCACACCAGGGCGGCAGGTTTTGCTCAAGCGGCTCGGCGCTTTACACCAACCACAACCTAGGGGGGCCCCCCGGGTCCGCGCTCCGCGGTTCAGGGGCTCCCAGACCCGGCAAGCAGCGGGCAGCACGCAGCCCTCCAGCCCCAGCTGCAGCAGCGAGGCCCGCCCTCCGTCTCCATGGCAACCGTACACAAACTGCCTCCTCCCGCCCGCCCCGCCTTCCAGGCCCCTCTTCCCCGGCTCAAGGAGCCCGTGGCCCCCCAGGGCCACGGCGGCGACGGCCCGAGCGAAGGGAAGGGACGCCAGGGAGGGGGCCCTAGTTTGACAGAAGCACCTGTAGTCAGCGCTGGAAACGTCGGCGACGGAGGCTCAGCTCATTTTTCCAGCCTCTCGGAGGCGGCGACAGCGGAGGCGAAGGTAGCAGCCCAAGCCAGGGCACAGGCGGGTCCAGGGAAGCCTGGAGGGAGCGGAGTTGGGAAGACGTCTAGAGCGCCGCAAGACAACTGGGCATGCGCAGGCGGCCCGACGCATGCGTATACGCGAACTCGACGGGAGAGGGGGTAGTGGGGAGGAGGAGGGAGGCGGAGGGAGGCGGGAGGACAGACCAAGTGATTATCTCTGTCGCGACACCTAGGTAAGCCATAAGGGTGGGACGAGGCGGCATGGGACGGAATGGGATGGCAAGTTTGTATTTGTTTGGCTTTCCTTTTGTATTATCCATAGACACAGATGATATGGATATATATTGTTTGTCCCGATAGAATGTAAGCTTGAGGGCAGGGACGGTTTCCTTTTCCCCTCTTTGTATCCCTGTGTACTTGGGCTCATAGTAGGCATTTAATAAATGCTTACTCAATTGAACCGTATTAAATACCATACTAGTTATAATTTCTTCATCATCATCCCTTACTGAGCGCCCGCTGAGAGATCTCAATAACCCGGCGAAAACTAACTTAGTCAAAACTGTTCTGGTTAAAGGAAACAGAAATATTCCTCTCGTCCTACTTAGTCAATGTAGAAACAGCTTTTTAGTGTTCTACGTAACCGAAACCATAACTGTTACCGCTTGACTGTTAGTCCTCGCTAACACTGGCCAGGGGAGATGTGGAGTCACTATTTCAATAACTTATCTATTTGGAGAAACAAGGCATTTAAGAAGAGAAGAGCCGTTTGACAAGGGATTTCAGAATAAGTTTAAGTCATCAAGCAATACGTTTTTAATTAGCAGATAGGGATATTAATAGCTCCCTTAAAGAATGACAGAAAAACTAAAACATGGCGAAAATGGAAGATTTTTAACCACAAAAATCTTCCCAATAAATTATAGAGTAGTTAACATTGTTCCATTAAACTAGTACTTTGGTAACTTGGATTCTCCGCATGACTAGGAATCAGTTACTGGTATAATAAGCCTTTCCTCTCCAACCACTAAAACAAACTGATAGATCCTTTTTGGCAGATTTATGGGAAAACATGGAAAAGAAAAACAGACTGAAGAGATATGATGACTTTACAGTATCTGCTGATGAAGGAAATACCCCACAAGGAAGAAACCCTAGATCGCTATATCTACACCTGGCTTCATTTTAAAGATGCAGCATCTGAGCCCAAGTGGTGCTAAATGACTTGCCACATCAAAACATCAGCAGCAAATCATTTTGGAATGCTAAGGAAAAAGAAATTTAGCTAGCACCCCAAAGGAGCACATCATTTGTCCCCGAAAAGAATTTTTTAAGTTTACCATTTTTCAGCAGTCTTAAATCCTTAGATTATATCTAGATAAATGCTTTGTACAAAGCAGGTACTAAAAAGTTAATGATTTAATATTGAGTTTCAAAAGCTTCCCCAAAAACTATATTTCCAGATGTCTCTGAAAACTTTACATCTCTACTGGCAGTAGTTATACTGAAATTACTGAGGAATCAATCTTGTATTTATAACACATTTCGTACATAATATAAGGAACTTATGACCTTTCTATTAGAAATTTATCTTCATCACGTACTGATGGTAACACTTTTGATATATGCCATGATGTATATATTACTATTTTATCATAAAAACCACTGACGTGCTAATACTGCAGCAACAGTTGTTAGAAAGCAACAGGTCTTGGCATATGATCTTTGGTGGATTCAATCATTAACTGCCTATCCATGTAAATCATATTTATTTCCTTTAGGGAACTGAGCCCTAAATCCACCCCACCCTTAGACCAAGAGTACTTAAATTATGTCAACTTTACCCAAAGAAACTTGATTGTCTATGTTTACTTATTTTTTTTTGTCCTGTGGCTGTGACAGACCTTCCTTTTGCCATGATTTACAAAGATGTAGTCACTAGCTGAATGTTTTATTAAACACCTTATGTATAGTCTGTTCTTGCCACTGAACAGAATGGACACAAATGCAATGATAGTATGTTCTATTTCATGCTTATATGGAAGGTCTTATCTTCCCAAAACCTCTTTAAGAACAGTGACATTTTTTTAACTCCACAGAACACACACAAGCACATAACATAACTAATGACTAATTGAACTAAGTTCTTAACATGTTAGCTGACTTAGTAAAATCTTTACCATACAACCTAATTAATTATCACATGCTGTCAAGCCTACAGTTCATGGTGGTCCTGCTTATATCATCACATCCTTCTGCAATCAGCCCCCAACATGAAAATATTCTCAAATTCCAGGAGTACAAAAATCAGTCTCAGATTCTTATGATCCTATTAGGTAAATATATGCTTACTGGAAATCTTATCTAGCCAACAATTCTGAATGCAAATATCAGGAAAGTTCAAACAATTGAAAAGTATGAGAAAGGTGGAGTGACAGAAAACATTTGAAGAGATTAAATTACCCCATCTATCTCATTGGGGTGCACAGTATGGGGAAATAAATAGGGCATAACAGCAAAAGGGAATTATACTGACCTACTGTACCTCTTCCTCCATGGTTACCAGAGGACTAAACAAACAGAATGCCATTGTCTTTATTGTTATGCTCTGTTAGCGGCAACATTTCTGACACAGTTTCTGTGTTATGATTGATATGGTATAGGTCAGACAAGAAGAGATCTATGTGGAAGATTTTGAAACCAAAATTTGACTTGACCTATATCATCAGTACTACAATTCCCCAGGATATTGATACCATTAGAGTTTTGGGGGTTTTTTTGTTTGGTTGTTTTTTTATCAGTTGCCTCACTTGGGAATTATATTTCTGGAGGACCTAAGAACATTAATATTCATTTGAAGGTTCTTTCTAGCACTCCTGGTGTGTAGGCAGGACAGAACCTATGGGTAGATAGACTGTTAAAAAAAAAAAAAAAGCTCAGGCTTATTAAGTGCAAAAAAAATGCAACTTATCAGTTCACAAACAATCCTCTCAGCTCCTTCTACCCCTAGACTACAGTTTGTACAATCCACATCACATAAATTTAGTGTTCAATAATTATAGCTTGTCTTAGTTTATGTATTCGCAAAAGATTTGGTAAATTATTATGTTAAAGTGAGTATCTATATATCATATATTTCCCCAATGTGATTCCACAACACTGATTCAAACATGGAATTATTTTAAAATAACAATTCAGATACGTCAAGATGCATTTGGCTTTTGCTAATATGCAGTTCAGGTGCATCTAAATCTAATCATCCCATATAAGAAAGTAGTTTTAAAATAATCAGATCACATTTTCTTTGCACACTGATTTTAAAGCACAAGTATAACCAGTGTATTGACTGAAGTATTTCAGACCAGGTTCAATCTTGGATACTTCTCCATAATTAGACAACTATATGGTTTGTGTCTTAGTCTCACTCAGAGGGTCTCTGCGTTTTGACTTTAGGAATCTCTGAATCTAGCTAACTGCTATCTCATTTAAGTCAATTCACCTGTTATTGACCAAGGCAACCAATGAAGCATTTTGAACAAACATTTTTTTTTCAAACATCAGGCCCATGAGATAGGTCATCCTTGTGGGAAAATCCAAGTGAGGAAACTTCTCTATCATTGGAGACTGACAACCACTCCACTATTGTTAACCTTAAAGAATCACCCGGGCACTGGGAGGTTAGGTGACCTTCCTAAAGTAACACAGTCAGGATGTGTCAGAGGCAAGATTTACCACACTTCCTTTCTTAGGCTAATAATAGCAGCAGTAGTAATAGCAGCTAACATTTATATAGAGCCCATTATGTGCCAGAAACTGTGTTAAGTGCTTTACAGAGACACAAGAAGCCTAGAAGAAAAGTGCTAGGATAATCCCCATTTTTCAGTTGAGGAAACTGAGGCAAACAGAAGTTAAAATACACTAATGTATTCTTTCTATAACACATATGGCTCAGGCCAGAATCCTTACTGCAACACCAATAAGGAAGTCCACACAGTATGGGTAGAGTTAGAACTGTTTCTCTACACCCAATCTATATCCATTTGCCCATTGCTGATTTGCACAGCCCAGCTAGGGCACCACAGTTCTCACAGTCTGCTTTAGCTCAAGCACCAACCTGACAGCCCATATCTAGCACTGACCAAATATGTCTCCTCTCTACTCACATAGCCGTGCTGTTTGCCTTTTTCTCCCATCGGTTTTCATTCTCCAAGCAGTACCTGCTGATGTTACAGGTTTTCTCCCCTAGAACTTCAGCCATGTCATTGTGGGAGTCATTGTCTTTATTCTCCTTCACTCAACTGAGGGCAGCCAGGTGTCACAGTGGATAGAGTGCCTGGCTGGAAGGCAGGAGGATTTATCTTCCTGAGTTCAAATCTGGCCTCAGACAGTTACTAGTAGCTATGTGACCCTGGGCAAGTCATGTCAAACTGTTTGCCTCAGTTTCCTTATCTGTAAAATGAGCTGGAGAAGGCAATGGCAAACCACTCTCTATTATCTCTGCCAAGAACCCCAAATGGGGTCACGAAGAGTCATTCATGACTAAAAACAACTCCTGAATCCTGCCTCAAGGTAGAAGAAATGATGAAAGGAGTGATAGCTGCCTGCCACATAGGAATATACTGAACTACAATTAATATATAGTACATTCCTTTTATTCCATTGTGAATGTTTACTAACCCCAAAAGCCTTGATTATTTAAGTTGTATCTCTCAAACTATCGAACTATTCCAAGTGCTTAGCACAGTTCACAAACTGAAAAGGTCACATGAAGGTACCTTTTTCAGACAGATTTTAAAGGATAAAATTAGTCCTTGATTTACAGTCTCAATGATATTGCAGAACCTTTTACACAAAGTGCCTTGCACTCTCACACAATAGGTGAATGCCCAATAAATGTTTGTTAATGATCATAATGGTGCATACTTGTTCATAATTAGTAGACAAAAAAAAGTTTTTTTTAAAAATCTAATTCCTTATTAAGGAAACTTTTCTCCGTTTTCAAATATGAGAGTTTTTACAGATGTTATACTTGCATCATTTTTAACAACAGACAAGAGAGATTAAGTGTCCAGAAAGAGAGAATGGTCAGTAGTATCAAAAACTACTAAGAGAAGGATGAGGTCTGAAAAGAAAGGTCATCAGATCTGGCAATTAAGTAATTTTGAAAAAGCAGTAACTTTGAAAAAGCAGTTTCATTTGAGCTGCCTCTGCCACTAAGCCCAATCTGTCAGCATCAAGATAAGCTAGGCTGTGCCAGCAACTTCAACTCTATCCCTATCTGGATATTTGGAAATGACAGGTCCTCCAACAGCAGAAGTGAGGCTGGTGCTGCGTGCAGAGTCCATCAAAGTACAGCCCAGGTTGAAGGCGGTCCTTTTCCCTCTTCTTCAATAAGGAAGTACCAAGTTTTAAGTTTCTTTGTGGGCAGAGAAATAAACTCAAAGTCTTGCATCTGCTTTGCCTTCTGCCTTTTCAGGTTAAATCCACTGACAAAGAGTTTGCAATCTCTGGGCCAAAGTTTAGAGACAAATTACTTTTAAGCTCAGATTTATCTTAGATTCTGAAGAAATTGAAGGTCCGTGAACCACATGCACTTTACACAGTACTGTAGCATGGTTGGCTTTATTTCTGGGGTAAATTAAGGCAAACAAGACACTAGTCCGAGGTATTATCACCACTTATTAATACTCTTAAAATAAGAGTTGTGAGTTTCTTAAAGCGGTATAAAATTACTAGACACAGTCAAATCTCCACTGAAGATCTGTAATACCTCATTCTATTTCAGATAATGTTCAGTTCTTCAACCTAAGTTAACACAATGAAAGTTCTGACTGATTCCCTAAGCTAGAAAGACATCCAGGGATGGTCTTGCTGATGGACCTGTTGCCTCTTGTCCAAGGACCAACTCTAACCAAGTTTAAAGCTATCCATGTGTTCATCGCCAGGTTGGTTGTTACCAATTTTTTGGTCCCAGCAACTCTCATAAATCATCAAATAAGTCAGAGAGGGAATACAGTCTGTTGTTGTTCTTCTGTTTTCAAAAAGTACCAATGACATCATGGGATGATAACTTTGAGTGATTGTACTTAAGTGAAGCATACTTGCACAAAGTCATCAACCTCACTCTCTCCCAAAGTCATCAAAATCCAGTGGCATGACAAAAGTCAGGATGACTGGCAATGATCCAGGAAGCATCCTTATTTCTTTGATGTCTGACCAAGTTCTAAGTACTCCACGGGGCTAGCTTCATCCACCTTCATGGCCACTGGAACAAATTGTTTTCATCTGCTCATTCCACCAGGAGAAACCCATGCTTGGGGTAGACATCCCCCTAAGTCACTGACAGGTTTGAGGCCTCTCTGTTACCTTCTGCCTTATTAACTTATTAATGCATCTGCTGAGATCATTGTATTGGGATGTGGCCACGGTGAATACTACAGCTTCTCAGAACCACAGATTAAAGTTGGGTAACAGGTGGATATCAAAAGTATATGAACAGCCCTGAAAGGGACTTGGAAAGCCCTCACATGTCCTCCCTGGACATCCCATAAATCCCACCAACCTGTATTGATGTAAGGAATGCTTATGTTGGTAAAAAAATCACCTGTCTTTGAAGTGTTGATGTAAAAGCACAAAATCACAGTCAAGTTACTGCTCACATTGGTGGGCAAGAGAAGCAAGATTAAACAACCTTCTTAAAGTAGAACTAGCCAATTTTTAAGTGCCATGGCACAGGGCAGAATTTCAACCATTCAGGCTTTTGAAGAGTGATTTCAAGATGATTGGGCATAGTCCTCTTTCTCACCAACTTTCTACCCTTCCCAATTATCTTCACTCTTGCCTCCCCCTACCCAGTCTCATACTTTTCCATTCTATACACAGGTGTGCACAGAGAATAATTATTTTCAGTATTTTTCCTTTTTAAAAATATTCAAGTCAAGTACAAATGCTTCATTTCCCATCACCGCAGCTTCCTCTGAGAAATGCTATTCTCTCATTCCGAAGTAGTACATATTTGCCAAATACGTAATTTATTTTAATAACTAATAATAATTTTCTTTTAAAAACTGATTACTTACTTTAAAGTAGTTACGGTTAAAGTAGTAAGGCAGAAGTGAGAGAAAAGAGGAAGACAATTGCAACCTTATTTTCCAGAGGTGATATTCTTGAGAACCAGAGCAGTGTCATTAATCTATTTCAGATTTTTCAACTGCCAAAAATACAGTTTATATTTATCGTTCCAAGTTCAGTGGACAGTCATTTTTCATTATGCACTAGACTGAGAATGTAAAATTAAATGTTCAACAATATTTGTACAAATGAAGAAGCTCCCAACTTTATCCTTTGACATAACTAGGACAATCTAATGTAATAACCCTCTAAAAGGATTAACAGCCTCAAACCACGTCTTGCAGGAAAACATATGGCACTATATTTATCTATAAGGTTCTTGATAATATGTATCTCTTTATTACATTTCAAGTATATGACCCCAATTATGTCCAGAGATCATTTATAATGCTTAATAAGAGATTTTGTCAGTATAAAAATCATGTGGAAGTTACCTTAGCTTTTACTTATTTTGAGTTTTTTTTAATCAAACGTCTAGCATTTCACTGTTCGCAGTGTGATTTTGTTTTATGCCTCACTTGGATAGGTCTGTGATTCCTTCTGTGTATAGTCAAACTATCATTAAGAAATAATTTCATGATATCAAACCATTTGATTCGATTCAGTTTAATTTAGCTCAGCAAACATTTATTGATAGGTTGCTACATACAAGACGATGTGCTGAGTGCTAGAACTTTCAAAGGGATAGAAGATGGAGGAAGTGGGCTTCCTTTTGGTGTTTGATGACAACTCTCAAGTCGTTACAAGGAAGATAGGTTAAGGGCAGAATAGAAGCCTAGTTTGGTGAGGATGAGTCAGTTAAACAATATTTATTAAGCATTTACTATGTGTCCACCTCTGTTACAGGCTTATTCCATTACTCCAATAGATATGGACATTCCCTTCAGGAAAATATAAGCTTCTTGAGGGCAGGAGCTGTTTCATTTTTTTTTCCTTTGTATCCTCAGAACCTAGCACAGTGTGTGATATATGACATGTGCTTAATGCTTATTGAATTGAATTGAATAAAACAATGCATATAGCAACTCATCCTATGCCTATTTTATGCAACAATCATTTATGCCCTCCCAGAAATTCACTACTCAGATTCTACCCAAAATAGTGGAAATCTTTTCTTACCTTCTCTTGCTATTACTTGGGTACCAGTAAAACAATTTGTCCATTGGTTATCCCCCACTCTTGATACATGAGTGGCCTTTGGCAGGGGTGGGGAATCTGTGGCTCTAAGGTCACATGTGGCCTCCAAATCCAAATTTTATTATAAATCCAAATTTGTTCTGTAAAATTTGAATTCAGTCAAAAGGCCACACTTAAGGATCTAGAAGGCCACAGGTTCCTCACCCCTGGCCTATTGTATTTTCCAGCCATATATTTATCTGATTATATTTTTTACACCACTTTTGCATAATTCCTCAAGTGTAATGTATTACAAGCTGTTCATAACCCCTATATATCTCTATATTGCTTTTCCTGAGACCTTCAGTGTCATTATTTGGGGAATTCTGGTATTCAATGACTCAAAGCCAAGAGACTTTTGGAATTTTAAAAAAATAGGCCTTTGCTCTAAAGAGAAACTTGGGTAATTAAAAGAAATTGGCAGTTTCCCAGAGGTAACCCAACCTGCTCTCCTTCCTCTATTTATTTCTTGCCCTAGCTCATTTTCCATATGCAGAGTCTGTCAAAGGTATAGACACTGATGAGTCAGCTCTGTGTTGTCAGTTCAACCAGATATCATAGTCTGAGGAACAGGCATTCTTCATGCACTTGGTTTTTCCAGTGCAGATAGTTAGACCAAACTTATTTTTTGAGTGATGAGGGACCCCATTTAGGAGGTTCTCTAATATTTTAGGACTTGATACAATCAGCTCAATGACTCTGCCTAGACCTCTTACATCTCTATTTTATTCTTTCTTCAAATTAATGCCAAGTAAATTTGTCCTCATTGTCAACCAGTGCCTTACATAGAGCCTGACACATAGTAAATGCTTGTTGTTCAACTGACATATTTCAAGGAATTTTTTGTGACTCAGGGATGCACATGTATAATGACTACTCGATCCTAGAGGACACTGAGTATCACACAATCTGGCAGCAGGTTGTCATTCACCCATTAGCTCCATCCCCTATATGGGCTGCACCTGCAGTTCTGACATCTGTATTTAGAATATGTCATTCTACCAATCAAACAATCAAATCATTAGACACTAGCTCCTCATTTGCGAGCCCCTCCCCTTCCATACTGTTGCATTGTGTCTCACTGAAGCCCTTTTTAGCAAGGTCATCATTTCTAGAACGTGTTTAAACAAAAGATAGTAACAACAAAACCATATTAATATCCCATAACTTAGTGAGGGCTCCCCTGGCCCCCACTCATTGAGTACTCTCTTCAAGAAGCAAGCAAGAAGGGCAAAACCTTGTAAACTCATTCCTTGAGTACTTCCAGCCAAGAGTTGATCAACTGAATTTCCACTTAAATCATTTTGGTCGCTCAGACTGTGCTGAAAAATGCAGCAACCACAGGGCATCTGCTGGGTCTTGGGCGCTGCTGCTGTCGTGTATAAGCAGGCTGTCAAAACTGCCAGAAGCCTTTTCACTTTCCTGACGTCATCCTCAGTTTCACCTTTGCTCAGCTCCTGCTCCGGACTCTTCCTCACTTGAGAGCAGACCTAGTTATTAAGCAATCCCTTTTTCTCCTCAGTTCTGGAACAAACTTTGTTGGGTTTCTCCACAAGGAGGTAGCATTGTCCCAGGTAACAGAGGCCCTTCCGCATGCAAACAGCATGATGCGGATGAGCGGGCTGGCCCAGCCTAATCAATGTTAATCCTTCCCTAATCTCAGAGTTTTTTGCCAGTACTCCTCTTTCAGGCTCTGCCTCTTTCCTTTTAAATCAACCACAGTGACCTCTGTTCCCCATGCATCTCACCAATCCCACTATCTAGGTAATGCCACAAGGACTAGATTTGAGAAGAGAGCATTCAAAAAAGGTATTTGATTCTCAAAAAGCAAATGCGTTTTTTTAAAAAAAAAATGAATATCTACACCAGTGAGCTATGATCTATGGAGGCAATACTGTAGAAATCCATTTACTAGGAGTCAGAAACAAAACCCCTAGATTTAAATTCTATCTCTGACATTTATTAGCTGTGTGGACTTGGGCAAGTCAGTTATCCTGTCTCATTCTTCTCATTTGTAAAATGGGCATAAAAGCCTATCTCCTCACCTTAAAGCAAATGAGATCATGTATATAAAAGTATATGGTAAAGATTGGAGCTCTTTATTAATGCCAATGGTAAAAACAAGTATGTTGGAGAACCCAGTACATGTAACTCAATAAAGAGAATAAATAACTTAAAATTTTTAAAAATATCAAACAGCCAGCAAGCACAGTGGAATCTTGTATTCACTGCGTTTCTGTGTTGCATGGCCATAAAGATACGACTAAATAACCACTTGTGAAAGCTTGCACTATCTTGTCTAATAATACCTTCCTCAAGGATGCCCTTGATATGTGTAGATTAATGCAAATTATGCTTATAAAATTGTTTTATAAATCTGAAAGTAAGCGCATGGGTTAATAATTATTGGTACTTTCTCTGCCCTCTTTCTGGCAACATTAAGGTCCAAGAAACAGGTAGGTGGCAAAGTAGATAGAATACTATGCCTAGAGCCAGGAAAACCTGAGTTCAAGTCTGGCCTCAGGCCCTTACTCTATGACCACGGACGAGTCCTTTAACCTGACTGCCTCAGTTTCCTTGACTATAGAATACAGATAATAATGGCACGACCTCCCCAGGTTGTTGTCAGGTGAGATAATATTTAACTCAATAAATGTTTGTTAATAAATTCTTGTTCCCTTCACTTTCTCCTCCCCTCAACTTTTGGTATTTTTTCCCCTTTTTTATATAGTTTGAGAATCAAGCTTTCAGAGCCTTCAAGTTGTGCCACCTGCAACATAGATCTGCTCTGTATGGGCTGGTCCAGCTGGTTTCCCCATCTTTGTTTTTTTCAGTGCTGTTTTCTGTTTCCTTATATAACACAGTAGGATGTTATTGTTAGAGATGAAATGTGTGGCTCCGCTGTTCTTAAGGGTAGAAAAAGTGTGTTAGAAAAAACTTTATAGATCTTTTCCATTTTTCATCTGTTTGTTTTCCTTCTAGTTTCATCCTCAGATGCCCTCATGATGACTTTGCTTATTTGGGTTAGTTGCCAAGCTTAAAATTTTTTTTTATTTTATTTTCCCTCCACTGCTTCTCAAAGGAGCCAGGAACACCTATCTGTACCCAGCAGACAACAGGCCAAACCCTGAGCCAGATCTGACTGCTATCACCCTCTGCCCCCTGTCCTCTGATGCCTCATCCCCCTCCACTGGCCACAAAGATAAAAGACCCAAACCAGGTTTGTGGCCTCAAGGCCACATGTGATCTTCTAGGTGCTTGGGTGCAACCTTTTGACTAAGTCCAAGTTTTACAGAATAAATTCTTTTGTTAAGGGGATTTGTTCTGTGAAGTTTGGAATCAGTCAAAGGGCTGCACTAAGAGGGCCACGTGTGGCCTTGAGGCTGCAAGTTCCTTAACCCTGACCAAGACCTAGCACAGCTCTCTCTTCAATTCCCCACAGAGACCATGCACTTCCCTGCCCATATGCCACTCACTATTAGAGCTTTTCCTGTTTTTCTCTCTATCCCAGTCATAATTAATCATCAACCAGTTAAGAGAAAACTGTCCCCAGCCCCCTCTAGATCTCACCATCATCTCTCTCAACTTGACCCCACCCACATGCCAATCTAACCTCACCCACTATTTTTCTCTGTGTTCTCTGGAATTCAGTTTATCTTCATAAAATCTTTTCTGACCTACACCCTCCCCCCGCATCCAACTGTAAGTGCCCTCCTACTCAAATTACTTGTAGTGAATTACATTGTGTATGTGTATAAATACATATAGAATGTAAATATGTATTTAATTTTGCATTTAGCCTATATATCTTTGCGTATGGATTCATTGCCTCCCCATTAGAACATAAGCTCATTGCAAGTAGGGATTGTTTCATACTATGTGCATTCCCCAGCACCTCACACAGTGCCTGGCATGTTGTTCAGCTACATCCAACTCTTCATGACTCCATTTGGGATTTTCTTGGCAAGATACTGGAGTGTTTTGCCATTTTCTTCTCCAGCTTATTTTAAGGAACTGAGGCAAACAGAGCAAGTGACTTGCTCAGCGTCACACAGCTTAGCTAGTATCTAAGCCTGGATTTGAACTCATCAAGATGAATCTTCCTCATTACAGTCCCAGTGCTCTACCCACTGCACCACCCAGCTGCCACCTAGCATATAGTAGGTGTTTAATAAATATTTGTTGAATGATTTATTGATTATAAGGTTTATCAAATGAGTTTATATTATAGACTGCTATTGCCCCCAGCTGCCAGATCTCTTTTCTTGGCAAAGGGACCAAATATATGCCGTCCAAGGTGGTTTCTAGGTTTTTTAGTCTCCTTGTTGTAAGTAGCTGATTTTTATCAGTTAAACTTTTCTGTTGTTGTTAGTCATTTCAGTCATCTCCAACCTCATTTGGGTTTTTCTTGGCAGAGGTACTAGAGTGCTTTGCCATTTCCTTCTCCAACTAATTTGATAGATGAGGAAACTGAGGCAAAGAGGGTTAAGTGACTTGCCCAGGGTCATGTAGCTTGTAAGTGTTTGAGGACAGATTTGAATTCAGGAAGATAAGCCTTCTTGACTCTAGGTCAGGCACTCTATCCACTGTGCCACCTAGCTGCCCTTTTATAATTTGGTAACAATATTGGGTCTCTAGTGTAATGGTTGCAAAATAGGCTGTTTAATTAAGACAGTCCATTGGGTTGTAGGAAGAAAATATTAGAAAAATGCATATATGTCTATGTACACATATATAATCTTTAATAAATAAGAAATAAACTTTACTAATATTTAATATGCAGGTGGACATCATTCAGTCCATATATCAGATGGCCACAATTGGGAACTAAAGAGGTGGCTTTAGAGTGTAGGGGATAATAGTGGAATAGTCATTAACAGCAGAGGGTAGCAAATAAAAAATTCAGGAAACAAATTTTGAACCAGAGTTCAGCCTAAAGTGTGTTTTTGCTTCTGGCCTCATCCTTGTGATACGTCATAGAACTTGTCTTTTACAAACATTTGTAGTCATTTCTTTCCCCATATATGCGAATACAAGTCGGGGCTTTGCCTCATGGAGAAAGAAGGTGCATTTATTAAGGACCAAAGAATTAAGTTCTAGGCACTGTGCCTAGAACTGTCTTCAGGAAGCTTACATTTTCCAGAAGGAAAAACAACATGTACACAGATAAGTAAATATGAAATAAGAATATAACTAGTTATTCAGACATAAGCTATAAAACATAACTGTGAGAATTTGGGGAATTTCAGTTCCTGACTGTAGTGATGTTTTCTCTGTCCTTGGAAAAGGGCTTCCTTCAGGAGTTTGTACACGGGCATACTGGGGTTGGGAGGAGGCTGGGCTTGAAAGTTCAGTGAGAGTTGAGTTTTATAGAGCACGGAGTTTGGAGACAGGAGTGGTTGGTTGGGGAGATAGAGGGGAAAACCCCTGCAGGGATTTTGCAATACAGTTGCACTCAGAGACGTGAGTCTGGGCATTTTGTAGGCTTCTCTGCTGGTTAGAAAAATAACTGTCGGGGGTGACTGCAATGGTCTGAGGCTGCTGGCAGTCATCATTCCTTTGAGATCATTGAAAGGACCTTTAAAGGTTTAACTCGCCTCCCCCTGACCCTTTAATGTGTGCAGCTGGAAGACACTTTCTGTTTCTTTAAGCTGCTTCTAACTCCTCATTTGTTTCATGTAAAACTACAATTGATCACAATTTCTTTGTGACTCATGCCTGTTAATTAATTGCATAAGGAGGAAAATGGAAACAGAAGGGTTGCAAGGGAGGAGCCAGTGAAGGGCTAGAGGACAAACGTTGTCTGAACGTCAGACGTGGCAGGCAAAAGCATTTTTTTCTTCCCTCTCTTGACTGGAGTGGAGGGGGCAGTATAAACCAATTGAAAAAAAATCTTATGGTTTTGATTTTATTAACAGCCTTTATTAGCTCCTAAATAACAGAGATGGATGAACTACATGACTCAGGGTCATTGCCCCATAGGTTAATGAATTATTCATAAGTCAATTTCAGGTGGCTTGGAGCATCAGACATTTCAGGGAAGTTTTTGGTCCCTGGAATGAGTATCATAGACCAAGGGAAGGTCATGCCAATAGAGGGAAGAAAGTGTACTCTGGGAGAAGTGGTCATATACTGCAGTAAATCCCCACATTTTAAAAGACTGGGTTTTCTCCCTCACCTATACAGCCAAACCCAGCTAAACAGCATCAAATTGTCAATTGAGTCATTTCCCACTCATCATGGCCCTATTTGAGTTGCTGTTGCTTTGGCAAAGATACTAGAATGACCTGCCAATTTCCTTCTCCAAAGGTCATTTTACAGATGAGGAAACTGAGGCAAACAGGGTTAAATAATTTACACAGGGTCATTCAGCTAGTAAGTGTCTGAGGTCAGATTTGAACTTCTAGACTACAGGAGCAGAACCCTATCCACTGCACCACCTAACCGCACACAAAATAACTACAAAGTCCAAGTACTAACAACTAGGAGATTCTGAAAAGCTTTCTTTTGGGATATGGCACTTCTAGATACTAAGGGCAATTTTTTAAGTTATTTTTTTTTCAAGGTTAGGAAGTAAATCTCAATGTAATGAGATGAAGAGTTAAAATAATAAATATTAATTTATTAATTAATGATATATTATATCATATATTACATACAGTGTTATTTATAATTAAAATAATAAGTTTTTGCCTACCAATCATTCTATTGGGGGGCAAGGGGAAGGGGAAGGGGAAGGGAATAAGCATTTCTATAGTGCCTGCCATGTGCCTTTTCTAAATAATTGTCTCAGTTGACCCTCACAACTACCCTGGTAGACAGGTACTGTTATTTTCACCCCAATTTTACATTTGAGGAAATAGAGGTTAAATGACTTGTCCCAAGATCATACAAATAATCTCTGGGGCTAGATTTGAACTCAAGTCTTCCTGATTCCAGGGCCAGCACTCTTATCTGTCCATACACCTCTGGCTGCCCCTGTTGTCTTAAAAAAATGGTATTTCCATAACCTACAAAATCTATAAATTCTTCGCATTTCAGCTGTGTCAAATTTGAAGCAAATAATAGAATAACTTAGGACTTCAAATTTTACCATATCATTAAACAATACAACAATTTTTAAAAAATAATTCATAATTAATTATAACTACTTAATCACATCACTTCCTTTAAAGATAATTCTTGATAGTATTTTGGCTAAAGAAAAGTTTTTGTATAAAAAATTAAATAAAAGTATTGTTTATTTCATCCTTACCTCATCCTTTCAAATTTATCTTTTGTGGATGTTTTATAATATATTTATTATATTAGTTTGGTGGTACATGTATATAATTTATAAATTCATATACATAACTATGAGGGGGACTGGCCCCACATTTTTACTGATAGTTATGCAATTAATAAGTTTGGAGGCCAATCACACACACTAGAGGATGTTTGTCTGACTTTGAACAGCTTGCAATATAGTCAGGGAAATAAAAATGCCATCTTGAAATGTTTAGAGAGCTACCCAGAGCTAAACTGTACAGCAGCATACATAAGCGTGGTTCAGAGGAATGGGGGCCAAAATAACTGATACGATGATTTCATCCTCCACTCTACTTCTTCCTATTCCTTGAACAGCATTCCATGTCAGGACTCCGTGAAGCTTCGGTGACTGATCCCCATACCCAGAATCAAGCCCCTCCTGACCTCCAGGTTTCCTCCTAGACTCCAATCCCACCTTTGGCTGGAGGCTTTTCCTAGATGTTCCTCATGCTTCACATGTCCTCTCTTCTACCATCACCTATGTCCAGTATCTTGCTCTTGAGATAACGTGTGTACTCCATGTATACACACACACACATGCACACATATATACTATATATAGCATTGTGTATGGTATAGTATTGTATAATGTATAGATAGAATACAGTATAGTTTGTATATGGTATGGTATGTATATATTGTATATAGTGTAATATATGTATAGCATAGTATAGTATAATTGGTAGTGTATGGAGAATAGTGGGCATATATATAATATTGTACATAGCATAGTATATGTGTGTTATAATATAGTATGTATAGTATATAATAGTTGGTAGTGTAAAATATATACAGTACAGTATACTATATAGTATAGTACATGTATAGTATAGTATATATAGCATTGTATATAGTCTACAGCAGGCCTGTACAACCTGTGGATGTTTTTCTCTACATTTTTTGCAGGCTGCCTGAAATCTTTTGGCAGGTCACAGATTATACAGGCCTGTTCTAAAGTATAGTGTATATGGTACACTATATATATAGTACTGTATATAGTCTATAGTATAGTGTATATAGTATACCATATAGATAGCATATATATAGTGTTGTATATAATGTAGTACGTATATATAGTATTGAGATTACCCTCCACCTACTCTGTACATACATACATACATACATACACACATATACACATACATGTTATATACAATTGTTTGCATCTAGTCTCTCCCATTAGATAATGAGTTTCTTGGGGGCAAGGACCATGCTTTTGCTTTTTGTTGTATCCCCAACACTTAGCGCAGTGCCTGACTTTTAATAAATGCTTTTTGATCAACTGAATCACTCCCTCTGTCATGGAGGAAGGGAAGTCTAACTTAACCTTAAAGGATAGGAAGGATTTACTATGAATAGAGGAAGGAAGGAGAAAGAGGATTTGGCATATTGAGAAGCAGGGAGTCAATGTATGGAATGAAAAACAAGGCTCTTGGGGACAAAACAAAAATTCTTACCCTTGCAGAGATTATGATCTAATGAGGTGATATAGCTGATACACTGATAGCTAATTAGGAATTAATTTTGCCTTACATACTTGTTGAATCATTTCATTCATGTCCAACTACTCATGACTGCCATTTGGGGTTTTCCTGGAAAAGATACTGGTATTGTTTGCCAATTTCTTCTTCAGTTCATTTTATAGATGAGGAAACTGAGGCAAACAGGATTAAGAGACTTGCCAAGGGCCACACAGCTAGTAAGTGCCTCAGGCCAGATTTGAACTCAGGAAGCTGAGTCTTTCTGACTCTAGCTCTGGCACCCAATTCACTGTATCACGTAGCTGGACAAATAGGTAGAGTAGTACTGCCAGATTGTGGAGGATCTCCAAAGCCATGAGAAGGATTTTTACCATGGTTCATTGGATTTTTACCATGGTTCTGTAAGTAAATGCATTTCTTTTGGAGTAAATGAAGACTGAAAGGGAGCTTGAGAAGTCATCATTAGCAACATGGATATTTGTGGGGTTTCCAAAAATAAATAAAGGTTTTCCTCATCGAACCTGACTGTTCCAAAAGATATCTCTAGAAATGCCATAGAATAAAGTATCTTCATAACAGTGGACACATTTGCCTTGTATACCCAAACCATTATGCTTAGACCTTACCCCAGTATTCCACCAGAGTATGGCAGAAGCAAGTGGAAGGGTTCCAGAACACCAGCATTTGGAAAATCTGTCCACCTGCCTTGCTTTCTGAAGAGTCACATCTAAACTATTCCAGACAAATGAGGATCTGGTCCATTTCAAACGATACCCTCCCCCAAGAGAAAGCTCTGTCACAACTTCCACTAGTAACCAATCCCAGAAAGAATCCTGGCGTTTGTAACTCTGAAGGCAACCCAAATTAAAACCTTGGGAAAATCCATTTCTATCATTCCCTCTCTTACTCCAAAGATCCGCTCAGTGACTTTTCACTCAGGTCTTCTGCAGATGAAATGTTGTTTTTTCCACCTCTTGCACCCAGATAAAGGAGTTTTTAAAAATTCTAATTCCAAGGAACTGAAACAAGACAAGATGATTAAATTAAACAATAGAGATGTTTATTAAGGAATCGAATGTTCTTGAGGCTTGTGTTCATGGCTGAACAGTTTTGTATATTTTAGAGGAATATAATGGCTCTACAGATACTTGCTTTTAAGAGCTTGAGAAAGGTGGGATTTTTTTAACTTTAATTTTCAAATGTGTATATTGTTTCCCTGAACTATAATAATGAGTACCTGTGACTTTGCAGGGTAAAGTCGGGAAGGAGATGAACACTGGTGGAATCTTTTTGTTCTTTCATTTAAAAAGAAAAGAAAGGCATTCTAACATGTTTTCAGTGTGCAATTATACCCTAATAAAACAGCAGAGTGGAGATAATTTGCCCTCTTTGAAAATACTAGGATTCATTTTTGAAATAATTATTTTTTCATGTAAAATTTAGCAAAAAACCTCTATGTAGCCATCCTATGTTGGTGGAATTCCACAAATAGCAATAAAAGCATTTAAATTTTGAGGTGGACATTCCATGAAGGTCCTCGGCATCCTTAAATTGGGGCACTGCCTCCACATGCTCCATTATGGTTACACCTCTGTTGAGAAGGCCGTCCTTCTAAGCAAAGAATTAATAGCAGAGTCTTGTATTGCGAGTACATATTACATTGCTTATTGCTAGTCTATTATTAAATGCGGCAATAAATGAAAACTACACTTAACAAATGAACAGAAATGTATTTAAAGATAGATTCTCTACAATTTCCTTTCCCATACCCTAATTTTTAACCTCCTGCTATTTCAAAATACTAAGAAATGTGCAGTGGAGTTTGCTGTTGTCAAAAGGAATTTATTTTTATTTTTATTATCATTAGTGTATGTGTGTGTGTGTGTGTGTGTGTGTGTGTGCATTTATTGTATTGGACTTTTCCTCTGAGTCACCCAAAAGCTGTGTATATATCTGGAAGCTAACTGTGGAACAGACTAAAGCAAGGCCTGGGCCCTAATCCAAAGAAACCTACAGATATATTTATGGTGTTGTTTTGCACATAGCAATGCTTTGCACAAAGCAGGCCGTAAATATTTGCAGAACTGAATTGACTTGAGTCATTGTTAGCAACTGTGCTCCAAAAGGCAAGGTGAAGGAGACAGCTGTTTCAAAACCTTCCAACAGCCTTGGCAGTGGGTACTGGAAGATCATTAGACACTTTTAATATTCGCTTACATTTTATATAGTGCTTTAAGTTTTATTAAGTCTATCATTGTTTACATTATTTCTTTTTATTCTTGTAACGTTGCTGAGAGATAGGTTGTAAAAAGGCCCGTTATCCACAATTTTCAGATGAGCAGGCAGGGGTTCAATGTGGGGTGATGAAAAGACCATTAGAGTGAGGTTAGAACACGTAGGTTTGAGTCCTATCTCAGAAACTTTATTGACTGTGGAATTGAGGGTGAATAATAGTTACAGCTATCCTTTCTATATTACTTTATGGTTTGCAAAAACACTTCACATGTGTTAAATCCTCACAATTACCCTGTGAAGTAGGTGCTGTTATCCCCATTTTACAGATGGGGAAACTGAGGCTGAGAGAGGTGAGGTCACTTACCCCCAGGGTTACAGAGCTTGTAAGTATCTGAAACAGGATGTAGACTCTGGTCTTCCTGACTCCAAGTGCAACATGTATATGGTGTCATCTCGCTCTGTGGGCAAGTCATTTAACTTTTCTGAACCTCAGTTTCTTCACTTGTAAAATGAGGATGACTTACATAACCTATCTGGAAGGGTTGTTGTGAGCACTACAAAACGATGAGCTACCATATTCTTAAGTGACTTTGGTCAAGGTGACTTTGCTGGCCAGCTCCAGATCCAGAGCTGGACCCCAACTCTCCAAGTCCAGTGTTCTTTCTTTCTACCACACCAGTCTCTCAATACATTTCTGTGTCACTACCTGCCTCAAAGCATTTTTTCAGTCCTTGTTCTATGAAACCATGATATGATAGAAAGAGAGCCAGACTGGTTATAAAAAATTCTGACTGTGTTATTTACATGGGGTCTTGGACAGTTGAGTAGCTGGGAAGTGACTCATAATTAGAATATGATTATGGAAGAGAATGAGGCAGCTGAATAGCAAAAGGATAAAATGCCAGGTCTGGAAGCAGGAAGATTTGTCTTCATGAGTTCAAATCTGGTCTCAGACACTTAGTAGCTGCGCGACCTGGGCAAGTCACTTTACCCTGTTTCCCTCAGTTTCCTTATCTGTAAAATGAACTGGAGAAGGAAATGGCAAACTCCTCTCGTATCTTTGCTAAGAAAACCCCAAATGGGGTCACAGAGAGTTGGATGGTAACAATACGGAAGAGTACACTCGATTCAAAAAGATTAGTTAGAGAGATAGAGAGTAGAATTTATTTCAGAGATAAAACTCACGAAGAGATGCAAAAACCACAAGAAGGAAACATAAATGCAAAGCCTTTGGTTGGAGATCAATGTAAAGGGTGGCAATAGCAGTCCTAAAGACCACCTGACCAGAAAGAGGAAATGGATAATGAGTCTGAGAAATAAACGATGGGCTTTTTTACTCATCTTTTTTTTAAATTAAGAAGCATTTATTTTCTCTTCCTCTCACCTTCCCTCTCACTACTAGAGAAAGAGAGATTGTGCACAGAGAGAGACAGAGAGGGGGGAGAAGGGGAGAGAGAGAGACAGAGAGAGACAGAGACAGAGAAGAAAAACAAAATCCTCAGGCAAAACAAATTATCTACATTGGCTATATCCAAAATTTCCCCATCTGTAATGTAATTCTGCATATTAAGAGATGGAAGACAGAACATGATATAGTAGAGATGGGAATACTTCAACTACCTAGACATCTGCTGGAGCTTCCTCTCTGATAAAAACAGAACAATCGATTAATCTTTTAGATGCCTTATTCATAATTTCATTCTTCAGAAGGTGGTTGCTGAGTTGCTTCAGGTGTGTCTAGCTTTCTGTGACTCGATTTGGAATTTTCTTGGAAAAGATACTGGAGTGGTTTGTCATTTTTTTCTTCAGCTCAGGCAAACAGGGTTAAGTGACTTGTCCAGGGCCACACAGCTAGTAAGTGTCAGAGGTCAGATTTGAACTCATAAAGATGAGTCTTCCCGATTTGCAGTCTGTCACTATGTCCACTCCACCACCTAGCTGCCATTCTCATATAAATAATATAAATGATTTTTACTATGAAAGGTAGTAGTGAGAATCACCAACAAGTTTTTCTAACTCTAGCTGGAACTAGAGGAAATGAGTTAAAATTTTCATAAAATCTCACCTTTAAAACTAATTTTTTTTTTGGCCTAAAAGCAATTAAACATTGGAAAAGGCTTTGAAATTCCTGCCTTTTGAAAAAAAATAGATGAGTCTCTTGAATCATTTGGGTGTGGTCTGCCTATATTGATAGTCTTCTTATAAGAAAGTGTCTCCTCTGACCCCTACCATCTGTAGGTAGTAAGTATTCTTTCACGGGTTTTTTCTATAGTGGAGAAAAAAAATGTTTTACTTTATTAGTCAGACTCAAATACCCTGCTCCTTTGTATGTATGCATGTATGTGTATTAAATATTTAAAACTATAGTTTTAAAAATAAATTTTGTTGGTATCTTTTATTCCTGTATCACCTATATCTCCCAATATATCTAACCAATGAACTACCTCACCTCTGCCAAGTAGTAGGAGTGGGTGAGGCAGAGAGGGAGAGAATTTTCTGTGGATTTTCATATTAATTGATTACTATAATTTCTCAGCATTCAAGTTTTACTTTTCTTCTTTCCCTTTCTATTGTTGGGGTCGTTCTGTATTTTGCTGCACTACTTTTCTGATCAAGGGCATGACTGTGAGATAACTAACCATATTTTGGAATTTGTTCTCTTATCTATATGAACCAAAACTATGATGATGGCCTAGCAACAAGGTTATAGACTACTTGAGTCTTAGAATTCTGCTCTGTGATTCCACAGTAGGTGTTATGTCAAATAATGTCAACATCACATTAACAAAATTGGGTATCTAACTCCAGCAAAGAAACCATAGTTTAAAAAAAAGTTAAAAAAAACTCACCAATCACATCATACAATTAATTTACTGGGAGAAAACAGTGTTGTTTTTGGAAGAATTTTTTTTCCTCCAAAATTGAAATAGTCATGGGGTTCCAAAATTAATTATATTCCTAGAATACTCCTAAAATGATACTCCTAACAATGAACATGGCTATTCCTGATGTCTTATGATCTTGTCTCATTCTATGTGTCACATAAACAACTTATGTGCAGCACATAAGTTGGCAGAAATCAAATGTCACATACAGAAGAGCTAAGGAGGATGACTTCTCTCCTTGTGACATATGATCGCCTGTGTACATCTCCAGGAATGGCATTGACATTCTAGTATTGTCGCTACACAATAAACTTCCTTTTTATGTTTGTTTACCAAATCTTCCCTCTGCTTTGTTGCTTTCTAGACCATATAGTATTCTTTCTCAGGGATATCTTTGAAATTGTTTTCATAATTTCCCTACTACTTAAAGTTAGGAAGAAAAAAACCAGTAATTTCTAGTTTCTCTTTCTAGGTCTCACAATTAAGATGAACTATTTGCTCCATTCTTATCATTTATTTTACATTTCATATCTGCAAAAACATTAGTATGGTTTTGTTTTTTCCTAAAGCAGTGTTTCCCAAATTTTTCCTTGGGATAATTCTGGGTTTGAAATATATTAATGGAACCCTTTAAATGCTACTCTGGAGTTATGGGAAAACTATCGGAAGAAGAGGAAAAGAAGCAAAACAGAAGAAATGTAGCCTATTTTATCTTTTTTTTAAAAAAAATACTATTTACAATAAGTACTTTGGGGTGAGGAGAATCTAGTCTAGACCTACAATTTCATCAGTGTGAGAAGCTGTTAGTGTAGAAACTCTCTCACTGGACACGTTTACAGAAGTGTTTGTTCAGTTATTTTAGTCATGACTGACTTATTTGGGGTTTACTTGGCAAAGATACTAAAATGGTTTGCCATTTCTTTCTCCAACCCATGTTACAGATAAGGAAACTGAGGCAAACAGGGTTAAGTGACCTGCCCAGGGTCACACAACTCAGACACAGCTAGTAAGTGTCTAAGGCTGAATTTGAATTCGGGTCTTCCTTATTGTAGGCTGGAGGCTATCTACTGCACCACCTAATTAACTGCCTATATAAAGAAGAAACCCTTCTGTAAATTTATAGTTTTACAAGGTTGCCTGGCCAGGGTCATATAGCCAGCATGTATCAGAGGCAGGACTTAGATCCCAGGTCCACCCTCTGTCCCCTATTCCATTCAACTTCTCTTAAGTACACACACACAGTATATATGCACATGTATTTACACGTGTATATATATAACGTCTATGTGTAATATGTATACAGTGTATAATATATACACATTGGTTTTATATTTATCGTTTTCAAGGGAAAATATCACTAGTATTGATCTTTTCTCTTGGAATCTCTATCAGGGCTATGCTGGAGCCAGCTTCCACTGACTCCCAAGAGCTGATTGTTAAATTTCCAATCCTGGCATTTACACCTCAGAAATTTGCAAACACTACAAATCACAGCTTGATTTATTGTTTTGTCGATTGTCTAGTCTTAAGAAAATAATGGAAAAATATTAATAGTGCATATTAAACTTAAAACTATGTGGGGGGAGCTGGTTATTAAACATTTATTGTTGCATTCTTGCCCCTATTTATGTCATGGAGTATTCTACAAAATGGTATGATTGAAAAGCTGCACTGTAGTAATAATAGCTCTGTTAATGAAGAACAGTTAGCAATATAATATAGGAGTCACAGGGATGTGTATGTTTCTAGGAATATCTATCACCATAGGAAAAGTGACTAAATGCTAACTAAAATAATACGCACTGCATCAAATAATAATGGAGGAGGAGGAGGAGGAGGAGGACGGAGACAATGTGGTGTAGTAGATAGAGCACTGACCTTGGAGTCAGAATAACCTGAGTTCAAAGGCTTCCTTAGATCCATATCAACTGACCTTAGACAACCTCATCTCTCTGGCCTCAGTTTCCTCATCTAAAAAGGAGAAACTGGATGTCCTCTGAGATCCCTTCCATCTCTAAATCTAGAGTCCTGTTTATCTAGGCATCTTGGAAGAGAAAGAAAAGGGTAAAGTTAAATTTCAAGTTAGACTATCATATTATAGTTAGGCAAGAAAAGGAAGTATAGAGACACCTCCAAATACAATCAGTACTGGTCTGATGTTTGTTCTCGAAGAAGACCAAAATGACATCACTGTTCTAGTCAAGTTTCAGCATATTCAACTGTGGCTGATCAGACCAATACGGAATGCTTTACCACAGGTGGGGCAAAAATAGCCTGTGTGAATATTTGGGTTGAATTCTCTAAATTTGCACATCCTGCAGTTCCTTTGAGCTATTTCAGTTCTGCTTTGCTCATAGAGCACAGCACCCTCTCTGATGAGGGCATGCCATGCTTGGAGGTTCTATGCCAGTGTGTCCCATGTCATACCATCAATTCCAAAGTTCTTAAGAGAGATCTTGAGAGTATCCTTATATCATTTCTTCTGACCACCATGTGAATGCTTGCCCTGTGTGAGTTCTCCATAAAATGATCTTTTTGGCAAGCATACATTTTGCATTCGAACAACATGGCCAGCCCATCGGAGTTCTACTCTCTGAAGCACAGTTTAAATGCTTGTACTGGCTTTTAGTTTCAGCCAATTGTTCCAGTTCAGAGGTGGGGAACCTGTGGCCTCAATGCCACATATGGCCTTCTGGTCCTTGGCTGCAGCCTTTTGACTGAGTCCAAGCTTTACAGAACAAATCTTTTTATTAAGGGGATTTGTTCTGTGAAGTTTTGATTTAGTCAAAGGGCTGAACTTGAGGACCTAGAGGGCCACATGTGGACTCAACCCTCAGGTTCCCACCCATGCTCCAATGCCTCAAGTCAGAGTCAATTCAATATGCTACTAAGTTTTCTCCTCCCTTTCCCCACCTCCCTGATGGAAAAAGGGAGAAAAAAATAAAAGACCCACTTGCTGATTCCTGAAGTTGCTGTAAGGGCAGAATAAAAAAGGGTTTTCCCTAGGCTAGAGGTAAAATTTTAGTGTTGGTTAAAATGTAGTCAGTCTGTAAATACATAAAGAACTGATGATCAACTCCTTTGCTTTCTGGAGAGTACATATAGAAAAGAGCAGAGCTTGTGCAACTTGAGATGGTAGCAGGAGTTTCCAGTGAATGAGGAAAAAAAACAGTACAAAAAAGGAGACAGACTGGAGGACCACTTGGAATGAATACTTTTCTCCTTTGTTAGGACTGTTGCCCCTGTTTATCTTCAACTGAAACAGAATTAAAGGCCATTTAGGTGGAGCCAGGCCTGGAATCCAGGACCCTCGTCTGCTTGAGTTCAAATCTGACCCAAGACACTGACTAGCTGTTCCACCTTGGGCAAGTCACTTAACCCTATTTGCTTCAGTTTCCTCATCTGTAAAATGAGCTGGAAAAGTGATTTACACTTTAGTATCTTTGCCAAGAAAACCCCAAATGGGGTCATGACTGGACGGACTCAACAATAACAACCAACCTGGATAAATGGAAGTAGTCCACAGAATTTTTTTTTTGTCATGCAGCTGCAAAGGAAGGAGTTCAGGTCTGTATGACTTTGTAGCTGGTAGTGGTAAAGGTAGGGTTTTGTTTTTAAACTCTGATGAGGTCAAATTAAAAGAGTTTCATTCTGAATTTGACAGTTCTTAAAATGATTCCATCTCCCCATCTAGATCATATTTCAAGCCGTCTTAGATATGAGTAAGTTGATGCCCAGAGAGAATGGGGTTATACCATTGTCATGATGGCAGAGAAAGATAGAAGGAAGGTCAGCAGTAGAATTCCTAGCCTTCCTAGTAAGTTCAGTTTATTGATGAGCATTCCTTTGATTTTTTTTTTAAATCAAACCTAGCTCACTCTCTTCTTGTTCATATAAAAACATTTGTGTGGAAGCCATAGTAACTGCCTGGATTCCCTGGACAGATAGTCAGGTGTGAGACTTTACAATATCATTACTGATCTCCTGATAGGGAGGTAACACAGTCTCTTTCCACAGATTGAGAGTTAAGTAACTGTAGGTTTTAGAGGTGGCATCAAACATAGCTTTAGTAAAGTTGCCCAGACTGGCAATATAGTCCCTAGAAGACATGTAGTAGGCATCAGTTCTGAGCATCAGTAGCTTCACAGGCACAGGAGCTGAGACAATACCAATATCCCTAGGTGAAGGGTTATTAACCTGGTATAACTATTAAAAAGGTCCAAGAGCCAAAATTTCTGGGTAATTTAATAATTTTATTAATAAGGCCAGTGTGTTATTAATAAAAGGATGATCATTTGACCATCTCTCAGACCAAAGACCATCATGGTAGGCGGGCTCAAGGTTTATATGTTCTTTTGAAAGAATAGCTATCAGCTCTGATTCGCTAACACAGTGGGAGGTAGGCTATATTAAAAGTGAGGGGCTGAGAGTGACATCTTGTTACCCTTGGACAAAGAAAACATCTTTATACCCAGACCACCCCCAACCTTTATCTTTCTAGACAAAAGGCTCTGTTTCCACTCAAGTTTGATTGAATGGCATTCACCTGAGACATGAAATTCCTTGTAAGACTGGATTGAATGGAAAAGTTTAACTTGACTTTCAGAGATTGAGGTCTTGAAAATAGACAGGAAAGGGAAAACCCTGAATTTCTCCAAATCATTAGTTATTAATAATCATTTCTCTCACTGGGGTCCACGGACCTCCAGAGAGTCTATGGATAGATTTCAGGAGGCTGTGAACATGGATGGAAAAAACTTGTACTTTTTTACTTTCAATATGATTGGTTTCCTGTAATCCTATGTATTTTATTTAATGCCTTTAAGAGCCTTTTTGAAAGAAGATCTCCACAGACTTCACTAGACTGCCAAAGATTATTGAACACCAAAAAAGGTTAAGAATTCCTGATCTAAAAGTAGGATCACTGGCACACCAGAACCAATTTCCAATTCCAGCAACATTACATGGCACTCTGTGGGGTCCATCAGTCTTGTTCCACCAGTAGCCATGATGGATAGCTTGGCCAGGAAGGTAGCACCACAGATAGATGTCCCCATTTCTCTAGTGCCTTGACACCCAGGCCAGTCTGACCATTGTCATGGCCAGTGACCCCAAAAGTCCTGGACTGTTTCTGAACAATAATAATGTGACTGTTGTTGAGTCATTTCAGTCATGTCCGACTCATTGTGACCCCATGGGTTTTCATGGCAAAGATACTAGAGTATTTTGCCATTTCCTTCTCCAGCTCATTTTACAGACGAGGAAACTGAGGCCAACAAGGTTAAGTGACTTGCCTGGGGCACATAGCTAGTAAGTGTCTGAGGGTGAATTTCAACCCAGATCTTCCTGATAGCACTTCAGTGTTTGCAAAGTACCTTACTAACATCTCATTTTATCATTGTCACCACCACCATCATCATTGTCGCCAATACTTATGTAGCACTTACTATGTGTTAGGCACTTTGCAATTATCTCATTTGAGTCTCACAAAGGAAAAACTCTGGGAGTTAAGTACTACTATTACCATCTCCATCTTACAGATGAGGAAACTGAGGCAGACCGAGGTTAAATGACCTATTATGTGCCAGGCCACTTTCCTAAACATTAGGGATACAAAGGAAAGCAAAAGACAGCGCCTGCTGCTGCTGTCAAGGAAATCCCAGTCTAATGGAGGAGACAACATGCTAACAACTATTTGAAAGCAAATAAATGTAGACAGAGGATACTAGAACTTTACTAAGCACCTCCTTACCTCCAAATGTGTTTGTTTTGTGTCCATGGATATGCTGATAAATATTTAACAACTATCTTGCCAGAAAAATTAAAGTGCACATGACAACCTTTTAAGTTTAATTCGTGTTATTAACATTTTCTCCATCATTTATGTTTAGGGGAAATAATCTTTTAGGGAAAAGAAGATGATGCACAAGGGCTCTGTACCTAGGGGAACAACAAAGGACTGAACTACAGTAGTGGGGAGTAAGCCTTCTAGACCTTTCCCTTTGCTACTACTGTTAAGATGGATGGTTCAAGTCTATTGGGAACATAGAATCATAGGGATCTCTGCGATCTTCCAGTCCTGTCCTCTCATTTTACAGCTGAGGTAAGTGAGGTGGTTCAGACTCAATCAAGATCATTAGGATTTGGACTTAGGATTCTGGGGCTGGACATGGAGCACTTGGTTCACTGCTATGTACTGGCTGCCCCAGTAGCAACTCCAAGCTTCTTCTTCTAAGGGGTAGTGGTCTGTGTGTGGGGGGTGGTAGTGGGGTGTGTGTGTGTGTGTGTGTGTGTGTGTGTGTGAGAGAGAGAGAGAGAGAGAGAGAGAGAGAGAGAGAGAGAGAGAGAGAGAGAGGTGGATTCTCTAAGACCTGTCTAGGTCTCTGGGGTCAAGGTGGGATTTATCAGAAGAGCAAGGCAATTGCTGCTAGCAAACCCAAGTCCATTTCTCTTTCAAGGACAGTCCAAACTGCAGGGTGGTACTATGAGTCAGAAAGACTGTATAGGACCCTGAAGGGAAGCTGGAACTCATTTGAGAGGAAGGAGAATGATTTATGAGTTTCTGTGAGTTTTATGTAATTTTGCATGGTAGGAATTGCTTTCAGTAGGAATTGTTACCTTGAGTACTTACCATAAAATCTGGGGTTCTTTGACTATCATCTGTGGCAGTCTAGAAGGCATGAGCTATATTCTTAGATTTCCCAAAGAAAACTCAGAGGGGGGGAAACTAGTTAAATAATTATGATTTTGAGGGGCCAGCCCTCAAAGCTATTAACCCTAGAGTTTGGGATTCTGGGTTTCTGTTTACGTAACTAATGAACTCATCTCAATAAAATAGGAAAACTGTTTCTTCACTTATTATCTATAACAGCAGATCAAGTGAATTGCTTTTAAAAGTGAACATCATGTACAAATAGCATAATTATTTTTTTCTTCCTTACAGATTTGGGGGTCAAGAGAGCATTGGAAGGTTGACATGTATGAGCTGGCCTTATTTGAGACTCAGGGCTAAACTTAGTCTTCCGAGCTGGATGCTTCTCCATCTAAATGTGGGCATACCCAGCTGTATGTTAGGCCCAAGCACCAAACTTCCCTCTGCTTGGTCATATTTTAGTTAGATTTGGGTTTAACTAACAGAAATAAAGATGCATTTTAAAATAAGTAAGTTCATCCAGAAGGCACAAAAACAGTCCACTTGCAGACATAGAAATCCATGGTTTAAAGAAACCTATCTAAACAGGGAAAGACCATACCTTCTAGCTGCTTTTCATTATCTCTAATCAGTTCATCTCTAATCTAATGCTTTACCTGCATTAATTAGTACATGTTCAGGGAGATTCACAACAGGAAGAATATTAAAAATTTTCAAAATTCTCCAGATTTAAAAAACATATCATTGATATACAGTATATTCTATATTAACAGGTAAATGCATGTTACAAATGGCATGTGAAAATGACATTAGAGGCAGTATGGTATATAGTAAGTAAGCTTCATATTTGAAGTAAGAGGTCGTGGGTTCAAATACTGTTTCTGCCACTTACTATCTACATAGTCATTGGCAAATCCTCTGGACCTTAGTTTCCTCATCTGTAAAATGAGGGGGTTGAACTAGATGGCCTCTCAAGTCCCTTCTAATAAATCTATAGTTCTATAAAGGTGCTAACAACATGGTTATATTTAATTTTTATTTGGTCATCTGCTTGTCACCAACCATTCAATTCAGGAAGCAGAGTGTAATAGCTTTGAAAACGTATACCCCTGATTTCATATTTTTTCCCACAGAAAATTAGATCAAGAAAGGTTAGAATCAGGAAGAAGGCACTTGAGCTATACATTAAGGAACAGAAGAATTTTATTTTATTTTATTTGTCAGGCAATCAGGGTTAAGTGACTTTCCCAGCATCACATGGCTAGTAAGTATCTAGGATCACATTTCAACTCAGGTCCTCCTGACTCCAGGACCTGTGCTCTAACCACTGCGCCACCTAGTTGCACCCTGAAAGGAAGAATTTTATTTCATTTTTTAACGTCTTTTTTTTTTTTTCAGTTTGGAGTTCCAAATTCTATTACTTCTTTCCCCTCTCCCCTCAGATGGTAAACAATAAGATACAGGTTATACATGAGCAATTATGTAAAACATTTTCATATTAATAATTTTCTACAAGAAGACTCGATCCTCTGTTAGTTTAGGTTTGGTACTGGAATAAAACAAAAATACTTATAGGTCATTCAACCGTTAACAAAAGGAGGTTTGCTTAGCAATTACATGGAAAGGATATTCAACAAAGATTCTGTAGTACTTAGTCCTTCTCGTGTCAATACAGAAACACGTTTGGTTAGCAGGGTAGCAGGCGGAGCCTCCCTGAACCTTGGGACATCTGCCAAGTCTGAAGGGCTGTGACTCCATGTGGGTGTCCTTTTTATATCCTTAAGAAATTAGGTCAATGTGCAGAGATTTAGCTTTGAGTTTTAGCACCCTGAGTCATTCAGAGCTTGGGAATAGCTTCCTTGTGTTTTAGGGAAAGAACTCCCTGACTTATATGAGGGAATGGGGGACCCTGGTAGATAGTGATCCAATTATGAAAGCCAAAGGATTAGAGATTATTAAGTAGAGCATTCCAAATTGATCAAGACTGAGGGAAGGTCATTGTACATAACAACTGAAAAAGGTCTTTGATTGGTCCTCTTTGAGAACAAAGGACAACGAACAAAACTCTAGTGGCTCCCTATTGCCTCTAGGCTAAAAAAGGATGAGGAATTGGCGGGGAGCCAGCCAATTTGACAAATAATAAATGTGTGTTGATTGGTTGATGAGTTCTGGATAAATACATTTGGGAGTCATCTGCATGGAACTTATAATTGAAGTCATGATAATGGATGAGATTGTTAAGGAAAAAGTATATAAAGAGAAAAGAACTGAAGACAGAGTTTGGTAGCTCCCCACTCTTGGGGGGTGAGGTAGGAATAAGATGAATCAGTGAAGGAAAGGTCAGACAGGCAGAAAAAGGAGAAGAAAAGAGCTATGTGACTGACTGAGTGAATGACCAATCTCTGACCAAACTGACCAACAGGTGTTTAATAAATACTTAAAAATAGAAATGACCTTCACTGAAGCCCTATCCCAATGCCTCGCTTTTGGCATGAAGGAGACCCTAAGTTCTCAAAGGGTATGCCAGGGAATCACAAGCTCCAGCAGGTCCTACCAAACTAGAGATGTTTCAAGAATGAATACATTTCTGCAGATCAGCTTAGCTAAATTTGGAGAGGCTCACCACCATTGACCGTAGGATGACAGCGTTTTCGGCCACAACTCTCAAAGACAATGTACTAAAGTTACAGAAAGTTTGAGTTTTGTGTTGGAGGAGAACAGCCACACACTGTTCAATGACAGATCCTCAATATGCAGAAATAGTGAGCTAGAATGACCATGTATGGGGAAGAATATAACCTTTAAAATCCACAGTCATTTCCCCAGGCAATGGCATTAGTTGACCCAGGTTTCAGTTGAGTTCAAAGAGGATTGTAATTTGATATGATAGAACGTGCTACCTCTGGATGTTGTGCCCAGGGGTGTGGCACCATGCAGACTGTTCTGAGCTAGTTTGGCTCCAGGACTTGCTTTGAAAATGTCTTGATGATATATACCTCACTTTTGGGCACAATAGAGTTCTCCTGCTTGCTGTCTCTGAGTGTATTTCACATCCCTCCTTAGTTCAGCTTATTTATCTTACTGAAATATGGTGACCCCATTAAGATCCATGTCAGATTAATTTCTTAGGGTGAGAGACTCATTCAAATGCCCACCACCATAAGGCAAATAAACATTAAGCCCACCCTTCCTTCTTACCCCTTAGAGGGTAATGTTGGAAGAAAAACAAATGAGGTGGCATATTTATTTTAAAACTATATCATCATTGAGATTGTTTTCCTCTTTTCCCCATGAAAGTCACTAAATAAATAAAGGGTAGCTCATCTTTTAAAAAAAAATGCAGGTGTCAGATTGTTGCCAGTGGTTAAAGTATGAAATATGTAGTTGGTGCCTGGAGCACTTGCTAATTATCTTAGAGAAGGACTTTCCAACCATACTTCACACCCATAAAATACTCTCAGTATTTTATTGAATAGCTCCATTGTATCTGCTTAGAAGGTTTTTAATGTTTAACCTAATTTTTAAAGAGACCAAGTGAAAATCTACAAAAGGACTGACGAGTCCACATTGTCAGGAAAATCCTTCCTTAGTTAGTATGATCTTTTAGATAACTAATAGTTTGCATTTGTTCTTTTGTAGTCTTGGAATTTTTAATAGATTGAGCACTTTACGTCAATCAGTCCATCAATGAGCATTTATTAAGCACCTATTAGACATGGAGTCTTGAACTTTGTGCCCTCTACATACATTATCTCATTCAAACTTCATTACTACCCTGTGAGAAACACAGTTCTCGGATTATTTTCCCCAGTTTAGAGATGAGGAAATTGAGGCAGAGATGCTAATGACTTGTCCAAGTTCACACAGCTAGTAGGTAGAACTGGGCTCAAATCCAGGTTGTTTGGCTGCAAGTCCAGTGCAAAGTGGTGTACAGAAAAATGTGTCTGGGTAGGAACATCCTAGGAGAAGATGTTCAGGGCAGTGGAAATGGAGTCAGAGGACCTGGGTTAAATTCCTAACTCTGTCATTTACTAGCTGTGTGACCTTGGGCAAATCACTTAATTTCTCTGGGCCTCAATTTCCTCACCTGTAAAATTAGGGGACTGGAGTAGGAGGCCTCTAAAGTCTCTTCCAGCTCTAAAGCTATGATCTGTCAACTGGACTCAGGTCATATTTATTAAATGGGTGACAGTAATCATATGACTGACTTCCATACTCGGCACTCCAAAGTCTCACCTTCTCTGTTCCCCAGTAAGTGAGATCACTCAAGTGACCACAGGCAACTCACTTAAATTTTATGTGCCTCAGTGAAACAATCCACCTAAAGCCTTTGCAGACATTAACATGCTTCATAAATATCAGTTATTGTTATTGATACTGAAAAAATTCTCCTTGGGGGGTGTATGTGTTTGAATGTGTGTATATGTGTGTGTGAGAGTCCTTGCTACTCAAAATGGGTATACTTTGAAGCAAGATCTTATATATTGCTTGTAAAATCATCATTTTATTTTTATTGAGCATCTATGTGTATGAGCCATTGTACTAAGAACTATGCAGAATTAAACACACACACATATACAACCCTTGACCTTCAATATCTAGCATTCTTTAAAACCTAAAACTGATATATGTAATATAATACATATATACATACATGTATGTGTACCTATATAGATATATACTTGCATACATACATGTAAACATACATGTATGAGCATGTTCCAGTATGAAAAGGTGAAAACTCTGGAACTTAAGAACCTGATACTTTGACCAGTGCTTAGCACAGTGCCTGGTACATTATAATACATTTTAAGAAGGCACTTAATAAAAGTGAACTGAATTGAACTGCATTACTACCCATTCAGGGTAATAACCGCCCATTGAAGCCAACCAGATCTTTTAACCATGAGATATTTGTCTGAATGGTACCTTCTGAAAATTGTACACTTTGTTGTTATTGACCATACCAACTGTACCTGAAAACAGTTTTTGAAGTTGTATAGGAAACATGGGCTCCTCTGCAGGTTTAAATTTTTTCTTTTTTTAAATAGTGAAGGGATCTTAGCAGTGTAACCTTCTCTCCAACTTGTGTACCTTATGTTCTCTATCAAAAGTGGATCTAAGGTTATGGGCACAATCTAATGGAGGTGCAAAATTTTAATACTGGTGGGTTTTCTTTGGTAAATGAACACATTTTTAATTGCAGAAAATTCTCTCCTCAAGTTGCATGTATTGTGACAGGGAAGGAAAGAAAGGAAAAAGAATTTATTAAGCACCTACTGTGTGCAGTCACTGTGCTAAGCACTTTATAGATATTGTCTCATTTGAACAACAAGGGTTCCAAAATGCTGGTGGAAACGCAAAAGATGCTGTTTTCAGACTTTGCCTAGGCCATCTATCTGCTGACGTCTACCTGTTTCTGTTCTACCTCACCAAGAAATTTAGCAATTGTTAAAGTCTTCTTCCCACCTACACAAAGATGAAATGGGTGCTCATTTGCCTTTCCCAAATCACTTCTTTTCTGTGGTAGGAGAACATTCAGTATGATGCAAGGAAAAAAATCACTGATCTGACAACAGAGGATCTGAGATGAAATCCCAGACTCTGCCACTTAGGTTACTTAGGTCACTTATGTGACTTTGGGCAGGTCACTTCCTTATCTATAAAATGAAAGAATGGAACCGATGACCTCTAAGATCTCTTTCAGCTCAGATCTACAATCCTCTGAGTCTCTCCAGACCACTATTTATCATCCTGCTTTTAACAATTCAGGGTATCCCCAAAATCTTGGTGATATTTTAAGCTATTAATAACTATTTGATTATTAATGGTGTTATTTTTACTGAGTATAGCCTGAGAATATGTCATTACTATAGACATGGTTCCGAGCTTTTGTTTCTTTTGGCAAATTTCAGCTGATATTTCTAAACCAATAAATAGAGCCAAGGGCAAATGCAAGTCTCTTACCTAATGGTATAGTGGATGGATTGATTGGAGTTTGGAAAACCAGAGTATAAATTTGGTTTTGGAAAAATGACCTTAGGCAAGTCACTGAACATCCCAGCGTGTTTCAGTCTCAGCATCTATAAAAATAAGCATAATCATGACAGTTATTTCCTAGGGTTGTTTTAAATGGGTAATGATCATCTCTATGTCAATAACTCCAAGATCTCTCTCTCTCTCTCTCTCTCTCTCTCTCCCTCTCCCTCTCCCTCTCTCCCTCTCTCTCTCTCCCCCCCCTTTCTCTCTCTCTCCCTCTCTTTCTCCCCCTCTCTCTCTCCCTCTGTCTCTCTCTGTCTCTCTCTCTCTCCCTCTGTCTCTTTCCCTCTTTCTCTCTCCCTCTCTCTCTTTCTCTCTCCCTCCCCCCCTCTCTCTCCCCCTATCTGTCTATAGATAGATAGCTCTTTTGTGTGTGTTAAGTTTGAGTTATCCCTGGGACAACTAGTTTGATACGTCCAATAGACAATTGGTGATGAAAGTATGATGCTCAGAGCAGAGATTGGGGGTAGATATAGATATATTTTGTGTTGTTCAGTTGTTTCAATCATGCCTGAGAGAAGATAGATATTTCTCTATACAGCTCTCTCTCTATAGATCTTTATCTATAAATATAGATATATATTGGGGCTGGATATATATATATATATATATATATATATATATATATATATATGTATATATGGATCTAGAGATATATAGAGGTTATATAGAGATAGATATATATGTGTAAATATAAATATATATAGAGATATATAGAGATGTATGAAAATACAGATATAGATCAAGACAGAGAGGTAACTATTGAGAGAGAAAGATTATATAGAGAGATCTATCTCTATCTCTGTCTCTATCTAGTGTCTGCTCTGAACATCAAACCTTTATATATAGAGATCTATCTCTATCTCTATCTCTGTCTCTGTCTAGCAGCAGTGTCTGCTCTGAACATCAAACCTTCATCACCGACTGCCTATTGAAAGTGTCAAATGGCTGTCTCAGAGATATCTCAGACTCGACATGTACAAAACAGAACTCGTGATCTCTCTCCCACTTCCAAACTCTCTTGAAGGCAGGCACCTTTCTTCTCCTAATCTTCCAGACTGGCAATCTTCACATTATTCCCAGCTTCTCATCCTCCCTTATCCCACATATCCAGTTAATTGCCAATCTTGCCATTTCTACCGAGAATCCTACATTTCTGCCATTTCAGCCCTACAACATCTCTGACATCTGACCATTTTCCTTTCCTCACACAAACACCATCTTAGCTTAGGCCGTCATAGACCTTTTGTCTAGGTTGTTGTAATGGACTCCTAATAGGTTTCCCTGCTTCAAGGTTTTCCCTACTTTAGATCATTCTCTATATTGCTGCCAAAATTAGATTCCTTAAGCACAGATCTGATCAGATTATTCCCTTAGTCACTAGACTCCAGTGTTTCCTATTAACTCAGGAATCAAATGAATACCCCTGTATTAAAGCCCTTCTCAGTCTTGCTGCAACCTAACTTCCCAGCATCATTGTAAATTATTTTCCTTCCTACACCCAATCATCCAATCAAATTGACCTCGCTGTTCCTCACACATAACACATTTCCTCTCTCTTACACCTTTGCACTGATAAGTCCCCATACCTAGAATGCACCCTCTCTCCTGTCTTATACCTCAGAAAATCCTTTTCTTCCTTAAAGACATAGTTCCAATTACTACCTGCTATCATCTTTCCTGAGTCCCTCAATTACCAGTGGCCTCCCACTCAAACTACCTTGCATTTCATTTTTTTCTTTGTATTTATTATCTTTGTATTTATCCTGTATGTACTTATATAGCAACTAGTGGCTCAATGGATAGAGCACTGGGCCTGAAGTCAGGAAGACCTGAGTTCAAATCTTGCTTCAGACACTTACTAGCTATGTGACCCTGGGCAAGTCACTTAACCTGTTTGCCTCAGTTTCCTCATCCGTCAGATGAACTGGAGACGAAATGGCAAACCATTTCAGTATCTTTGCCAAGAAAACCCCAAACGGGGTTGTACCCAACTGAACCACAACCACAACTCATATAGCTACTTGTCATCTCTCTCTTTAGCGTGTAAGCTCAGTGCAAATAAGGATTGTTTTATTCATTGTATTTGTGACCCAGTTCCTAGCACATAGTTGGTGCTTGATAGATACTTGCTAATTTATTAAAATTATGGGAAGCACTTTGCAAACCTTAAGGTATGATGAAATTATTTTGATAATGAGATATAATAATTATTATATCACAAATATTTTATAATATATAATTATATGTGAGAGGCTGCCCAGTTTTCAGTTAAAATCCTAACTCTGAAAAAAGCAGAGCAGGTTTCTGTTTAATCTGGTATTACAAGACACCTGACCCTCCTATGAAAGAAATTCTATCTTAAAAAAACAAAACATTGCTTCATTATTTGAGAACATTGTACAGTTTTTCATTTCTTTCCCCTTTCTGGACAGAAGGAGGCAGTCTTCAAACTTTAATATTTTAGATCAGACTTCAGGTATGATAGGTCACTTGGATTTTTCTCCTCTTGGATTCAGCCCAACATACTGTAAATAATTCAGCCTGACAAGATTTTTCCTTTCCGTTTGCCTTATTACTAACCTTTCTCTGTCCCATTCCTCCCCACCCCCCTTTTCCTCAAGCTTGGTTCCAGCAGCCACCCTTGCTTACATCATTCTGGTTGGATTTAAATAGCTATCTATGCCATGTTTCTCCTAGATACAAACCACCTGATTGGCTATCACATCAGCTAGCCTCTACCTACCAAAAGGAAGAAATTCGTTCTTTTCACCCAATGGATTCAAGGGCTCTGATGTTGCTAGAGTCCAACGGCTTCTCTGTCACTAAGGGAGGGAAATACATAGAGGCATAAAAGGTCTGTCATGTGTATGGTAATATTTGCACGCCCGGGCAGTGAATTATTTTATGCTAATCTTGCTAGGTTTTTGGCACCAACTGAAAAGATAGTAGAAATTCTTTGTTCTTTCCTTTTCACTTCCCAAGACTCTTATAAAATTAAACCCAGGAACTCTGAAAGAAAAAAATAAAAGATTTATAGTAAATCTGTTGAAACTGCAGCCTTTCCCTTTCATTTTTAAGGATACCGCAGCTACATCCTTGGGGCAGTGAAATGTTGCATAAATATCAAACTGAGTTTAATTCCACTGTGCTCCTTCAACAAGAGCTTTTAATTATTTTGGTCTATTTTTTTTTTGATGGATGCCTTGTGGGTTAAACAGTTTGCTAAGACAGATTCACTTTCAATAGGAAATCTCTAGCAAAGAAAATGGCAATGAGGAAAAATGACTGGCAAGAAGAGGCAAGAGGAAAATGAACATACTCATTAACCCATTGGTATCACAGCATCCCAGAATTTTAATTAAGTAAATTTGACAGCATTAGAGAGTCATCTCAACATGTAACAAGAGGGAAGTTGCTACAAGGGCTGTTGTTGTGATGTCTTTCAGTATCTAGAGGAAAAGGTGAAACCTGTATATGAGCTACCTGCAAAGACCCACGGTGCAGTTGTGGAGGAAAGGAGAAAACAGGAATGGCCTTACCATTTCCTGTTTGAAAGAATTATCCTCAGAATGTTTTCCATTGAAAGCCTTGGAAAGAAGCTGCCTGTAGTTTGCTGCTTTCTCAAAAACTGCTTTACAAAGGCATTCTTCTAAAAATAAATTCAAGAAATAAGTGCAAATGAGGAAGCACATTCTTTTTTATGAAATTTCCTTTAAAGTCTAATGCACATGGAGTCAGTGACAAGGAGGACTGATTACAGTAGAGAACAGCCCAGGCATTGTCAGCCTGGGAACTTAAAAACATCTCCTGCCATGGCCCACAGACCTGTCTTTCATGACTACCATGGCCCTCCCAGAGACACTCAGTCATACCAGAGATCTGTAATCCTTACCTCATAGGGTTGTTGGGAGAGAAGGCACTTTGCAAATGTTAAAGTGCTATAAAAGTATGAGTTTTTAATTATCAAATAACATGTTTATGGGATAGGGGTAAAATAGATTCAGAATAGGGGTAAGGACACAAGATGTATTTCACTTGTAATCAGAGATACATTCGACTACATATAGGGCTTTGCATCTTCAAAACACAATTAGGAAACCTTGCTCCTGTGACAGACTGGCCTGGGGCATTTGGCTTTACTGATCTTGAGTGGCCTCTTAGGAACTCTGGTTCTTCTTCAAACACAATCCAGGGGACCTTGTCCTTGATCCCAGAACTCTCTGTTTTCATTTCTTTCTAAGCCTCCCTGATTTCTTCATTATAACTGGAATTATTGAGCTTCCTACATCCTTGGCTCTTCAATCTCTTATAGCTCTGCACTTTGGAGTTCTCCGAATACCTAACCCTTTCTTAGCCTCTCTCCTTCCTGCCTTGGCCACTGTAATAAGATTCCCAATTCAGGCATCCACTCTCTTCTTCCCTTTTGCTTCACATTCTAGGTCACAAGAATGGTTCTCCCTCTCCCCCAGACCTATGATTTCATGTTCATTGTTTGTTAGTACTAATACACCTCCTCTTTAACTTATAGCTTGGAACAATAAGAGATTGAGTGGCTCACCCAGAGTCACCTAGCCATAGCCAGTATGAAGCAGAGGTAGAGGCTTAAACCCAGGCCATGTTTGACCCTGAGGTCACCTTCCTACTCACTATACCATGCTGACTGCCTCTCAAGAGTACATGTCCTAGGATGTAATTACACAGGAAAAAAGAATATGCAAACTCAGAAATAATTTAGCACATTAAGGAGATCAATAGAGCAAAGTGAACTGTCCTCTAAGCCCAAAAGACTTTGACACATCCTGGCTATGTGACCCCGGGTTAGTCACTTAATCTTTGAATGCTCTAGTCAGTCTCTTAAGACTGAAAGATACAGAGAAGGTATGAACATGCTTTAGTAAAGTGAGTTTACCTCACCTAGGAATCCCAGTGCCAATGTGTAACCCAAGCCCCCAAACTTACTGGTGTGGGACTCTCTCCTCAATGGTGGAGATCGGTGCCCTATACTGTATGAGGCAAGGGTAGGAGAGAAGAGAGATCTGCTCTGTTTAGTCTCTTTATATTCTTATGGCTTCCAGCTTCAAGGGAGAAAGAAGATTTCAATCCTGAGCTCTCTTCAGGTTGCAGAAGGGAGAGACTCTGGGAAGAAGCCAATGTGAAAAAAGCTGGCAGTCTCCATCACGTTCTTATCCCTAACTTGTTACACTAGACACTTAAATGGATTTTCCTTTTTGTGTGAAATCTGGGACTTTCTTTCTTGGCTGAACTGAAGTTACCTCACTCCCAATAGAAGAACCTCTTCAGTCTTTGTAGTCTGTTATATTTTCTCCTGTGTATTCTTTTCCTGATTTCTATTTCACTGTAGATCAAAAATGAGTGTCTTTGCTATTTGCTACATGCTATTTGCTACATGCTCATTGTGGAATTGGCATGTTTATGTAAAGTTTGGGGGCCTCCTTTATCCTTTTAGAATAGTAATCAGGAGTTTAGTTTGAATGTTAATTTTATTTTAGTTTTTTATTTTGTTTTTAATATAAATTTATTTATTTAACTTTTTACATTCATTTTCACAAAATTTTGGGTTCCAAATTTTCTCCCCATTTTT
>CM053770.1:385644077-385693386 GCA_028658325.1 Potorous gilbertii | reverse complement strand
AACAAATGGGGAGAAAATTTTGGAACCCAAAATCTTGTGAAAATGAATGTAAAAAGTTAAATAAATTTATTTTAAAAAAAAAGAGAGAAGCAGGAGACAAGGAGGAGAGAGAGACAGAAATACAGAGGGATAAAGATAGAGAGGAGGAGAGAGACAAAGAGAAAGGGAAAAGGGAGGGAGAGGAGATGAGAGGAAAGGAAAGGAGAGAGAAGAAGGAGAAGGAGAAAAAGAAGAAGAAAGAGCAGGAGGAGGAGGTGACAAAGAGGAAGAAAGAGAATAAGAAAGAGGAGAAGAAGGAGGCGGTGGCAAAAGGCAGACAATAGGGAGCAGAGGGGAAAACATCCACATTGCTCTGACTTTTGTGGAGTTTTGAACCGTTGAGTCCCATCTGGACATACTGCAGATTGAAGGTCCAGCTGTTTCAGAGGCTGAACTGGTGCCTTATTGACTGCAAAGATTAAAACCCTTTCCAAAGTGCTCAACACCTCGGAGAATGAAGAATCTAGCTATTTATTTCAACATTCAAGCAGCAAAGACCTCCGTAGATTTTCAGCCAAAAGTTTTCTCTTCTATCACTAACTGCCTTGACTTTGCAGCATATATGTCTGTGAGCTTTCTTAGAGTGATCTGGATTTTCAGGAAAGTATAATTTACTGTCAAGTTAAATAAATGTAAGGTTTTTCTGAAAAAGAAAAGTCTCCAGGAAGAACGAAGACTAAAGGTCACAACCCCAGTGTACATTTCCTTTTGAAAAGAGGAAGTTCAGCAGAAAGTCATCCTCTCATGCTATCAGCTGGTCCAGAAACGCTCCCCTCTCACTTGAGTTTCAAATGTGTGGCCTCCATAATTAGGACAAGACAATGTGTGATTTTTATCTGTTCAATTTTTATTTGGGGGTGGGGCGCTTATTTGGAGCAACCACAGACAAGACTGCTTCTTCAAAACCCACATTACAATGACTTCTTCAAGAAGGACTTGACCTTGTCCCATGGACCCTTCAGGGACCAGACAATAAAGGCCCTGGGACAGTTCAAACAGAACCAAATTTGACTCCAACGGTGGCAGGCTTATAGGACGTAGGGTGACAGTGTAGTTCAGTACGATGGGTTCCAGAACTTGGCTTTGAATCCTGCCTCAAAAAATGTTCCAGCTGAGTGATCTTGCACAAATCACATAACACTTCAGTTGTAAAATTTGGTTAAAAATATTTGTTCAATCCATGTCACAGGGGTGTTGTGAAGAAAGTATCTGATAAAGGGTAATATTTCATATTAATAGTTGGAGGTTTTGTTGAGGCAACTAGATGATGAAGTAGATAGAGCACCAGGCCTGGAGTCAGAAAGACATGAGTTCAAATTAGGCCTTGACTCTTACTAGCTGTGTGACCCTTGGCAAGTCACTTAACCTCTCTCTGCCTCAGTTCTGTCATCTGTAAAATGGGAACAGTAATAGCACCTGCCTCCCAGAGCTGTTATAAGGATCAAATGAGAATAATTATAAAGTGCTTAACGTAATACGTGTTACGCAGTTAGCTGTCATTGTTGCTGCTAGGCATGCGATATTAGGTAATATGGTGTAACCGTCATATAATCACATTCTGTCATATCATATCATATCAAAGGGCACCAAAATTCTCAACATTAAATTTACTTCACTGGTTAAAAAGTAAAAATGAAAGGAACCCAGCAGAAATCTGATTTTACTTCAACTGCTTAGAATCAGTGGTTTCCTCCTAGATTCAAGAGCCTTTCTTGGATCCTTTTCCCAGCTACTCACCTAAAGGGGCCAAGGTCTCTCACTGCATCCTGGGTCATCTCCAGCCATCCCAATGAACATCTGGTCACTGGATTCAGATGGCTCTGGAGGAGAAGTGAGGCTGGTGATGACCTACACAGCCCTCCCTTACTCAAAACAAAATCATTTCTCTGATGGCATGGTCTTCTTTGGCAACAAAGGACGAACACAACAATCATTCCTCCCTCACCCCAGTTACCCTGCCTGACTTCAAACACCCTGGCCCACCAGGTCCTCAACCTCCTCATATCTATCTCACTGTGAAAAATATCAGAGATCATTATACCACCCCTACACACACACACACACACACACACACACACACACACACACACACACACCCCAAATTGACCTCCTGGTGCCAGAATTACTAGTTATGTCTCTGGTAGCAAGCATGCCTAAGAGATTGTGGTAGTTAGAGTAGCCTTCCTCTTTCCCCTTCTCCCTCTCTTCTGGTAGTAAAGGAAGGAAGAAAGAACATGAGCTGAACACCCTCAGAAGACCTAAGACATCTATGAAAAGAACCCATTTCCCTTTCATTGACCAGTGAAAACTGATTTGAACCTGTACAGCTCTGGAGCACCCTGTTGGAATGGTACTGTTGGGGTTAACTTTTCTATTTCCCTGACTCTCATTCCTTGCTCCCTATTAGGTATTTTGAAAATATCTTCACCTTATTGACCCTATAGATTTCTTAAACATTTTCGACTCCTGACCTAACCCCTTTTCAATTGCATGGCCTAAGGGCATGCACAGTGCAAAGTGAGCAAGCTTTGTGTTCAGAACCAAGACTGCCCTGAATAAACACCTCGGATTCATTACAAGTTTGATTTTGAATTAATTTTTGGTTGTTGAGTGTTCAGAAACCTTTTACTATTGTCAATTATTCGCGACCCCATATGGGTTTGTGACCCACAGTTTAAGAAGTGCTTTGTATAGAATACAGGACAGTCTTCTATTGGTATCATACTGGCTCTTTCTCTCAAATGACACGTAAAGTCAAGTCCTGAGGGATTCTGGGCCTTTGACCAGAGCATGTATATCCCTACCATGGGCTGCTGCTCCCATCATAGAAGGAACATACTGACAATATTCCTGTTAGTAGCACTGAAGTTTGTTAAAGCTGTTTTTTTGTGCCAGATGCTTGTCATCTGAATTCCCCTGCACTATCCCTATAATGCTGTGAGTGGAGTCACATGGGAAAAGGAGAGAAAAAGCAAGGGCTTTTGGAGATGAGCAGATATTGTTGGAAAAAAGAATCTTAATCTTCTGCCACAGATGTTGGCAGAAGCAATGGCTCCTTCATTATGGGAGGCACAAAGCTGTCACCATGAACAGGAACCTCAGTCTGGGTCATTCGGGAGAGCTGTAAGACTGAAGAAGGTCATTGAAAGCTGAGGCAATGGCACCTGACCCCAGAAGGAAAGGGTTGAGTGAAAACAAGAATGTGAATACTGCACCTGTCCTGGGACCAATCCAGTAATGCCGTTGGGCAACTAGGATTTTCCCTACTGGAAATCTATTGCAGGGACTCGAACAAATGATTCTTGAGGGAACTGGATAAAAAAACAGCATTTATCTGGAGGTGGAATATTTAATGTTTCCTTGCTAAGGGGCCTGGGATGATAGTCCCTTCTCTGTTTCCAATTTCATGAATAATTATTCTATGTGTTAATGCTTACTTATTATTTACAGGAGAAGAATTAACTCAGAGAGCTAAACCAAGAGAGATCAGAATGTTGCTTAGAGAGCAACACTCACAAGGCATTGAGTGTATTGAAGTACTGATAATATTCCAAGATATAACTCAAGTCTTTCAAAGTTCTTGGGCAATAGGTTATACATGTTCATTGGACCTTGCTGCAAACTGGTGATCAATGCCTCAATTAAGATCTACTTGGAGAAAAATCAGTTAAATGGCAAGCATTTATTAAGCACCTACTGTGTGTTAGGTATCAGAGAAAGAAAAAGTAAACATCTCTGTCCTCAAGAATCTTAGAGTCTAGTCTGGAGAATCAATATACAACCAATAATCAATGTAAGTGCTAAGCGATGGAGACAATCCCATTGAAGTGAGATATTCTGATTTTGGTCCCTTGCTAAAAGAGATACTCATGCATATCCCCTCTCCTTGTGATGGGATGTTGCATTAAAGAAGATAGGCCCCTAAGTCAAAAACAATGGATTGTTCAGTTGGTCTTAAAAGGAGTGGCTCTACCCTCTGATACTTTCTATCTTCCATCTACTGACAGTGTAACGATACTATAAGCCACTCTCCTGAACTTCCTCAGGGGAGGGCAGAAAGTGCTTCCTCCCCCCTGTGACAGCTAGACAAACCTGTCTGTTCCCAGGGTTTGTTCCTGTCTCTTCTGCTCTGTTTCTTTCCCTGAGCATAGTTGACCAATGGGCTATCCACCTTGAGATGGAGATATCCTACCTTGGAGGCAACCTTATTAGTTTGAGAGGTTGGAAATTCTTAGGTCTGTCAGATATGTCAGCAGGAAGTTCTTTCTTCATCTATTCCCTTCTTGGAGAAGATGACACAGGAGGATGAACTTAAGTCATATCGTGCTTTGACAGGAGATATGGTTCTGGAGGCAGCTGTTAAAACAGTAAAGATCCTCAGTCAAGTCAAGTAAAAGCCTAAGCAATTCCTCTAGACTCTAAGATATTAAAGACCAGTCAATCTGCCCTGGTAGAGGGAATTTTCTCATTAGGAATTCTCTATAACAGTGAAATCATAGGTCTGAATAATTTTTTTTTAATTCCCAGTATTGTGTTTGATACATAACAAAGACATTTCAAGAGGTGGCATATCCTCAAGGAACTTACATTTTTCCTCAGGGAGACAGAATACATACATGTAAAGTTACTGGAGAAACATTATGTGACACATTTTCCCTCCCTACATTCAACGTGTTCCTGGTCTCTTCCACCTCTCCCTTTGAAAACCTGTTCAAAGGAAAGGGGCTGGTAAACTTATCTACACTACGTGTAGCGCTGGACTTGGAAGTCAGGAAGATTCAAAACCAACCTCAAACTCTTTCTAGTTGTGTGACCCTGGGCAACTCGATTAACTTGTATCTGCCTCAGTTTCTTCATCTGTAAAATGGAAATAATAACAATAGCACCTCCCTCTCAGTTATTGTGAAGATCAATTGAGATATTTGTAAAGTACTTAGCACAGTACCCAGCATATAGTAGGTGTTTAATAAATGCCTGTTGATGGGTTGACCGGGAGTTTTCTCCAATGAAATAAAAATTCCCACCTCCCAAAATACTGTTCATTGTCTGATACAATGAGGACAATCTGATCCTTTAATAAATGTTCAGGTCTTCAGCACCTTCTTTTGCCTGAACTATTGTAATCATTTCTTAGTCTTCCAGACTTGTCTCCTCCCTCCAATCCATCTTCCCAGTTGCTGCCAAATAGGACTATTTCATTCCTTTCTTCCAGAAGCTTCAATGGCTCCTATTTAAAATACTTTACATTGTTGTGGGAATACAATGAAATAATATTTGCAAAGCACTTCCCAAACCTTAAAGCACTATGTAAATGCTACCTATCATCGTTATTATAAATGACTGCTAAAGCTTAGTGCAAAACTTTTCCCAAGTTTACTGTGATTTTGCCAGAGGACCAAGTCCTAAACCAAAGGAAAGAAATGGATTTCAGCCACACTAGTTGCTTTTGTCTACTCCAAAGGCTGGCCCTACCCTGTCTTCCTCTTGCTGAGGCAAGGGTGGGGCTTATACTGCCTCTCTGTGCCAAGAGCTAATGAGCTATGATCTTCATTTGCACCTCTGTCTCTCCTGATCTGGAAAATTATTAAACTAATTTAAAAATCTATTACATATGTGATGTGTCTTACCCAGAATGTTGGATTCAAAATCTATTTGCAGTAGGTGTCACTAGCTACCTGACACCTTTTCTTTTATATTCTCGGAGTGAAAATATATTGCATGTAAATTTATGCAAATAAATGTAAATTGATATTTTGATCCAAGAACCCGGGCATTTTTTTTAGGCATTCACTTCAGGGTGTGCCCATTAAGTGTATTCAAACCATCTGGTTCCTTCCTATACTCAGGGCTAGAGATGAGTATTAAAAACAGTGCAGTGTGTGTTAAATGTGTGATATGAGAATTTATTCTGTGACCTCTGGAGAAGCAGGAAGTTTTTATAAGCAAGTTGACTTTGGGGTAAACAACTTGAGCTTTTTATAAAATAATATACTACCACTTTCTGTACCAACTTTGTTGGCACACATTTCTTCCATATGTTGAAGGCTAGCTGAAAACCAAGGGGAGCCTTATTGTTATTCAGTCATGTCTGACTCTTCATGAACCCATTTGGCGTTTTCTTGGCAAAGATGCTGGAGTGGTTTGCCATTTTTTTCTCCAGCTCATTTTACAGATGAGGAAACTGAAGGAAACAGGGTTAAGTGACTTGCCCAGGGTCACACAACTAGTAAGTGTCTGAGGCCAAATTTGGACTCGGGAAGATGAGTTTTCCTTACTCTAGACCTGGCACTCTAGCCACTGAGTCACAGGGCTGCCTCTCACATAGTAGAGATGTTGTTGTTCAGTTGTGGCCCAGCCTTCATGATCTCGTTAGGGGCTTTCTTGGCAAAGATACTGGAGTAGTTTGCTGTTTCCTTCTCCAACTTATTTTACAGATGAGGAAACGGAGGCAAACAGGGTTAAGTGAATTGCCCAAGGTCACATAGTAAGTGTCTAAGGCTGGATTTGAACTCAAGTCTTCCTGACTTCAGGCTCAGTACTCTACCCACTGCACCAACAAGCTAAGGAGAGCCTTAGTATAAATTAAAAAGCCTCAACATTCTTAAAAGTAAAATTTTTCCTTTTTAATAACTGAGAATTATTAAAGTGCTGTTACCTTACTCTTCAATTTGCTTTTTAATGAAACATGAAATTTCAACATGAGAGGTTAGGCCATAAGTCAGCAATGGTTCATACAGACATACATACATACATATATATATATATATATATATATATATATATATATATATATACACACACACACACACACACACATATATGTACATATTTATGTACATATCCAGAGAGAGAACTGGATAGAATCAGAGGCCATCTCATTTCTCAGATGAAATAACTGAGCCCAGAGAGGTTAAGTATTGTAACCCAAAGTTACACAGGTAGTAATTGACTAAGGTAAGATTTCTTATCCAGATTCTTTGACTCCATATCTATTACTTTTTCCACACTCTAATTCCATGAGCAGGGGCAACTCTTTAATAACTAATATTTAAAATCTACTTAGCACTTTACATGTATTATCTCATTTGCACCTAGAACACTATGAAGTAAGTACTCCATTTTATAGATGAGGAGACTAAGACTTAGAAAAGTTATGTAATTTACCCATGGTCCCACTGTCAGAAATTGAATCCAGATCTTCCTGACTCTAAGACTCAACTACCTGTTCTATATCTTACTATTTCTAAGCACATACTTATAAAGGGCCTTTTTTATTCCTGGACAAAATAAAGAAATGAGCATTTGATATTACTAGGTATTGACGCATTACATTAATGGCAAAGAGGCCATTATGAATTCTGGTCTTGAAATATAGCATAAGCACACAGCCTTGATACACACTCTCCCTTCCCTCACTGTCCAGGGCACAGAATCCCCACTGGACCTCTCTCCATAGTAATTGGGCTCCACTCAGCAATCCCTCACACCTCTTACCTCTGAGTCCAGGTTCTCCCTGCTTTCCAAGGTGACAATTACGTTATAGAGACTTATAGGGTTTTTCAGGCTCCTCTCTTCAATTTCTCTGTCTGAATGTGAGTATCATAACAAGGAGTTTTTGGAGATAAATGATTATCATTTGATCTTTCTAATGTATTGTATTTTGTTTATTTATATCGCTAAATATTAAAACCCAATGTTGCTGTTTTGTCAATTAATTTTGTTTGATTCTCAGTAACTCCATTTGGGGTTTTCTTGGCAGAGATATTGGATTGTTTTGCTATTTCTTCTCCAGTTCATTTTACAGATGAGGAACTGAGGCAAACAGGGTTAAGTGACTTGCCTAGGGTTGCACAACTCATAAATATCTGAGGCCAAATTCGAACTTGGGAAGATGAGTCTTCCTGACTCCAGGTCTACCATTTTATCCTTAGTTATTCTAAAACCCAATACTCCCAATTAAATTCTCAGGTATAGAATCTCCCAAAATAGTTAAGTAAAACAATGTAAGAGGAAGATTGCACATTACATTTCACCTTTAATCTGTTTAATGTTTAAAATTTTTAAAAATCTGATATAAAAAAAAAAAAACCAAGAGGGGCAGAGTGTGTTGAACTAGACAAGTAAAAAAGTCCATCTTACTCTTCCCTGATCTTTCCCAATCAGACCATTCCCGGAATATTGTGTTTGTTTCTAGACACCATATTAAGGAAGGGCGTTGATAAGCAGGAGAGAGTCCACAGGAGGGTAACAAGTTGGGTGAAATACCCTGAGTCGGTGTCATATGAGCATCAGATGAAAGAACTGATCATGTTACCTTTGAAAAGAAAAAGCATTCAGAGGGAACACGACAGCTGCATTCAATAGATCTCAAGGACTGACAAGTGGAAGAGGAATTGGATTTGTTTTGTTTGGTCCTAGAGGGCAGGACTCCAAGTTCTGAGTAGAAGCTGCACAGAGGCAAGCTTAAGGTTCGTGCTAGGACAAATTTCTTCACAACTAGAGTTATTCACTTCAACACAACCCAAATAAAATCAACAGGCATTTATTAAGCTTCCACAGTATACATTGCTTGATGCTTGAAATACAAACAAGTCCTAGTCTTTGAGGAGTGACTGAAGGAGAGGACACATTTGCAGATAATATTACATACAAAATGGATGCAAAGTGATTTCTAGGGGGAAGGCACTAGCAATGATAAACTTTCTGGAGATAGACTTTCATGCCAAATGGGCTGGGCTTCGAAAAAAGCTAAGGTTTCTTTGAGGGAGAAAGGAGGCTTTCCAGTAAAGCCTGGATGACCACTTGCCAGGTGTGGTGTAGACGGGATTCTCAATCAAGTAAGAGTTGGATTAGATGGGCTTTGAGGTTCCTTCCAACTCTGAGATTGGGGGAAGGGATAATATACATATATTACATATAGTATATGTAACAGATTATTATAATATGGTTATATATAATCCTAGGGCATCTAGGGGGTGCAGGGAATACAGTGCTGGGCCTGGAGTCTGTTAGATTCATCTTTCTGAGTTCAAATCTGGCCTCAGACAGTTACTGAACTCTGTCTCAATTTCCTCATATGTAAAATGAGCTGGAAAAAGGAAATGGCAGACTGATCCAGTGTCTTTGCTAAGAAAACCCGAAATGAGATCATGAATACTCAGATAGGACTGAACAACAACATATATAATTCTATAATCAGTATCATTATATATTCTTATGTAATATAATATACATCTATGCATATGTTTATACATACATGTACATATGTATTTTTAAAACTTTCTCAGGATATGATATTCTGAGACCACATTACCCCAATGGGTTTCAGAGGACTACCCCAGTTTAGATTCTCATGCTTTTTTTTAACTTTTAAAAAAAATTTACTTATTTATTTTTGGTTTTCAACATTGACTTTTATAAGATTTTGAATTCTGATTTTCCCCCTCCCTAAGACAGCATGCAACCTGATGTAGGTTATACATATACAATCATATTAAACATATTTCCACATTAGTCATGTTGTGAAAGAAGAATCAGAACAAAAGGAAAAAACTAGATTCTCTTTCGAGACCTTGTTTGCAAGAATGAATAATGGCCACAAGGTGGCAGGACCAGCTTATGAAATGGAACTAGATGTATACTTTAAGAAAATGGAGAGATAATTTGCTTCCTCTTTGAAGTAGTCAGGCAAGAAGTCTGCAGGTCCAGAGTAGTCTTTGGCCCTATTTCACCGTTCAGAGCTGGTACGATGCAGACTGCATCTTTCCAGTGACAAGCTCATGGTGAATTAAAGCAAGAAATTAATGAGGAAAAATATACTTGCAAAAGTCTTTCCATTCAAATTTAGTTCAAGTTCATGGTTGAAGAAAGTTAACATAAAGGGAGTTCTAATTTTGCCTCCCCCCAGGGGCTTCTCTGAATGACTCACTCTACTTCCTTCGTGCCATCCTGTAAATGGAAATTCTATTCACTCCCTACATAACGAAGCCTGTGATATTGTGGGCAAGAAAGATTATTAGTAAGAGACTGAGCTCAGATGAAAAGCACTGCATGAGGGTGAAGTTATCCTTATAGGCTACCTTGTCTGACCCCTCAAGGTCTTATTCTCTCTCTGGCTCAGTAGTGTTTCTATATAATCATGTACTTAGAGATTTTTCTGGTGAAGAGAGTAGTTGTCCTGGGTCACAAATATCATCTTAGAAACGGCAACTACTTGACCGTTAAGCAGCTAACAAGGTAAAAGGGGAGAGCTAGTAGCCACTTGGTAAATGTTTGTTGAATTGAACTGAATGGATAAAGTATGTCTGTAAAATGAGAGGGCTGGGCTAGATGACAGCAAATGTCCCTTCCAACTCTCGACCAATGATCCTTCTTTGAAAATTAGCTTCATTGGATTGCTTCAGACAATACAAAGAGGCTCCCAACCCATCTAGGGATCATTGCTATACAGTTGGAAGAGATATCAGAAGTCATCTGGTCCAACCTTTTCATTTTTCCATAAGAGGAAGCTGAGGCTTGGAGAGATGAATTGATCCCCACATGGCCACATAGCTGGTGAGCGACAGGCAGGACTGAAACCATTCATCTTCTGATTTCAAGTTCACTGCCTCCCGTGGGGCCCCAAATGTCTTACATTGGTGTCTGACTATTAGAGCTGTTTTTTGCTGAATGCAACAAAATTGACCATGAACCATTATGTGTCTACTATTCGCAGGACACTGAAAGTGACACAAAATTTGGAGCATACACCTCTGCAGAAGCCATGGTGCATAAACAAATAGAAAAGAATGCAACATAATATGAAGGCAAATTCTCTTTCATAGAGCTCACAAATCCACGCATGAATCACTGTAGCATAAAACATAATAAGGACTTAAGGTAAGAACTAGCCAAAAGCTACCATTCACCTTGAGGTCCTGAGGGAAAGATGACCCAATACTAGATCCCAACAGTATCCATTTTGAATGATACCTTCTTTTCATTCTTTTTCTAAGGGATGCTTTTGGTAAAGGTTAGGGGGTGAGGTAGGAGGAGAGTACTTTGTGTTGGTGGTAGTGGTTTATCTTTTTAAGGTTTGCAAAGAGTTTTACAAACATGATCTCATTTGCTCTCTACAACACAGCCTCCTCAGGAAGCCCTATGATCCCTACTGGGCTTTTGTGGAGGAGGAAACAGAGGTTCTGGAGAAGTTAAATGATTTGCTCCTCGAGGTCACTACCCTAGGTAGTGTCCGAGGTGAGATCTGAACCTGTCTTACTCTCCAGTTTCAAACTGCTTCTCTACCCTTGTGCCTCTCTTTGTAGATGTTCACACTCTATAACTATTTGTGTTCTGACCTTATCTTCCACTACTAGAATGCCAGTTCCTTGAGAAAGACAGGATCGGTGTCTTTGTAAACTTGGTGCAGTTTGAGGAAAGAGGGAACAAAGAAGGAAAAGAAAGGAGGAAAGGTAGGGAAGGAAGAAGGAAAATAGAGGAAGAAAGGGTGAAAGGGAAGAGGAAAGGAAGGGAAGAAGGAAGGAAGGAAGGAAAGAGAAAGGAAAGGAGGGAAAGAGAGAACAAAGGAAGGAAGAAAAGAAGGAAGGAAGAAGAAACTTAAGAAGGATCTGAGACACAGATGGAAAGAAGGCTGTAGTATGAAGTGTTGCCAATACTGAGCTTGTCCTCCCTAATTTTAGCTAGGACCAGCCCTGGTGGGGAAAAGACATTAAAGCTATGCCTTAAGTTTGTTTTTAATGGCATTCCCAGTCACCCTGAGTTTTAAGTCTTGCGTTTATATCTGGAGTTGTTCTCACGCTGTACATGATCTTGATTCAGTTCAGCAAGTACTTACCAACTGCCTACTATAGGCAAGATATCGCACTGTACACTGAGGGTTCAAAGATAAAAACAAAAATCCAGCAGTCTCTGTTGGTGAAGTTGGAGGGGAGGGGAAGGGGAAAAGGATGAGATGTGTGTGTGTGTGTGTGTGTGTGTGTGTGTGTGTGTGTGTATACCTCCTTCCTAGCAGTCATTTTAGTTCTGTAGTATTTAAATTATTATTATATTATTTATACAAAGTGTCCCAAAAGTCTTAGTGCGATTTAAAGCTAAATTAGTTGAAAAATATAAATGCTACAAAGTTACACAAAACAGTATTTGAAAGGTTAGTTATTTAAATTTTCAAAATATTTATGAATTTTTTGTTAAAATTTAATATAAACACCATCTTGAGTCACGAATCACTGCAGTGTATTTTCAAACTTTGTAAAACCTTTCTTCAGTTGCTGCTCAGTGATCGAAAGAATTGCAGTCTTGGTCTCAGCATTAAGATCATACAAAGAATAAGGTTTTGAGGTGACTCGGAGAGAAAAAAATCGAATGCAGGTAGATTGGACCACCGAGGCACATAAGCAAGAGGGTTTCTTCCAGTCTGAGAAAGTGTCATCCTGAAACTGTCGAACACAAAATGCATTATAATTGGGTACCTCGTTTTGCTAAAATTAAAAATTTACCATTCAAAATCCACAAAATTAAATAAGTTCAAATGGAATTTAAATAGTTGAGTTTTCCAATGATGTTTTTGTAAGCTTACAGCATTTTAGACTTCTGAAGTTATTAAAACATAAACTTGCCCTAGGACTTCTGTATTTTCATTTGATAGGGGTTTAATTTCAGGGAAAAAAATTAACATTATTGTACATTTTAATTTTAACAAGAAAATCATTCTTTTGATTTCATGTGAGTCTTCTATGCCCCCATTCATAACCCTTTACATTTCCCACAGTGCATTTCACCAAACTACATTTGGGTAACAAAAATTGAAAATGATGATAGGACTATATTGAGATTAAGACATCAAGAGCCTGGCCTTTAGTAAGAGTTGTTTCTCTCAAGGACTGTATGAGCATTACATTTTTTCCAAGTTTATCTCTCCTGTAATTTAACAAAATGAAACAAAACACTTGAATTTCCATAGTGACAGGAAACGTGGAAAAGTTTCTGGTCAAGATGTGGTTTGAGAGGCAGCATAGAATCAAAGGTCTTGTCTTTACCTTCAGCTCCAATCATTTGTGAAACAATAATAACGAATTCCTGTCTATACCATATTTGCGCATAGTTGTCTGCACGTTGTCTCCCTTTTGAGACCATGAGCTCCTCGAGGAGAGGGGCTATTTCTTGCCTTTTGCCCCACGACTTAGGACTGTTCCTGGCTTAATATATAAAGTGCTTAATAAATGCTCCTGGACAACTCATATTCACAGAGTTTTTTCTTCACAACAACCCTAGGAAATAGGTAGTATAGGTATCCCCAAGATGAAGAAACTAAGATGAAAGATGCAAATTGACTTTCCTAATTGTCAGCACTAAAGTTTGAACCCAGGTGTCCTGATTTCAGATCCAATACTCTTCCTACCATACATAACTTCCTTTCTATTTTAATGGAAGTTTGATCTCTTAATCAAACTGTAAAAATAAACGCTTACAGTTTATTGAGTAGTGAATTCCCTGATAAGCAAAGTGGAGAGAGTTCAGTGGTCTGAATGAAAGCCCCCCCCCTCTCATCGGAAAAGAATTGAAGTGAAGATATTTCAGCTGTTTTGGAGGAACATGGGAGGAACTGACAAAGACTGTTGAAAACATCAGTCAGACAAAATATGGGAACACAAGGAAAGCTACAATCAAACTAACAGCAGGCTCGCTGGCAAATGGTACAGGTTGATTACACCTACTGTGCGGATGAATGCACAGAGGGGCGTCCTGACGTGTTTCTTTGCATGGAGCTTTGGGGGACAATGGCAGCTCAGCCTTGGGGATGGTGGGGAGCCCACAGCCAGAGGGTTAATGACAGTCCACAGTGATTCACACAAAAGGGCTGATGTCAAACAACTCTGATGGAATGCTTCCAGGAAGAATAACAGTGGAGAAGAGAAAGCCCTGGAATATTAGGAAAGCCTTTGATACCAGGGCACAAAATAGACCAATCCACATCAGTTAATTACAGGGTTCTTGCTGGCAAACAATGGAGCTAACACTGACTAAGGCTCTCATTGACATCCCCCCCCACTCAATTTCCCTTACTCAGATCTTTCTGAAAAATTATCCTGTCAGGGCAAAATTTTTCATCCTTGGGTTCCATCTCAAAGGTAACTGATTTTAATTTCTTTTTCCCCAAAAAAGTAATACAAAGGCAAGAATTATTTTTCAAAAAACATCCCAAACAACCACAAGGATTAATTGTGGAGTTCAACTGGGGGGAAAATGCTTTTTCTTTAGTCTAATTTTCCTTCAAGGACAATAGATACAGTGGATACAGAAATGGCTTTAGAGCCAACACAACCTATTTTTCAAGGCCTGCCTCTGATACATTCAGGCTGTGTAACCACGGGCAAGTCACTTAACCTCCCAATACCCTAGGTAACTTTTTAAGACTATAAATTCCAGAAAAGGTGCAGACATACATGGGAAGAGGAATTTCCTCTCCCTGAAATTCCCTAAACTAGTGAAATCACAGGTTCAGTCTCTCTTCCTAATCTTTACTTATCTCACATGTGTTTGTTCCTGACATGCTCCTGGGGCAAGATTTTCATGGTGTTGGGAAAGAAATGATAACATCCTTCCTATTTCTTATATCCAGGCATGTGGCAGAAAAAGCAAATAATTGCTGAGTGTCTATTATGTAAAAGGCTCCTCTTTGGGTGCTCTGAGGGAGATTCCAAGAAACTTGACTCAGTCCTACCCTCAAGGAAATTATAATCAAGTGCAAAAATCCGTATGTATGGAGTTCAAATTAGCGACTTTGACTTGGTAGGCAGAGAACTTGAAACATTTGGAGCAACTGAGACTTGGCTTCTGTTTAGTACAGAATTCTCCATAAATGGGACAGTATAACTGGTGACTGATATGAAGAAATTGAAGCAGATACGGGTCCATTAATATAATTAGTGCCACACAATCATATATGAACTTCAGGCAAGGAGAAAGGTGACTGCCATAGGTACTGACCTAAGGGAGACAGAGAGAGTTAACAGAGTGGGAGGCAAAGTAACTCAATGCCTCAGCTCCTACCTCAAGTGATCCCTTAGCGATGGGATATGGGTATTCAGTACTTCCTGCTTTAAAGATCAGGAGATGAATAAGTTTTGTTGGACCCTTTCCCCAACTCCCCAACTAATCCCTGCCCCACCCACCCACATGGAACTAGAATGAACATTCTGTTTAAACTTGGCTCTGGTTTGGGACATCCAGCACCTGCTGTCCCAAATACCCCACCTTAGTCCCTGGTTATTTTTGTACAATTAAACAAAAATCAACACTGTTTCATTAAGTGCTTAATGTGTGCAGTGCATAGCAAGCAGAACAAAACCAGGAGCATATAGCTCATTATGGGGCCATAGTGCAAACAAAGTAATGAAATAATGCAAAATTATACACATGAGGTCCCCTTTCGTAGAACTCACAGACTCATGCCTGAAAAACTATACCCCAAAGCATGGTAAGGACAAAAGATAGAGATTAACCAAAGGCTACAATTAACCTTGAGATCTTAGGGGGAAAAAATGTCTTAATACCAGGGTCATGACCAGAGGAGGGAGACAGGGACGTAGGAACAAGGCGCCACAATTTAGTGGGGGCAATATTTAAAATAATGATCTTAAAAGCTTATAAATTTAAAAATTGCCTACAGTTTCATGCTGTTCTCAGTTCTACTCCTTCAGTAACAGAGAAACTTGTTGGCAAAAATAATTAGTTAAACTGGGAGGCCACCCAATTGTTAGCCTTTTCCTTCTGACTCAAGCCTGCCCCCACCAACATCAGGTTAGCTTCTCCCCTAACCCTAGTCTAAGTGACCTCTCAGTATCCCAGAATTTTCCCCAACTTGGGGACTCACATTCTGTGTTCTTTTCCACAATGCTGAATTTGAGGGTGTGTTTGTTGGATGCTGCTTGCCCTGGAGGGGTGGGGGTAGAGGTGGCAGAATTACTAGTTAGAGTTCTGCTTAACACAAATCATGTGAATCATTGAACTTCCCTCTTTTTTTCCCTCCCCCTAAAAACTAGAGTTTATCCCTTCTCCTTTAATCCTCTCTCACACACAACAGTTATGGCGATAAATGAAATAATTAATTCTTATCCTACAACCCCTGTCAGAGGTCAGGCTGCCATAAATCATAGTCAGCTAGTTCAATCAATAAACATGTGTTAAGCATCTACTATATGACAGCCACTGTGCTAAGGTTTCAGGGATACAAAAAGAGGTAAAAGATAGTCTCTGCCCTCAAAGAATTTATAAGGTGGCATTGTGGATGCAATGCTGGGCTTAGAGTCAAGCAGCCCTGAATTTAAATTCTACCTCAGACACTTACTGGCCACATGAACCTAGACAAGTCATTTAAAAAAAATAAGAGGGCTGGGATTGGATTCAGTGGCCTCTGAGGTCCTTTTCACCTCTAAATCTATAATACTAGGACTCTTTTAAAATTATTTGGGAGACACCATGGATGAGTCAAGAAGGTGTGAGAGAATTTATCACAGATAGTTAGAGGTGTAAAGGTCCTCAGAGACTGTCTAGTCTAGAGAAGGAAACTGAAGACCAGAGAAAGGAAGTGAATTGCTTAAGACCACACAGCTGGTTAGTGGCAAAAGCCCATTAGTGCAGTGACTAAAGACTTTTCTTCTCCTGGTAGGGGAAGGGGAGAGAACGTATGTGTCTGTGTCTAATAGCACCACAGGAGAGAATGGATTAAATCTGAGCAAAGAGGTATATTTTATTTTTTCCTCCTCGGGGAAAAAAAAGTACTATAAAAACAAATATTCTCATTTTGGAATGGGGATGAAGGTGAAGAAAGGGGAGGGACATATGGGGAAGAAGGATGGGCACTCAGCTCTTTTTGATATTTCTTAAATTGAAGGCCACCAGGATGTTGAAAGGGGATAACTGGCACCAAGACTCAACACTTACTCAATACTTCAAAAGCCTATAATTTTATCACATAGTTCATAAGTGATGGACTTGGAAACGGAAAGATGAGTTCAGATCTTGCCTCAGATACTTACTAGCTGTGTGACCCTGTATCAGTCCCTTAACTAATGAGGATCTCTCTCATCCTCCGTTTCTTCATCTATAAAGTAAGGGGTTTGGACTCAATGAGGTCCTGTTTAGCTCTAAATCTGTGATTCTCAAATACCACATTCTACATGAAGTCTTCTAGGTGGTTCCAGCTTCATAAGGGGGAGCAGGGGAGGGCAGAGCAGGAGACTTTCTTTGTTACCTTGTATCTGTTATCTTGTATCAAGTTACCTTATATCTGTTCTGTGCGTTGAATGTTCCTTCATATGTGCATATGATCTCTCCTGTTAGAATACAAGCTTCTACTTTCCAACAAGCTGCTTTAAGGACGGGGATGATTTCATTTTTGTCTGTGTATCCCCAGCATCTCTTGGCACACAGTAGGTGCTTAATAATTGCTTGTTGATTAGTTTATCAGTATAGCTACTTCCTCCACTAACACAGAGCTAAACCCCTTTGCACAATCATTTATTACTTAGTATTCTAGGATCATAGAGTTAGAGCCTGAAGAGGTCTTAGAAGCCATCTATTCCAACCCCCTCATTTTAAAGATGAAGACTGAAGCAGCCCAAAGTAATAAAGAGACTTGGCCAATGTCACAGAAAGAAAAAAGTTAAACTAGAATTTGAACTCAGGTACTCTGGTGCCAGAGGGCAGCTAGGTGGTGCAGTGGATGGAGCGCCAGATCTGGAGTCAGGAAGACTCTCATCTTCCTGAATTCAAGTCTTGCCTCAGACAATTACTACCTGTGTGGCCCCAGGAAAATCATTTAATTCTGTATGTCTCAGTTTCCTCATCTGTCAAAGGAGCTGGAGAAGGAAATGGCAAACCACTCCAGTATCTTTGCCAAGAAAATCTCAAATGAGGTCATGGAGAGTTGGATGCAATTGAAATGACTGAACAACAACTCCAAACCCAACAGTTTTTCTGTAGCATGACAATGCCTCTATATCTAATACTCTCTCTGCCTCCATTCTTTCCTGGCCTGGAATCCATTTTGTGCATAGCCATCAGATTGTTATACTTTAAGCATCACTTTCAGCATTTTTTTCCTTTATTTAAAACAAATCAACAGTTTCTCCCACCCCTAAACCCAATCCCTCCACATTGTTTACAGAGTAAAGACCAGATTCCTCATCCTGCCATTTGAGATCCTTTCCCCCAAGACAAATTTTGCTTCAGCCCATGTTCCTTCCAACTCAAAGATTCTGTGAGTTTGAGAGGCAGAAAGTATCTTTATTCCCTGCTTTTGTAGTTAGTTTTCATGTGTATGTATGTGTATATGTATATATATGTGTACATATGTGTGTATATGTAAAATCTGGTGACTATTCATGTGGTAAAGAACCTCTCTGAACTTGGCAGGGCTGCTCCTCAGATGAAAGGCATATAGATCATAACTGACTCCTATTTGGTTGAATCTGCCAAGGATTCATCAGTGCTTCTCTGGCCCTGCCAGAGTTCTGGGTCGCCCTGAATGACACCAGGATGAAACAACAGGGTAAGACTTGAGAGGAGTATTTGGCATGACAAAAGGAAATAAACATTCCTCAACTACAGCCCCTATAAGATTCACATTAAAGAAAATTTCTATAGAGTTATTAAATAGGCTGAGTGACTTTGTCAGTTCAGCAGAAACAGATATTCCAGGGAAACCTATTCTCTAGAGTCGTGAGCCAGAAGATGTAGGGAACTTGATTGTAATGCTTTGCTTTGCTCTCTTCCTTCACTCAGGAACACTTAGCTGGATTTATCACAGCCAAGATTCTATTGGGTACAGCAGAAGGTTTTAATAATAATTCTTTTTAAGCAAACAAATTCTCTCCAGCCCTAAGTGAGGATCTGGATGGTGGCACATTCCCTTTTATAGCCATTTACCTATCAATGGAAACTATTTTAGGAAAGGTACACTCTTTTCTATTGTTCTGGAGCCCCTCACAGGAACTTGTATGTAGTTGGGGCCAAAGGATATTTGGGTCCAGCTGATGGAACTGATCCATCTTTCATTGTAAGGAGAAGATATAATAGAAATAGCAAATTGTGTTAAATCTCTGCCAAAGAACCAAGAAAGGAATATGGTACCATGGAAAGAAGACTCAAAGGACCTGGGTCAGAATTTCCATTAGAATGGGAGCTCCTTGAGGGAAGAGAACTTTTTTTTAGGGAAGGAACTTAATTTGTATCCTCACTACTCCCACAGTACCTGGAACATAGTAGACACTTAGTATATTCTCCTCCTTCTCCTTTTCTTCCTCTTCCTCTTCTTCTCCTTTTTTTCCTCCTCTTCCTGCTTCTCCTCCCTCTCCTCCTTCTTCTTCTTCACAACGATGATCCTGGGTCTGCTACCTGCTGCTTATGTGAGAAGTTTATCTTGAGAAGTTTAGTTTTCTCATCTGTAAAATGAAGGTGTTGAACTAGGTGACCTCCAAGGTCACTTTCAGCTCTAAATCTGGGATCCTTTGAACTTACAATCAAATGTGGAAAAATAGGAAAAAGATGTATGAACACACAGAGATATACATTTGGAGTGGTGATGAAGGAGGGCTTCATCAGTATAGGGAATTCCTAGGACTAATCAACTTTAATTCCTAACTCTTAGAGTCATTGGGGCAAGGAGAGGTATAGTGACTTGGAATTCAGATCTTAACTGACTCCAAGGCTGGTCTTCTGTCAGCCGGGACACCCTGCCTCTCACAGAGATCCATAAACACGGGCAAACTGATCAATTCTGAGTCACTTTGTGACTGTGTTCTATACAATAATGAATAAATGATGAGTCTTGCTCACCTTTCAAGCATACATACAAGTTGTTGTTGTTCAGTCATGTCTGATTCTTTGTGACCCCATTTGGGGTTTTCTTGGCAAAGATACTAGAGTGGTTTGCCGTTTCTTTCTCCAGCTTATTTTACAGATAAAGAAACTGATGCCAAAAGGGTTAAGTGACTTGCCTAGGATCACATAACCAGCAAGTATGTAAGGCTGGATTTGAATATAGGCCTTCCTGATTCCCAGCCCAGTGCTCTATCCACTGCGCCACTTAGCTGCCTCCTATACATATAGTAGGTACAAAATAAATGCTTGTCAGATGGATGTATCTATATCAACCAGGATAATGTCATAGCGCCCTCATTTTCCTGATGAGGAGACTATGTTCCAGGGAAGTAGTTGGACTTGCCCAACATCACACAATTAAGGTAGGGGCAGAGACAAAGACAGAAATTTCAGGTCTCCTAAATCTGAGGCTCAGTGGTCCTCTACTAGGCTGTTAATTTGGATGCTGATAATATGTGACACAATAATTGTGGAAATGGGGCAGTGCCTGATTGGTAACCATCATGCTAATTTTTCCAGAGCACCAGCTTCACTTGTGAATAAGATAAAGGCAAAAATCTCATAAAGTACCTGGAGCTGAAAGAGAGTTGCTGGACTTAAGTCAGATACCAATAGGAATGACCTCACCACATGGCGAACTCTTGGATCATTGCCCCACTCCAAAAAGCCAAATGGAAAGTTAAAAGCATTATAATATCTCCTTCCAAATATAAGCTGTACTGTTTGCCCCAAAGTTGGCTGACGCAAAATGTAACTTCAACACATAATAATATTTTTAGGAAAAGGTTAACACTCCCCACAAAAAAAAAGTGAAGATGAAAAGGAAAAGAACAGCCATGAATGTATAAAACATCTTTATTTGAATGGGGAGAAAATGTTTAAAGTTTTTACAGAAAATGTGCTTTTATACAGTCATCACTGGCTTTAGAGTGGGAAGAAAACTGGTCATTGTTATGTAATTATTTCTCAATGTATATCTATTTTTTCCCTTTCAAAGAGATCTCATGTTAGGATTATGGTCTATTTCCAGACCCACATAATACCATGGAGTTTCAAAATTCCCAAGAAGTTAGTTTCTTGCATTCAGGATCTAATGGTCTGTGAACTAGGTAAAGCAGCATTTTAAAATGGATCGTCACAAGGACATACTTGAATATCCAAATCTGACCCACTAGCACATATTTCCAATGTTTCCAACAGATTCTAAAGAACAAAAAAAGGCAATTTTTTTCTCTTTTTCTCCATTATGGGGATATTCTTTACCCTTCCTCTTGGCTGAAAATACAATTTTTTTTTTGGACCAGACCTATGCTTTTGTTAATAGGCGCTCTCTATGAGGAAACTTCCTCCACCAAAGCAGATGATCAATTGTTTTGTAATGTATAGTCTTAGAGAGTTGATTCTATCTGGGCAGATAATTAAGCCAAACTCTTCAAATTGAAGAGGAGGAAAAGGGTGGGCTGAATTGCCTTCTGGGAATTTACAGAATTCTTTACATGACCTCATATTTCTCCTTAAGACAAAGGCCAATCTTTGTAACACCACTTACAAAGTGTTGTTGTGTGACTTCAAGGCATAAGACACTGAAGTCTCTGAAGGACTGAAAAGGATTATCACCCAGAGGGCATGGGGTATGGGAGTGTGATCAGGCTGCAATCCTTTATAAACAGGAAATTATGGAGGCAAATTGAAATAAAGGATATCATTAGAGAAATGTATGAGTTAAAAAAGAAGATAGGCAAGTCATGTGGTGAAAACAAGGGGCAATTGATAGATGACTGGGGTACTCTATTGATACTATCATAATATCAATAGAAAGTAATGGTTTGCCTCCTCAGTGTGGATGGGTGGGGAGGGAGGGAGGAAGGCACCCATCATGTTGGATGAATCCTCTTACCGGACTTTATGGGTAGATCAGAGACATGGACTTAGAAGGAAGAAAGAACCTTAGATATCATAGGTCCTTGGTTCTATGAACCAAGATCATAGGGAATAGTTAGTGGTAGTGTCAGGATTTACACTCAACTCGACTCCAAATCCATCACTCTTTCCATTAAACCACATGAATCACAGTTGAGTAGGTTGGGCTATGGGTTATGATCTGACTCTTTAGAAGAAATATCAACATCAATAAAATCATAGGTTTATTTTTTATATTATTTTTAAATGTTAATATTTTATTTTTCCCAATTACATGTAAAAACAATTTTTACCATTCTTTTTTTATAATTTTGAGTTTCATATTCTCTCCCATCCTTTCTCCCCTCCCCTATCATTGATAAGACAAGTAAATTGATAAAGGTTATATATGTATGGTAATACAAAACATAATTCCATATTAGCCATATTGGGAATGAAAACAGACAAAAAAACCACACACATATACACACAAGAAAAATAAGTTAAGTAGTATGATGCTTTGATCTGCATTTGAATTCCATCAGTTGTTTCTTGATCACAGGTTCATTTGAATCCCACTTGTCCTATGTATCTCACAGAAGTTCCTGCTGCCAGATAAACCTTTTATAAACAGCAAAGTGCTACTTAAATATGAACTTGTACTATAATCCTTCTTGTCTATTCTGGGGATAGCTCTCTCAGTTGATGAGAAGATAGCCTGAGTGAAACCAGGGTTAGAGGTTCTAATATCTATCCTTGCCAGGAAATTTTTCTCTATCCTGTATCCATAAGTGATACCCCTAATTATTGGAGGCTGTCTTACTAGTATCAAGGGAAGGATTTGGCAGGGTTAGTATAGGTCTGTGACTACTATCAGCAAAAACAACTAGAAATTTATTTCATGCCTTGGTCTGATGTGTCATTTTCATACTTTCAAGGTGACTTTTAAAAAATCAAAGGCTACTTACTGTGTTTTCTAGGCAGGGGAGTGGATACAGAATAGGCCTTGGAGTCAGGAAGACCTGAGTTTGAAACCTGCATCAGAACTGGCTATGTGACCCTGGGAAAGTCACTTCACCTCAAAGTGCTATATAAATGCTAGTTATTTTTTTAAAAAATTGTTATCTATTGTTTTTGCATCATTTTTATTTCTCAGCTCCCCCCAATTAAAAACATTATTTGCCAAACCTTAAAAGAAAGAACAGAAAAGATAAAGGGGGAGCAGTTTAGCTATATTAATAAACACACTGAATTCAACTGGATATGCAATATTCAACACTGATAATCCCTCACCTCTACAAAGAAAGGAGGCAAATACATTCTCCTATCTCTTCTAGTGGGCAAAGCTTGATCAGTGTTGATTTTTTTTTATTGTTTTCATTTAAATTGCAACAGTCATTGTGTATGTTGTTTTCCTGCTCTGCAATGTGTTTTAAAACCTCGTTTTCATTAAGCCAGTAGAGAGACTCAAAAGATTAAAAATTTGCTTCCTGACAGAGGGTTTTTGGTAGTGCTCTCAGGGGAAGGTTGCTCTCCCAAGGAAAAGAAATAAAAAATGGGATCCATTTTAGCAACTAACTCAGAGTTCTTACCTTCAGGGTATTTCATGAATTGGAAAATGAAACGAGACAGACATCCACCTTGGGCTAATCTAAACACGAATACACAACTGTTGCAAAGATCCCCAGGGCAGCCAATCTAAAGTGAAAAAGGTGAATTATAGAGTCACACAGAAACTATTCTTAGGTATTGGGGGGGAGAAGTGTGATTCTAATTATTCACAGGAACAGCTTCTGCAATAATGTTGAATTTGTAGGAAGAAATAGTTTCATTTTGGTTGGCTGATCCTCAGGGGAATATCTTCTAAATAGATACCCAGGGTCCCCAAGTCTGACACTTGGTTTTGCGGGTTCAAAATTTTGACTTTTTTCATTTACCCAGGTGATCAAACCTGGGTTTGTTTATTGGAGACTATAGGGGCAACTAGTTGAGGCAGTGGACAGAGTGTTGGGCCTGAAGTTAGAAAGACTCACCTTCCTGAGTTCAAATCCAGCTTCAGACATTTACTATCTGTGTGACCCTGGGCAAGTCATTTAACCCTTTTTGTCTCAATTTCCTTATCTGTCGCATGAGTTGAAGAAGAATATGGCAAACTGCTACAGCATCTTTGTCAAAAAAAAGTCCAAATGGGGTCATGAAAAGTTGGACATCACTAAAACAACTCAATATACCATACCATATTATAGATTTAGAGCTGGAATTAGATCTGTCACCAAATTACAGGATTTCAGGCCAAGAAATTGTCATCCAACCTTGGTTTAAAAGACTCCCATGGGGTGGGGGTGAGGGTAGGGGCCAAGAGGAGACAATGGTGGAGATAGAAGAGCAAAAAACACTATCTCCCGAAGCATCCTCTATACTTATGGATAAGTATATACTTATACATATATATGGGTAAGTATAGAGGCCAACCTCCAACTTTTGCAGATAAATAAACTGAGGCCTCAAGAGATGAAATGATTTTTCTAAAGTTTCCACAAATGGCAAGTAGCCTGACTGAGGATCTTACCACTATACCATACTGCCTCAGTCTTTTTTCTGAATGTTAAAACTTGTGCTAATTCTGAATTACAGAAACTATTCCTATTTTAAGTCGATAGCCCTAAAAACACAGGTCTGACCACACAACTCGCTGATATCAAAAAAACATCAGTGACTCTCCAGTTTTCTTTAAACTAAAATACAATTTCTTCTTCTTGGCATTTAAGCCCTTCACAATTTGGCTCCAACCTATCTTTCCAGATGGATTTCACATTGCTCCTCATCAGACACTCTGCCTTCCAGCCAAACTGGCTGACTTCTTGTTCCCTGCATATCACATTCCATTCTTTTCAAGAACTTGTCCCTTACTCTAATCTTCTCACTCTAATCTTCCATTTCTCCTTATCTCCTTGGCTCCTTCCTTTCAGCCTACACACATACCCAGATCTCCGCCATCCTTTCAGAAAAGGATCCTGTTATGCCTTTATATATCAGCCTCTATCTCTCCTCCCTTTAACAGCCAAACTCTTAGGAAAAAAAAATATGTATATACTCATTACCTCTACTTCCTCACATCTTACTCCTCCACCCCTTGCAGTGTGGCTTTTCTCGAAAGTTATCAGTCATGCCCTTATTGATAATTCCAGTGGCTTTTTCTTAGTCCTTGTCTTTCCTGACCTATCTTCAGACTTTCCCATTGTTCATCATTCTCCTCTTCCATGGGTTTTCATGAAAACTCACCTATCTGATTCTTTTATCTTCTGCCAAATCATCATACATGTCTTGCTGACCCTGTTTGGGAATGTACTTCAAGGTTATGTCCAAGGACCTCTTCTTCCTTCCTTCCTTCCTTCCTTCCTTCCTTCCTTCCTTTCTCTCTTTTTCTCTTTCTCTCTCTTCCTTTCTTTCTTTCTTCCTCTCTTTATTCCTTCCTTCTTTCCTTCCTTCCTTTCTTTCTTCCTTTCTTTCTTTCTTTTTCTTTCTTTCTTTCCCCACTCCGGGTTCTCACCAGTTCCTATGAATTCAATTATCATCTCTCTGCAGTTGACACCCAAACCTACACGTCCAGCCCTCATCTCTTTACTGAACTACAATCTCACATCACTGCTAATTGTTTTCACCTGAATGTCCTATAGGCATTGGAAACTCAATATGCTCAAAATGAGATTCAGTATCATGCCCCACAAATCTATCCCTCTTTCTAACTTTCTTATTTCCCTTAACTGTTGTAGTAAAAACATTGGTTTCCTGATGCAGTTTCTCTGACCCTGATACATGAAACCTGATTGGCCCGTTTCCCTGTTAGAGCTTCCAGGTTTGGGGGACAACCTCAGCCTTTCCAACATGAGGGTTGCCTGAGAACTTGGGAGTCACTACACCCTGATGACTGACCGACCAAATGTATTTCCATATGGAGATGAGGAAGACTGTGTCCAGAGAAACTAAGTATACCTTTATCTTTGTTGTGTTAGGACAAAGTAAACTTAACCTTGTGAAATGTTCAGTGACTTACTAGTACATCTTTCTTCCCAACATCAAATCTGAACTAAGAGGGTGCCGGCTTTAGAGCCATACCCACGGCAAGGACACGGCCATTCTTCTTGTCATCCAGGTTCACATCAGAACCCTCTGTGATTCTACACTCTCTCTTAGCCCCCATATCTAATCAGTTGCTAAGTCTTGTAAATTTCCCTCCATAGTTCTCCTATCTGCATCCTTCTCTCCCTCATTACTCCAGATTGGACTCTCATTACCTCTAGCCTGAACTATTACAATAGTCTTCTAATTTATTTCCTTATTGTCCCTCTTCTCTCTAGCCCGCTGCCACATAGCTGCCAAACTGATATATGTAAAGGACAGGCATGACCATTATCATTCACCTGCTTAGAAGGTTTTGGCGGGAACCCATTGCCTCCAGGATAACGTATAAGCAAACTTTCCTGCTTGGCATTTAAAGCTTTTTAGCTACAATCTCTCTTTCCAGAATGACTGCCTGTTACTCACACTCATAGACTTTACATACCTACTTACTGTTCCCCATACGTGACATCCCATCTCTCACCTCCATGGCTTTGCCCGAAGCGTCCCACATACCCAGAATGCTCATATTCGTCCCATTCACTTTCTGTGATCCCTGATAATCTTATCAAGGTTTAGGTCATATGCTATTTTTTAGGAGGTAGCCTTTCCTGATTCCCCTCCCATTCCCCAAGTCATTAATTTATAACTCCCTGAATAATTTGTCTATTTTTACTTTGTACTTATTTGCAAATGTACACATCACCCCAATTTAATCACCTTGAAGGCAAGATTGATTTCGGTTTTGACTTGGTGTTTCCAGCCCCTAGCACAGTACCTGCCTGGCACCTAGGGGTAAAGAGAGGGCCTATATCTGTGATTTCAGTGAGGTAGGGAATTTCCCCATTTCCTAGATGAGGAAAATCCCTCTACTAAAGCAGTTTAGCACTGGCTATGTAGCTCATAATTTTAGAGTTGCCTAGAGCACTAAGGGGTTTAAATGACTTTCCCCAGGTCACCTAGCCAATATGTATCAAAGGCACAGAACCACACTGGGCCAGATGCATAGCAGGTGATTAATAAACGTTAAATTGATAAATGTTAAATCTATCTGGACAAATATTATCTAACACTCCAAGAAGAAAAAAACCTCATTTGCATTTAAGACATAAAGAATCAAACCAATTCTTTCTGTTCAGGTTAGCAAAATTCCCTTTAACTAGGAGATGAATGGAGAATATCACCTTTGGATAGAGAATTGGAACAATTATCCTTCAAACCAGCTATTACATCTTCCTGCATTTGATTACTCACTGGTCAGCTCATTCAGAAAAGCCAGTCTTTCAAGTATCATTTGCCCTTATGAAATTGGTTCTCTTGCCTTCATTATTTGTTTTCCAAGTTCTGATTTTTGCCAAGTCACTTAGATGTATGAAAAATGATCCAAATGGTCCATTTGAAAAGTAAATTTTGCACCAAAAATATAAAAAATAATACAGACATAACAGTGGAGCAGTACCTCACATTTTAAGAATTGGACACTTCCTCCTTTGCATATGTCTCAATTTGGTGGTTCTGTCATCCCTTCTGTTTTGGCAGCTGTTGTCTCCCCAGAAATGAATATAAATACTTCCTAATTATATACTAATAACCACTTTTAAAGGAACTATAAACCATTTTGGGATGCAGGAGTCAGGAAATACAGTGAAGGTGAATAAATCTTGAGATTACATTAGAGCAAAAATCTTTTCTTTTTTTTCTTTTCTCTTTCTCTCTCTCTCTCTCTCTCTCTCTCTTTAGAAAAAGAGTGTATTATAAACTGTTGGAGAGATTACAAAATTTTCTAATTGCTTCTGCTGAAAGTATTTCCCCCAAGACAGATTAATGAATCATCCAACAAGCATTTATTAATAACCTACTATGTGCCAGGCACATAGAAAATAAAATTTTTCAGAAAATAAAACAGTCCTTCTCCTCAAGGATCTTATATTCTATTGAGAATATTCAATAGTGAAAATATAGGGGTCACCAGCAGCTAAAAATGTCACCGATGGGCTAAAGATAGGTCCAAAGTGTGAAAGAAGAAAACATTATCAAAGTTACTTCATTAGGACCTCTATGGTCCCTAGAGATGATAGACTGATTACAAAGGAAGTCTCTTCTCAACCAACAAAATTCATTCTAACGATAGGGATGGCAAAACAAATTTCTCCCCTGAAGATACAAAAATCAACATGTGTGGTCCAGCATCACAGAGATAGTTTTTGGCCTCAAGGATATTGAACCACTTGTTATTTTTCATGGTCTCTGATTGTCACTTGTCTATGTTTTAGTACAGATCAGAACTTTTTGCATTGAGAGCAAAAAGTATGATGAGAAAATCCCTGAAAATAGAGCCATAAGCTCTGTATTGAAATTCTGCTCCTTAGTAGTATAATTCTGTGAAAACAAAACTTGTTAAATCTCTCTAGTGAAAATGATGGGTCTGGCCTCATGGATTTGTAAGGTACTTTCCAGTTTGAGATTCATTGTATTTCTTATATCTATTGACTCAGGGACTATTAGCATTACTACTAGCATTTTGCTAACGTTCTCCCGGTTTCACTGATTTTCTTTTTTCTCAGGGACTGGATGGAGGCAATAATCTGACTTGGTGCTCCTAAAACCTTCTCCTCGACTTCTTGATGACTTCATACTCCTGCATGCAAGGAGATTTCTTTACACATTGGTGAGTATGTAAATTTGCAGTAGGGCAGCTTAGCACACACTGAAAAATAATGAATGTTTCTATATGGCCTTTTTTTTTTAAAGTACAGCACCACTGTTCTAAAGCAATTTATATTTAATTTTCTAATTACTGGACCTTTTAAATAGACTTTTGAATGAGTTGGCACACATATTGACTTACTTCACAAGTTCTCTCTGAATGAGAAATGGGGGTGTAGTGACTACTCACTCAGTTAAAAGCCATCTGGGACTAGCCAGAAAGCAATGCTAGCATAAGACTGTATTCTGTTCATTTGATACCTTTTCTAGGCTATTAAAAACTAGCCATATTTCTTATCAAGTAGTGTTCAAAGAGGTGATCAATCCTACCTTCTCTACCCTTGTAAGGTAGAGGTTTCATAGATTTAGAATTTGAAGGATGTTCAGCAGTCATTTAGTCCATTCCCTCATTTTACAGATTAGGAAACCGAGGCCCAGAAAGATGAAATTACTTGACCAGGGGATCCACAGTTAATAAGTGTGAGAACCCTGGTCCTCTGTCTCCATAATTTAATGTGTGAGAACCCTGGTCCTCTGTCTTTATAATCTAACTTTTCTCACTGTATGATGCCATCCTTCTCTAAATGGTATCCAATTTCTAGGAACTCAGAAGTTTAACTGCACATGCTGGCACTGAAGCAAAGAAATGAAATTTGGCTACTCTGTGCATCTGCAAGGTTGCTAGTGTCTCCACCAGAGCTAGGATGTTTTCATTGGCAGAGGTGGTACATGTGAAGAGTAATAGTAGCTATAGTCTACCTGAAATGATGAGGCCTGCCTCATCCCCCCCATTGTATCATCTAATCTATAAAGTGCATGACCAGGAAAAAGTCATAATTCCAAAGCCTTTTTACTCTGGACAATAGACCAGGTAAATAGGACTTGGGTGGTTTTTTTTTTTTAGGGTAAACATGGTACCCCTCCCCCAGTACTGATCTATGTTTTATAAGATTGATTAATTCAGTCCAAAGTTCATCTCTGTGAAGTAGAAAGAATATCTGACTTGGAGGTATAGCCATAACTAGAAGCTCTGGCACCTGAAGCAAGGGCCCAGGGGAGAACTTGCAGAGAGTCGATGAGGCAAGCCATGGAAAACGATCATGTTGTGAGGGAAGAGGGGAGGGCAGAGGGATCCATTTGGGGAATCCTCTAGATTGTGTTCCCAAGACAAGCTGCCTTTCACCTTCATTGCACCAATTAGAACCATGAAAAGAAATGCCAGTTCTGGAGTCAAAAAGACCCGTGTTCATATCTCCCTTCCACTATCTTCTGTCTATCTGATGAAGGGAAGGGAAGGTAATGGAAAGGGAAAGAAATGAAGAGAAAAGAAGGGAATAGGAAGGGAAGGGAATAAGAAAGCAAGGGAAGGGAATGGGAAGGCAAGGCAAGGGAAGTGAATGGGAAGTCAAAGCAAGGGAATTAAGTATTTATATAGTTTTTACTATGTGCCATGCATCATACTAAGTGTTTTACAATCATTGTCTCATTTGATCCCCATAACCCTGTGAGGTAGGTGTTATCACAGTTATCCCTTCCACATCACAACTTTCTCCATCATGGTTTCGATACATGGCAGGTCAGCATGAGAAATTAAGTGGGAATTGGCGGGGAGTTTTGCAGAAGTCACAGACAATATGTGAAGGCCAGCTAACAACACAGGAAAAGTTTAGAAACTCAGAAATGTATAATACCAACTCAGATTTTACAATAAGGTACTATAAACACCCCACAAAAGAAAAGAAATTCAGATTTCTCTGGTTGAAGGAAGGGCAGAAATGTTATGTGGATTTTCTTAGATCATGATATGGGGTGGCACATCCCTAACCTCCACAATATGAAAGAAATAATTATATCCCCATTTTATAGTTGAAGAATCCAAAGCAAAAAGAGACACTTGCCCAGGGTTACACAGCTAGGAAGTATTTGAGGATGGGTTTGAACTCGGGTTTTCCTGACTCCAGGTCCAGCACTCTATCCACTGTGCTACCTAGCTACCCCAATGGGCGAGTCATTTCTACAGTCTGGGCCTCAATTTCCTCATATGTAAAATAAGGAGGTTGAGTTTAATGATCTCTAAGACCCCCTTCCAATTCTAGATCTCTGATCTATGATCATTAGCAACTTTTTATGGCAGAGGCGGGGTGGCCTAGGGGGAAAAGGCAGTGGTAGCTTATTCCCCAAGAAAGTGAATTGTGCCTCTGAGGGGGAATTAGAGGGTGATAGACAATGTAGCACCTGGGGGGCCCCTGCAAGAAAGACCTCTTGGGGTTGGTGGCCGGCCCAGTCTAGAGAGCTAGGGTAATTGCTGCAGAAGCCAGGCTAGTAGGCCACAGCTGGGAGGATGGGTCACTCAACCATCAGCTTCTCCTCCTCAAGAACTTCACACTTTGACACTTCCTCCCTTCTTCTCCCCTTCCCTCCATTGTTATGATAATCCCCCTCTTGCTAAGATATCTTCCATAGATAAATGATAATGAGATTTTTAAACCTATTGTAGAAATCTTCCCTTCTAAAGTCTTTGGAATTTGGGAGCTAAGTGTCAGGAAGAAATGGTTTCTGTTGCAGAAGTCTGAGACTTGCTAGGAGCTAAATCAAAGAAAGCTTTGTATTAATAACAGTTCTTAGAATTCCTCTACCTGGGAGGGCACTTAAAGTCCTGGCTGATAAGCTGAATGGGGATGTAAACTTTGGCGAACAGGTAAGGAATTTAACCTATAATATAGATATAATCCTGTTATAATTTAAGGAGGCTAAGACTCTGCTTTCATTAGCTTTACTATGAGCTTAGTGTTTGTGTATTTAGATATATTCTATGAACCCCAATTGTCTTTGGCTTAATGAGTGTTTTATCCTGACTTCTAATGATTTATGCTGCCCTAAAATTTACTTTGAGGCATTATTTTATTTGTTGGAGAACTTAGGAGAGCTAATAGTTTCTTACCTTATTTTACTATCTTTTTATTCTCCTAATTTTTCCTCTAGAGCTTTTTAAAAAAATAATAATAATAAAAAAAACCCTCTTGCTTCATTCCTTACAAGTATTTATGTAATACTTATGGAAAATGCTTTTTAGGTTTTTTTTATTTTTTTGATTAAATAGGTCATCTCTTGAGTAACTTAAAGAAGTCTATTCATTGAATAGAAGTATCTCACTCAAAGTGAGATTGTGGTAAGACCTTGTGAAAAGCCTGAAAGGGCCAGGATCTCACATTGCATACTGGGCCATCTCCTGTCATCTTGATGAATATCAGGCCACTGGACCCAGATGGCTCAGGAGAAAAAAGTGAGGTTGGTGACCTTGCACAGCCCTCCCTCACTCAAATCAAAGTCAACGGCAGGTCATGTCATCATCTTGATGTCATGGTCCTCTTTGAGAATGAAGGACAAACACACACACACATACACAAAATGGATCAGTACACCCAGATATGATAACAGGAATCAAGGAATAAAGTCAAAATTCTGAAACTGAGGATCATTCCTTTGGGCCCTGAATCCTTATGCTTGTAAACCAGCCTGAAACAGCCAGCGTTGCCCATTTCTTTCTACAAATTTGATATCACATAGAAGTTGTATCTATATCTCTACCGGTGTCTATCTACATCTACATCTATTTGTTCAGTTATTTCAGTTGTGTCTGACTCTTTAGGACCCCAGTTAGGGTTTTCTTGGCAAAGATACCAGAGTGTTTGCCATTTCCTTCTCCAGCTCATTTTACAGATGAGGAAACTAAGTCAAACAAGGTTAGGTGACTTGTCCAGGGTCACACAGTTAATAAGTGCCTCAGGCCAGATTTGAACTCAGGGAGATGAGTTTTCCTGACTTCCAGCCTGGTACTCTATCCACTACACCTCTTAGCAGCCTCTGTATTTATACCTTTATCCATTTCATAACATAACTATCTATATCTAATTCTGCTATCTATATACCTACTTACCTATCAATCCTAGGACAAAAGAGTGCAGAGAATAGTATTAAGGGTATTCAGAAAAGAAGTCAGGGATAGTCAAAAGGAAGCCTGAGTCACATTCAGTAAATTCTTTGAGAAACAGAATGATCTTGCCCTTAATGATCTGTTTTAACACCTGATAATCAGTGGTTAAACTGTGTATAACTACTTGCAGGAAGTGGTATTCTTCTAAATTTTGGTATCTTAAGATAAAGACCTACTCACCCTATTCAATTTCAGCTCTGCCTGGATTAGAATTTCAATTCTGACACCAGTTCTGTGTCTGGAAGCATTTAATTTCCTCATCTCAAAAAAAAGATAATACTATACCACTTATGAAATGAGATTGTCATGAGAAAAATCACTTAGTAAACTATTAAGTTTTATAGACATGTGAGCTATTATCATTCATTCATCAGATAAAGATTTTTTTGAGCATTCAATAATTGTAAAGAAGTAAGCACTGAACTATAACTAAGAATGCTAGGTCCTGAGCCAAATTCAATTTGAAATGGCCTGCCCTGTTCAGGCAGCTTTGAGTGAGGAGAGCAGAACCAGGAGAACATTGGACACAGTTACAGTCACATTGTGCGATGACTAACTTTGATAGACTTGGCTCTTCTCAGCAATGCAAAGTTCTAGGACAATTCCAAGGAGCTCATGATGCAAAGTCCTATCCACATGCAGAGAAAGAACTACAGGGCCTGAATGCAGATGAAAGCAGACTATTCGCTCTCTCTCTTTTATGTTTTGTTTTTTCTTTCTTGTGGTTCATTCCATTGGCTATAATTCTTCTTTACAACATGACTAATGTGAAAATAAGTTTAATATGAAAATATATGTAGAGCCCATATTAGATTGCACACCATCATGAGGAAGGGGGAGGAAAGGGAGGGGGAGAAAATTTAAAACTTGTGGAACTGAATGTTGTAAACTAAAAATAAATAAATTGTAAAATAAAAGAAAGGGTCAGATTCTCCCCAAGGTTCTCTATTTAACCCCCACAGCATAGTCAATGATCCTTGATTCCCCCACCCTCCAACAAGAAGAAGAGAAGGGGAGGGGAAAGGTTGGGAATACGGTGGTAGAGGCTATAGGCAATAGGAGAGAGGGACCACAGTAATAGGATCCTGGTGGAAGAAGGCTTCATGGAGCTAGTGAAATCCATGACGCCTGAGATGACAGGCCAAAAGAAGAGCATCTCACAGGTGTCTGCCACCCATGGTGGCCTGGGGCAACACCTAGATACCTCATCTAGTTACAATACTGGCTCAGCAGGGGCCAGACAAATCTGACTCAACTAGGGTGCTGTGTGGGTGATATAGGCGCTGGGCTTGGAGTCAGGGAGACCTGAGATCAGATCTCACTTCAGATACTTCCTTAGCTAGGTGACTGAGCAGCCTCAGGTGCCTTATCTGCAAAATGGGGTTAACAATAGCACTGACCTCAGAGCTATCTGAAGGATCAAATGAATGAGCATATGATAGCATTTTGCAAAGCTTAAAATGCTGTATAATATATTATTACATATTAACATGTTAAAATATATTAGTAGTATATATTATTATATATTAACACTATAAAATAGTAACATAATATTGTATTAATATTATAATATATTATTATGATACAAATTTGAGAAATAGTCCCTATCCTCATTTAATTATAAAGACAAAATATATACATATGAAATAGATAATATATGATAGTTACCTAAATAAATGTTGCCAAAAAGAGTTCAGAGATGAGGGAAGGGATCGATGTAGGACAGAGTGGTAAGAGAAGTTAGCTTCCTGTCAATTCTCTCTCCATAATTTCTCTAATTCTTCTCTTCCCCACTCTTACCACCCTAGAACAGTCCTTTCTTTACCACCTGCCTAAATGATTACAATAGCCTTCTAACAGGTCTTCCCACCTCTGCTCTCTATCATCTCTGTTTCTGATCTATCTTCCTTCACATATTATAGAACTCATCATCCTTCTGCATAGATCTGATCATGTCACTACTCCTCTGCTCTAAAATCTCCAACTCCCTATTGCTTACTGAGTCAGTCAGTCATCTAGTATTTACTTAGTGTCTACTATGTGACAAGCACTCTACTAAGTTCTGGCGTAAAGTCCTTTCTCTGATATTCAAGGAACTCTGAAATGTGTTATCATTTATTTCCTAGCCTTATCTAGATCTTTTGTCCCTTCTACTATATGTTACTCTTCAGTCAAGATTCTCAGACTTCTTGAACATGCACCTCTATGCCCCTAGGACACCATTCTCATGTTTGGGGTGTCCTTCCTTCCCCTCTTTAAACAAAAATGTCCAGAAAAGCTTTAGGTAGTGTTTAGAGCAGGTGTTCTTAAGCTGGGGTCTGTGAGCTGTTAAAGAAATATTGTAATATTTTGATATAATTGTTTTTTGTGATCCTATGCATTTTATTTTATGCCATTAAAAACATCATTCTGAGAAGCATTCCATAGGCTTCACCAGAGTGCCGAATGTATTCACGGCCTCAAAATGATTAAGAACTTCTGGTTGGAGGATGTCTGTATGACGTCAGTGATGCTATGTCTGGTACTAGCTACATACGAACAGTATGAATGAATTGGTCATTCCTGCTGGGGAAAACTGAAAGCATCTAGTGCCCAGTTAAGTAAACTGATACACATGGTGGCTTGCCCAGATATAGAACCCTCAGAAAGGCGGGGATTCTTTCAGACATACACCCTGTGAGGGGGTAGGAGATTGGGGGGGACAGTGAGGAGAAGGGAGTAGTGTTTCAAATTAAGATGCACACACTGATTATCTATGCACTATGCATCCTGCCCTGTGAGGCTGGCTAAGTGGCTCAGTGAATAGAATACTGGACCTGGAGTCAGAAAGACTTGAGTTTAAATCTGCCCTCAAGACACTTACTAGCTATGTGACCCTGGGCAAGTCACTTAACCTCTGTTTGCCTTAATCCTCTCTGGAGAAGGAAAAGGCAAATCACTCCAATATTTTTGCCAAGAAAACCCCATGGACTGTATGATCCAGGGTCACAAAGAGTCAGACATGAGTAAACAACAATAATCGTACCTTGTGTTACCTGTCACAAGGGGCATATAGAAAGAGCCTAGTGCTTGGTCCCTATCCTACAAAACGTGAGGCCAGGGGAAAGAAGCTAATAATCCATTCCAGGAGACAAATTTTCCAACCCAAGTGAATTGGTGTGAAAACAATTTAAGAGAGTGTTTGATTATGTGCTAAATGGTGAAGGGGCTTTTGTTTTTCTCCTGATTCAGAACAAATTCTCTTCCTATTCCCCAGTTCTGTCAGCAGAGAGCTGAGTCAGACAAAAGAGCTGACTGCTTGTCTAGTGTCTTGTCCTCCAGGTAAAGTGGCCAGATAAAAAGAAAGATTTTGCGGAAACGAATTAGAATTTTCTAGGGGGTAAACAACAGAATGGGAGAGAGTGTGTGGAGAACCAAGGTTGGCTGTGCTGTAAAAATAAGGCTAACAATTAAATTTTTAAGATAGGAATACTGCAATCACTATTTCTCTGTTGGATCTAAGTAACCTCATTGTTGGAACTTAACACATATTATCCAGAACCTGTGCAAACAAATTTAAGGAGGTAAAAAAAAATAGTCTGGATTTATATAGTCAAGGAATCATCAAGCACTTATTAAGCCCTTACTATACACCAACAGATTTCAAACTCTTGGATGAGTTAGGGGGCTGTCTACCCTAAGCATGTGAAGACTGTCACAGGCCAAATGGGCAGATGAGAACAATTTACTCCAATAGCCATGAAAGTGGTTGAAGCAGGAGTTGTAAGAGCTGGATCAGGCCTCAAAGAAGCTGAGGTCATCCTTTGAATGCTGGGTGATCTTCAGTTGCCCTGAGGTTTGTCTTGTCCCTGGACTTCAGTGACTCTGGGAAGAGAGAGTAAGGCTGATGACTTTGTACCACTCTAGTCAGGGTGACTAGAGATGGCTCAGGATTCAGTGGATGAAAACAAGACTCTACGATACTTCTTAACGGCAATAATAATGGCTGATATTTGCATACTGTTTTATGGTTTAGAATTGCTTACACATATTAACACATTTGACCCTCACCAACTCCCCAGAGGTAGACAAGACAGAGAGGGTCCATGAAAGTATTTAGCCTTAATGCTCCCCAAAGAAATGAAGTATTTTAATATGCCTGTGATGAAATATATATTATTCCTTGTATAACTAAAGAGAAATAACTTTTGCCTTAGGCTATCTCATCTACTAGATAGCAAATTTCCTGAAGGTAAGGACTTAGATTTGTTTATTTGTGTATCTCCTCCCCAGTCCTCAGAATAGTGACTTAGAGGTTCTTAATTAATTTTTACTAACTGATACCAAACCCTCTCTCATTTCTATTCAAATAGTTTTTTAAATGATAAGGATAGAGATTGGATTGTATTTTTCTTTGTATTTCCGGTACTTAGCCCAGTGCCCTAAGTATTTAATAAATATTTGTTAATTGTTAATTGACACTAAGCAGTCAACCAACAAGCATTTATTTAGTGCTTACTGTGTGCTGGGCATTGGGCTAACTGCTGGGGGTAGAAAGAAAGGTAAAAACCAAACAAACCACATAGTAAGTCCCTCAAGAAGCTTATATTCCAACAGGGGATACAACATATAAATTAATAGATACATAAAAGACATATACAGAGGAGGGTTAGGTTATTTTCAGTTATGAAGGAACTAGCAGCTAAAAAAAAAAATGGGAAAGGCCTCAAGAAAAAGAATTTGAGGTAAGAATTAAAGGAAGCCAGGGATTCTGGGAGGTAGAGGGAAGAAGGAAGAACAGTCCAGGTATGAGGCATGGAGAAAGGAGATAGAGTGTCCTGTAGCAGGAATAGAAAGTAGGCCAGTATAGCTGCTTCACAGAGTATGTAGGGGGAAATAGATTGTTAATTGGTGGTCTTTGGAACCAATGATATCACTGAGTAAAGTCCTGACTCACTGGTGAATTGGATTTAAATGTGGCAGTGTTGCACAAAATCATTAGTCTCATTCTTTTTGCTAGAGTCACTGAAGTCTAGTGGCAAGACAAAACACAGGACAACTGGAGACAGCCAAGGAGGCAGTGGATGACCTTGGCATCTTCCATGCCTGACCAAGCTCTAAATGCTTCACAGAACCCGCTTCAGCCATCTTCATAGCTGTTGAAATAAATTGTTCTCATCTGCTCGTTCTTCCTGGCCGAGTATTCTCATATTTGGGGGTAGACATCTCCCTAACTCTGCCCCCCTCCCCGCAAGGATTTGAGGTCGGTCAGTTACCCTCAGGTAGAATCTGCCAATATGGTTTTATCTGGGTGTGACCATTGCCCATACTATAGCTTCTTGGAAATTGTAAGAAGACTGGAAAAGTAGGAAGGGGTTAATTTGCAAAATTCCAAACAGAGGATTTTATATTTGTTCTTGGAAGTAATATGTAGGAACTGGGCTTTATTAAATGTGAGGAGGGGGTCAAGTCCCCTTGACATCATAATGGCTACATTTTAGGAAAATTAGTTTTAAAAATATATATATTTTGGTTGCATTTTGAGTTCTGAACTGTCTCCTTCCCTTACTTCCCATCCTGCACTAGAATAGGCCACCACTGGACACAGATTTATATATATGTATATGTACATATATATATGAAACCATACTATGTATATGTATTTATATTACTCAGAATAACTTGATTATTCAAAATTATTCTTTGGACAATATTGCTGTTACTGGACTCAATGCTCTCTTGGTTCCGCTCATTTCACTTTTCGTTATTTCATACAATGTTTCCACATCTTTCTAAAATCAACCAGTTCATCATTTCAGGAAAATCATTTTGGCAGCTTTGTAGAGAGACTTGAGACCAAATAGAAGACTATTGCAATAGTCGTGAGAGGTGATAAGAGCCTGAACGAGGAGGTTGGCTGTGTGAGTAGAAGGGAAACCTATTTGAGAGATAATGTGAAAGCAGCAACAAGATTTGACAAAAGATTGGATATGTGGAGTGAATGTGGAGGGAGGAGTTGAGAATGATGGAAAAGTGGTGAGCCTGGACTATTGGGAAAAGGATGATACCCTTGACAGTAATAGGACAGTTGCTTTTTTTTTTATTGATTCAGAAGAATAAAGAGCCTTAAATACCTAAATAGTCCAGAGGCGCTACATAAAAATCCTTTTAAGGTTGTTTCCAACTCCACACATTGCCCCCCCACCCCCAACTGACACTATGCAATGTGATTTTATGATCAGGTTTTTAATGCAACACATTGCTAAGGTGGTAAACCCAGACTGGGAACCTAGGGGCACCACTGACAGTAATAATGTAGTTTGGGAGAAGAGACAAATTATGAGTTCTGTTTTGAACATGTTGAATTTAAGATGCCCATATCCTTTCTATTTTGAAATGTCTAATAACCAATGGGTGATGAGGGAAGCTGAGGAAAGAAAATTGGAAGAGAATTGCCTATCATTAACAATTCATAATCTTAGGGACCTTCAGCATGTGTCAGAGGTGGGACTTGATTCCAGGTCTTCCTGATGATATGACCAGCTCTCTTGCTTTACTATGCCATGCTGTCTCTGTCTTTTCTTAAAGCAAATATATTATTTTGCCAAGTTATTTTCATAACACAATCATTTTAATAACAGTGAGTCTTCTTAAAACTTTTTTAAGTTAAAAGAAATTGTTTTAACACTAATATTATAATAAATATGTAATATATGTATATATTATATATAATGTAATATAATAAATATTATTAAAAATAATAGTGAGTCTTTACCAATATGTCATGGGGAGGGATTGAGGAAGAAGAGGATGCTTAACTCCAAACAAATGGGACCAACAAAAAATCCAGTGTGCATGAGATGATTTTTAGTCAGAGTTATACTTAACTGTCCTGGAAAACCCATGGGAAATGCATATGGCATTTTTGCAGAGCAGGAAGGCAACTGGAGCATTTGATGGAGGACTTTCCAATGTGGGACTGGGGAGGAAGGACAGGATTGTATGTTGGGAATGCTTCTTTGTTGGGGTTTTTTTTTTCCCCTTTCGACTTTGTTCCAGATTTGCTTTGCAGTCTGGGCCAGACACTTTATCTTTCTATTCACCTTAGTACACCTTCCGTAAAATGAGATCCCTGAGATCAGTCTGAGATAGTAAAGAAGCTTGTAGTGATAGCTAGATCACTGGAATCCTCCTGAGACACCCCCTTCAGACACTGCCTCCCCTCTTCTAGGAGCTTAAAAAAGTGAACTGCATCATGGGTGCATTTACATATAGGATTGTTGATTCAGAACTAAAAGAGATCATAAAGGTCATCTGGGCCAATCCCTTCATTTTTAAAAAGGAAATTGAGGTCGAGAGGAATTATATGACTTGCCCAGACAGGTTTGCAAACAACCTCAGTGGGAAGGTTCTTAACATACAGTGTCTCTAATTTTGAACTTTGGGCATCTAGTACAAAGGCATTCACAACTGGCTACCTCTTTGATAATGACTATCACCTAGTCCAAGTAAATTTAGTTTCAAACAAGATAACAGTAAAAAAAAAAAAAAAACAATAGGATCACAGATTTAGTGCTGTAAAGGACCTTACAATCTTACAGATTTTACAGATGAGGAAACTGAGGCCCAGACAGGTTCACTGACTTGCCCATGATTACTCAAGAAGTGGCAGGTGGTACTTTATATTATATCTCTACCTGCAAAGAGAAGTAGAAGAGAGCCTGTAACATTCAGCCTCTCTACCCCTCCAATTTTTTTTTCTTCTAGCAACAGTAGCAGGATGCAATGCAATAGCCCTGGAATGAAAGGATTGGGATTCGAATTCCAACTCTATCATTTGTTCTACTGGTAGAACCTTGAAAGAATCCTCTAAGTCTCTGTGTTTTAGCTTCTTTATCTGCAAAATGGTAGATTAGGGATTTTTAACCTGTGATCTCTCAAAGGCTCTTTTATCTACAGGAATCCTATGAACTATAAATTTTATTCTGCTCCTCTGAAACCAGAAATCAGAGGGGGAAAATTGGGGGCTAAGATACTGGGATTGGGGGGCGGGGTACAGAGTAGAACAGGAAAAGATTCAATTCACTTCAATAAATGTATTACAATGAGGGGGTAATTGTTAGGCAGTCAGAATTTGAAGAACATTCTTGGCTAGATGAGTGCTGAGTTTCTTCTTGTAAACAAAGTCAAGTTCTTACAAGAACAAATTCTCTGGATCTGATGTCTGTTTATAAAGTCATGTTTACTTTGCTTACCATTTGAAGCTTACTCCCCATTTGGCTCATTTATCATACAATCCCTTATGAAATCTTTTATTTTTATTTCATTTTAAGTGTCATTTACCCAGTTAGATCCTAAATTCCTTGAGGGCAGTGGCCCAGTCTTACACTACTTCGAATGTTGTACAGTGGGGCACAAGGATGAAACACAGAATTGATAATAAATATTTGTAGAATTTCAATTACAAGTAGAAAAAAAAAATAGGCCAATTCCACCATTTATGGCATGTTCATGAGAAATATAAACAATGAACACTGAACATGTTTTTAGTGAAAAACCTAATGGAAGGAGGCACATGGAAGTGCAAATACATGCTTTCTCTTTGGTCTGAGTGCTTTCTCCCAAAATCCTTTGTCTTCCTTTTCTGACATAAGACCCTTGAATAGGAATTCCTGGACACTTGGAAAGAAATATTTCATATTTCAAGTATAATGTGCTATTAAGAGTAACAACTTCTGACATAATGTTTCAACCTTAACAGTATGCAATAGGGCATCTCAATCATCTTTTTGTGTCTCCCATCTGCCAAGTCACCATTGCCCCCAAGAAGTCTTACATGAGTTTCATGAACTCCAGCTCACAAGGTGACAGAGGCTTCTAAAAGGAAAATTTAAGAAGCCACCCCAAATCTGGACCGTACATCCAGAAAGGTAGCAGGGATAGGGACTCAACAATTGTGCAACACAACAAACATTTAAGTGCTTACTATAAACAAGGCAGCTAGGTGGTGAAGTGGATAGAGTGCAAGGCCTGCAGTTCTTAAGTTCAAATCTGATCTCAGATACTTGCTAGCTGTGTGAACTTCGGAAAGACACTTAACCCTGTTTGCCTGAGTTTCCTCATATATAAAATGAGCTGGAGAAAGAAATAGTAAACAGTTTTGGAATCTTTGTCCAAAAAACCCAAAAGACTTCATAAAGAATCAAACCAGTCTGAATAACTAATAAGCAAGGTATTGTGTTAGGTGCTGGTGGAGGGGTGTGGGAGGGAAATATAAAATATCAAGTCTCCACCCTGAAGGAGATTACAATTTAGGGATGCTGGAGAAGGGATGAAACCCATACAAAAATAGTTTCACTACAAGTCAGAATGTAATAAATGTAAAGGAGAGAAAAGATCCCCCCAAATATTGTAAGAAACTTGGGGATGCTATAGAGAGATGAGTGCAGACAGAATACTTTTTAAACTTTGTGTTGTTTTTTTGCAACCTGCCTAATATGGAAATATTTTTTACATAACTTCCTATGTATAATTTATATCAGATTGCTTTCCTTCTCAGTGGGTGGGGGAACAGCTGGAGGGAGGGAAGATGGAACTCAAAATGTAAAAAAAAGAATGCTAAAAATAAATAGATAAAAAAATAAAATAAATGGAGTTTGGAGGGCAAGATTTCCTTTAGCTTGGAGGTCAGGAAGTATGAATCAGGGAAAGGCTTCATAATATACCTGAGTTAAGCTTTGAAGAAAAAGGGCAGCATTGTGGAGGGAGGCCTCCCAGGCATTAAGTACAAATGGTTTGCACAAACTGAATAGGAATTCCTGGACACTTGGAAAGGAATTGTTCATATTTCAAGTACAACGTGCTATTAAGAGTAACAACTTCTGACATAATGTTTCAACCTTAACAGTATGCAATAGGGCATCTCAATCATCTTTTTGTGTCTCAAAAGAGTGTTTCATTGATAATACACAAGGAGACATTGGAAGTCTTGGACTGCATGCAGCTGCTAACAGGTTCACTGTTGATCTGGTCAGACAGGCAGGCAGCTTCTGGGGGTTAATAATCATCTTTATTCTATTCTAGTCTTCTCAAAGGGTTTGTGGGAGAACCAGCTCCTACAACACTCCCTAATCACCCTTCTTGAAGGGGTCAATCCAGACAGGCACACTTGTGCTTCCCCTAAATGCCCTCAAGCCTCCATAGGGGCCAGTTGAGACACACACAAATTCCCTGTGCCTTTTCCCCCTCCGTGGATTTCTCCCCATTTGCTGAACAATGCCCACTTGCTTTTATACGGACAAAGACAGGCAACTTGCCAACATTAAGCTCACAGGTTAACTTTAGCAATATAATCATTCTGTGCAAGTGTAGTAAATATCAATTATGTCACTCCCATATCTCATGGCGCAACCTCAGTAGGACTGCCTGTCACTATGATTCTAAGAACTATTATCTAGACTCCTTGGGACTATTCTGGGAGTAACTATCTAATAACTATCTAATACCTGGAAACTAGACATTCACATGGCCATGGATCCTGAGAAACTAAAAGGATAACAAAAACCTCCTTACAATACAGGAGAATAGCTTTTAGTTTCATAGGTAAATTGCTGGAAGGAATCTTAGAAATAATTGAATACAAACCCTCTAACTCTGGGAGTTATCTTCAGGAAACTGAGACAGAGAGGTTGTGACTGTTAAGGTCATACTGGTAATATAGGGGTAGAAGGTGGACTCAATTGAACCTAGATCCTCTGACTCTAGGACTGCTCCCCTTTTCCATTGTCCCAGGTTAGGAGTCAACTTCCAGCAATGGAGTGAAATAAGATGAACCCAAACCACGCAGGCCTTGAATTCCAGGCTAAGTCATTTATATCTTATCTGGTAGGCCAAGAGGGCAGATAAAGGTGCACTGGAGAGAGCATGGGGCTTGAAGTCAGGAATATTTGACCTCAAATCTGGCCTCAAACACTTACTACGTGATCCTGGACAAGACATTTAACACCTATTTACCACAGTTTCTTATCTGTAAAATGTGGACATATGGGGGAAGGAAATAGCACAATCTTTGCCAAGAAAACTTGTGCTTGTCCATGGAGATCAGGAAGAGTCAGAACAAGCCATGAGAATCTACTAGGGGCTTTCTAGCAGCCATGGGGCCCTACTAAAACTGTTACTTTAAGGTTCTTTGAGTCACGCCCTTGATGAATGATAGAGGGTTAATGAAGAAATATTAAATGCTCTCAAAATATTGAAACTGGAACCGACAAAGTATCTGGAAACCCAGGAGTTCTTTTCAAAGTTTAGAAAAAGAAGTTATAGGGAGAGGGCAGAAGAAGGAAAGACACCCCTCCATTAGGTTTGAGATCCTGTCAAATCCTTTTGAACTTCAAATCCTCTCCGATCCCAAGTTCAAGACTTTTCCAATCACGACCACCCACTCGGGCACTGAGATTTCCCTTACGTCACCAATGCTTTATGGCCACGTGGTGGCCACATGTAAAAACAAGAAAGCGGTGACATAATGGGGCAGTCACGCCAATCACGGGCGTTATAACACTGATCTTGAGATGGGGAGATGAATTTGCCCGATGCCTATGGAAGGAAACCGTGGCTACAGCGGCTCGGAACAGCTTCTTTTGCGAGTCAGGGCTGAACTTGACTGGGGACCCGGGTGAGGCTCCGCAAGCTGAAAGAAGCCCCTCCAGATCTGCTAGGAAAGGGGAGAAAACGCCTCTGCTCCCCCTGTGAATGCCACACACCTAAGGGGGAGACTTGGGGGAGGAGCCGGCAGGCGAGATGGGAGTGGGGGGTGGGAGAGTGAAGGAATGGGAGGGAGAAAGGGAGAGAAAAAGACGAATGATACGGAGATAAAGGGGGAGGGAGATTGGCAGAGAGAAATACAGGAGGGAGGGAGAGGAGAAAGGCAGAAGGGGGAGAGAGAGAGATTGGGAAAGAGGTAGGAGAGAAAGGCCGTGAGGAGGAAAGACTGAAAGAAAGATACTGAGAGATGTGGGGAGAGGACGGGGACACAGACAGACAGACACTCTCTCTCTCTCTCCCCGGGGTGGGGGGCGGGGGGCGGGGGCAGGCGCGAGCACTCCGGCTTCCCCCCGCCAGCCCCAGGCTGCTCCACGCGTCCCCTCCTCGGCGCGCCACCGCCAGCACAACATTCCATTTATAAATAACACCCACGTGTGCTGGTAAATAAGCGCGCGGCGGCCGCGCAGCGTAACACGCGAGGCTCCCGCCGAGCATGCGCCGGCACGCCCGCCCCTCCCCTCCGCACGTGTCCGCCGACTCCCCTAGCCCCGCCCCAGCTCCACTCAGTCCCCTCCCACCGCTGGCCCCCGGGGCTCCGGACACCGCCCACCAGCTCCGGGCTCGCGAGCCTCCGGGGTCCTAGAGCTATGCTGGGCCGTGGGCGCGCCGCAGGGAGCGCTCTGCCTGCCGGTCCTCTCCCTGCAGGAGGCGCAGGCGAAAAAAAAAATCTGTTTCTGGCTCGCGCGCCCTTTTTCCCTCCTCCATCCCACGGCTCCTGAGGATTTTACTCGATTGTTTATTATTGGCGGGGCGGGGGAGGGGAGTGGTGGAAAGGGGCGGGAGATGGGAGGCCGGAGACTGGAGCCTAGGGGCCTGGGCCAGTCAGAGTGCGGCGTGGCTTGATGGGTAAGACGAGCAGCGAATGGTGGCGCGGCAGACGGCGCGGCGGTCACGCGCTTATTGATACAATGACATCATCTGTTTGTACGCGTCGAACTAGCTTGGTGCAGGGGCGGGACCGCACGTCACTTGAGTGACTGACCCTCCGCAAAGCTCTGAGTCCTCGGGCGCCTACTGCTTGGGGAAGTGGAGGTGGGGCCGGGGGCGGGAGGGGGTAGAGGGGCGCGGCTCGGCTGCCAAAACCCAGTGGATGCGCTTTTGGACCATTCCTGATCGCAGATGTTAAGGACCTGAGTGCTCGCGGCTCGCGTGTGCCCAAGAAGTTCCCTGAGACTTTATGTAATAACGATAATAAATAACGTGTGTGACTTAAGACAAGCTGATACTTAATTTCCACTTAGCACATGTAAAGAAGTGCCCAAGTAACCTGGCGTCCAGCTTTAGGCTCACGTCCATAATGCAAGGAATGAGTGGTGAAAGATGTTCGCAGGAGAAAAATCTATTTAGAAAGAGAGCGAATATACGTAATGACTGTATTAAATGTTGTACTATATTATAATATAAATATTAAGTATAGCATAAATATATACTGTATCAGAGCAACTTAAAAAGTCATTATTTTCCAAGTGTGCGATTATCTGCCTCTGCTTTTCCATTCAAGTATTCTGCCGGTACTAATTACTTCGTCCCTCTCTTCCTCTCCCCCCTCCCTTCCTCACCCCCCCGTCATAAAACCCATTAAAAGGAAGCCTAGTTTCCTTCATGAACAATCGTGTATAAATCGTGCATCTGAACTAGGACGTTTACTTTGTGTGCCTACATGTTGGGGAGCCCACGAGGGCCCGTACATCAAATCAAAGGGTTTCTGTTTGTATCAGTCTGTGCTAGTGGCAATCTCTTCCTCGTGGTCATGCAGTATATGCGGTGGGTCCCTTAAACCCCGGCCTAATCACTCGTGCAATTCTTCAGCCAACGTGTTAGTAAGGAAAAGAGCAGTTATCACATCCCTCATCTTCTCTGGAGCTCATTAGTGAAGGAGGAGATACTGAATCTCCTCCAAAGAGCACACGAAGGAGCTCTCAACTGTGGGTTCCAACTGTACTGCATCCTGTGTACCCAGCTCCACGGAAGTCCTGAATGAAATTCCCCAAAAGCAAAACACTTTTACACCAGGTCATAGTTTCCTGGTTCTTGGGAAGTGCGGCCGGAGAGATGGAGGGAGAGGCTGACACGGTAGCTGGCAAACGAATCCATTCTTGCCCTTGCGGGAACGTTCCTGGTAATAAAGATCTCGGCGAAGTTTCTCAGCTCTCGGTTACCCCCGAGCTTTCTCCTCCCCTTCCTTGTCCAGCGTGGGCGCGCACGCACACACATACACACACAGACACAGACTCACATTTCCCCCCCCCCCCCTCCCCGCTGCCTGCCTTCTCGGTCCTCCCTCCCCCTGGGCGGGGACCTGTCTGCTGTCAGCTTAGGTTGAGGCTCCCTGCGTGTGTCTATAACTTTGTGTTGCTGCTGCTGCTGGTTGTTAGGAGAAGGAATGTGGAAGTCAGCAGCGTGGAGGGTGACAGGCTGCCCGTGCAAGCTGCAGGAGCGGCAGCAGCAAAAATCTAAACCCTTCTCCCGCGCAGATTCTTCTCTTTCTCTTTTCTGCATTTTTGGGAGACGTGCAGAATTTTGCCTTCTCCCCGATCGTTTTTAAAGGGAAGGTGCCGCGGTAGACACAGGAACTATGCAACGGGGTTGCTGCTTTTCTCTCCTGTGACTCCGGATCTGTTTTTGAACAAGCTCAGGTTCTTCCCTTTCCCCTCCCCTTGACTTTGTCTTTTTCTCCCCCTCCGCTGTCTTCCCCAATCCGCCCCCCCTCCCTTTTTCCCTTTCTAGTGTTTTTTAAAGGACTTGAGTGAAGGGGGTGGGGGGAGAACTGTCAAGATGGCAGCAGCAGGAGCAAGGAGGTTACGAATGTGTTAGTACTGGATCTTCTCGCAGCCTTAGGGGAGACTTGAAGCTTCCAGACCTGTTGGAAGATTTTTGCTTTGATTTGCCTTTTTTTCTTGGGAGGCAAACGACGTCAGCAAGAGCATTGCAAAACAAAACACCAAAGTGGTTTTTCCTTGCCCAGTTCAGCTTCTTGCGTTCTGTTCCTTTGATTTTTGAAAGTATCTCGGACCGGGCGGGCATGAATTTAGATGCCTATTAATCCTCCCCTGCTTCTGAGTCGAAACGAGGAGAGAAAGGAACTGAGGGGGGAAAAGTCACCACGGTAATGCGAGAGCTCTAACCTCGTCTGCGGAAGCAAGAAAGAAGCCTGAGCCGCTCTCTGATGGATACAGTGTAATTTCTGCGGTGTGGGGGCCTCGTCGTCGGTGGGAGGTGGAGGTCCGAGAAAGATCGGAAGGCGCTACCGACTTCTCTCCCCTGCCACAGAAGGAAGCACTTCTCCGTCTGCACGGAGTGCAATATAAACAAACACACTCCGAGTAGCAGAGCAGGCACCGAGCTGCACCGCTCAACTGCGTTTGGCTGCTCCTCGCTTTAAAGGGACAACCCTCCCGGTACCCTCCTCCCCCAGCTCCTCACTTCCCCCTCCCCCCTCCTGCTCTCCCTGCTCACCCCCACCCCTCCCCCTCCCTCCTCCGCCCCACCTTCCTCCCTTCTTCCAACGCCCCAGCCACCTTGTCCAGGAGAGACCTGCCCATCTGACCGCCGCTGGGGGGAGGGGGTTGCCCCATCCGTGCCTAACCTCCGATTGTCTCCACCCCCACCCCTCCCAGCCCTCCCACCCCCCCGCCCCCTCCGGCGGCGCCTGCTTTGGACTGGGAGTCGCTCGCTCGCCCAGGTTCACGGGAAGGGACGTTTCCAGGTCCGCCCGTTCCCCTGGCTTGGCGAGGGGCTGATCTGGGGAGAGGAGGCGGCGGCAGTCCAGGGCCGCCGGGGACTCCATTCCAGCTCCGATAACCAACTCTCTGCCCTGTTTCCCTCCTTTTCTCCCCCCCCAGCCCTCCTCCCTGCAGGCAGCGATCCGGATCCCTTAGCCCGTCCTCCCCCCTCCCCTCCCTCCCTCCCCCACTTTACCCCGCCCCAGCCCGAGAGCCCGGAGGAGAACCGCCGCTCGAGCTAGAGAGCGAGCGAGCCCAGGAGCTAGAGAGCGAGCGAGCCCAGGAGCGAGCCGCAGCAGGCACAGGGCAGCCCGAGGGCCCGGGCGGCGAAGATGGCAGAGGCGCCGTCCTCCCCGGCCCCGCTCTCGCCCCTGGAAGTGGAGCTGGACCCGGAGTTCGAGCCCCAGAGCCGGCCCCGCTCCTGTACGTGGCCCCTGCAGAGGCCCGAGCTGCAGGCGAGCCCGGCCAAGCCCTCGGGGGAAGCGGCCGCCGACTCCATGATCCCCGAGGAGGAGGACGACGACGAAGACGACGACGGAGGCTGCGGAGCCTCCGGGGGCGGCGGCGGAGCCGGTACGGCCGTGGCCATGGGCGGCGCGGGCGGCGTCCTCGGCCCGGGACGGCGCCCCGAGGAGGCGGCCCGGCTCCTGGCCCCGGGAGGGCCGGACTCGGGGTCCGGCGCGGCCCCCGGGGCAGGCGTGCTGAGCGGGGGGCAGCAGGCGCCTCCGCAGCCTCCGCAGGCGCCGCTCGCGCTGCCCCCTCCGCCGCCGCCGCCGCTGCAGCCGCCGCCGCCGCAGCCGCAGCCACAGGGGGCGAGCGGGGCCGCGGGGCAGCCGAGGAAGTGCTCCTCCCGGAGGAACGCGTGGGGAAACCTTTCCTACGCCGACCTGATCACCCGGGCCATCGAGAGCTCCCCGGACAAGCGGCTCACCCTGTCCCAGATCTACGACTGGATGGTGCGCTGCGTGCCCTACTTCAAGGATAAGGGCGACAGCAACAGCTCGGCGGGCTGGAAGGTGCGTACGGACCGAGCCCCGGGGGTCGGGGGGAGGCGCGCCAGCACTTTCACCGGCGCTTTTGCGGGTGGTGGAGGCAGTGTGAGAGGCTGCAGATAAGGCGATGTGTGTGCGGGGGGGGGGGGGGGGGG
>CM053770.1:385594126-385643577 GCA_028658325.1 Potorous gilbertii | reverse complement strand
TGCAGTGCTGAGGGGAGGGGAGGGGATGCAGTGCTTAGGGGAGGGGAGGGGGTGCAGTGCTTAGGGGAGGGGAGGGGGTGCAGTGCTTGTGGGAGGGGAGGGGGTGCAGTGCTTAGGGGAGAGGAGGGGGTGCAGTGCTTAGGGGAGGGAATGGGGTGTAGCAGTGCTTAGGGGAAGGGATGGGGTGCAGTGCTTAGGGGAGGGGATGGGGTGTAGCATGCATTGGGAGGCACTGGGAAGGGTGGGGGAAAGGGGTGGTGATGCGCAAGGACAATTTGGAGTGGTGGAGTCCCAAAGAGCTTCCTGGGATGAATTCCGGAGTTGGGGGAGGCTAAGGAGTAAATGGGAGGGTACCGGGGAGTTTAAAAAGGAAAGGTGGATGTGGCTGAGTTCCCTGGACAGCGCTGAGGCAGGTAGGTGGGAAGGGGGCCAACTTCATTTGGTGAGGACTATACGAGAAGGAGAGAGAGAGGGAAAGGGAGAGGGGGCGGGGAGAGAGAGATAGAGAGATAGTGTGGCCCAAGCGTCGGGAGAGATGTAGGGAGGTAGAATAGGGTAGGTGGATAGGTGAAGAAGGTGGATTTTGGGTTCCTTGCACTCCGGAGTTGAGTGTTCCTTTCTCTGAAGATAATGGGTGTCTACATGTAGTAGCTTGGCACACCATCATTGATCTAATGAGACAACCTGTGGACATTAGGTTTAAGTACAGATAGCAATTGTGACATACTGTACCTGTGGAAACATCAAATCCTTTAGAAAAGAAAGGGAGTACTTAGAGAAATCTTGGATTGCAGCCTAAACCTTTCCTGGCCTAAGCCCCTTTCCTTGCCTGGGTTCTCCTACCTTCTGTATTCATCTGCAATTCCTATTGCTTAAAGGATGCTTCCTAATGAGCCTTTTGGGCAGGAAGGAAAGGCTTGGACCATTAGGAACTTGGGCATTTATCTGAGGCTGCCCCAGTTCCCCAGCCTGACTTTGTTTTTTCAGCCTGTCCAGCACTTGTCTTCTGTCTGGACTTAGTTCAGAACCCGTCCCATTGCTAGCTATTAATACGCCAGAGCTCCAACGTTTTATCTGTGAGATGGGGCAAGGACGCCTTGGTGGCGGGCAGAGGAGCAAAGAGAGACGGAGACTTGGATAATGGCTTCTACCTGTAAATGAACCGGGAAGAGGGAGACTCCTGTTCTTTTTTGGTCTCTTGGGGCTTCGGGCACGTGGTTGAGAGGGAGGTGTGGAGAGGCCTATGATGTAATGACTCTTTCTGCAGTTGGGCATCTAGAGAAATTAACTCTGTGTCTGCTGGTTGCTCCTTTATTCTTGCAAATTCCCCCACTCTCCTCCCCAACTTCATAGAGCTGCCACTACAGAAAACAAAAACAAGGCTTCTGGTAGCAAGACAGCAATGTACCCATATTATGAGGACCTGGATTCAAATCCTGCCTTTTTGATTTATCTGTGTGACCTTGAGCAAGTCACTTAACCACGACTTGGGCCTTAGCTTCCTCTCTTATAAAACGGGTTGGGGTTGGACTAGACTAGCGTCTGAGATCTTTCAACTCCAGATATGTGATCCTTTGGTCATATGTAAAACTTGATTTTTATTAATTGGAAAAGAAGCAATCCTCCTTTTCTGTGCTTATATTTGGGAATTTTGTCTCCTCACCTTCCTACAGAAAGCTTAAATGGTTGAGGTCTGAGAAAGAATTAAATTGAGAAAACCATTTCAGGAGAAAGACTTGGCCAGAAAGAAAATTATATTTTATTTTGCCTTTATAAGGGTTTTGAAAAGAAAATGCTTTGCTTTTTTTTTTTTTTTGCCAGGAAGATACTGTCAAGGCCTTGTTTCACAGAACTTAAAGTAAATTGCTAGTTTTAGAACCAATCTGTGAATCAGTTTCCTTCAGTATATTCCTATACCTTACCAAATATTGAATGGTGTTGCAGCTTTGCAAAGGTAAGTCAGTTGTGTGAAACAAGTGCTGTTTCCCAATGAGGTGAGATTTGAGCAATTTAGTTTCTTCCAAATGCTAATAATGGGTAGCTTTAAAGACCAAGTTTTGGCGTGTGTGGCAGCAGCCCTTCTTTGGCCGTTGTTCATTGTCTTTTTTAGCATTACAAGGGAGGGGTTTGGAGCTTACAGGACCAGAAACTAATGATTTGGGAGTTTGAGAAAGTGGGAAGATATTCCGATTTTTCCTTTTGAATTCAGACGAATGCATTCTTTAGTTGGAGTTTAATTGCAAATGTAGAGTTTTTCACCCTCCCTCTGATTTTAAGATTAATAAGCCAAGAGGTTTATGTTTAAAGAAAGGCAGTAGGAAAGACGTTGACTTTGGTGCTAGAGCTGTTTCTGTGATCTTGGTCAAATGATTTAACTGCTTTGAAACTCAGTTTCTTTATCTGTGAATTGAGGAGTTGAATTAGATGATCTTTAAGATCTCTTCTAAGATTCTAGGGATACTAGGATAATAGTATTATTTTTTAATATCTATAATGATTTAACATGTATATATGTAAAAATATGTTCCTTTCACTAAAGTGGCTACAAATTGAAACTGACTTAATATGCCTTTATACAATTTTAAAATTTATAATATTGGATCATAACCTTTATAGTATTGGATCATAACCAATATTTTGTCTCATGGTTTCATATTTCCCTGCAACTCTCTCCTTTGTCCTTACTCATAACTTATGAAATACTCTAAATTGAAAGGTCAGATAATTATCGTCCTTGATAGTAAGTCTGGCCGACTTTCTGACTATTTTATTCAAATTTGGATACTCTACTTCTGTGTAACAAGTAACTAGAATTAGAGTTAATTTAAGACATGAAAACTTTGATCTTTGGAGACCATGGAGTGGTAATTGAGATCAAAAGTTTTTGTAAAATGACCTTCATTAATAGATGCAGCCAGGCAGGACCTACCAAATATTCTTTAAATGTGAGAGCCCTTTGAAACTGAGACTAGACATGAACACCCAGTACGACTAGTGGCCCCAGTTTGGTTTTCCAGCCTTTTTTTTGTTTGTTTGTCTGTGGTTTAGTGTGGGTGGAAGAGGAGGGAAAGAAGAGAGGTCAGGAGCTAATTGTGACCTATTTCCAGGCATCCTGATTTCAAGAGTTTGATTGCTAATGTGGTTAGTCATTCTGGAGGGATGGAAAGAGAGAGGAAAGGAAGTGTATGTGTGCCCGCTCGGGCATGTGGGCGCTCGCGAACTCTCGTTTGTCCCCCTGTCCATCCATGCTGTGCCTGAGAATTCAGATTCAGCTATTTTCATCTTATAGTGATGCATCAGTTCCTTGACATATAAAAAATGATCCAGGAAAATGGGCTAGAATTCCAGTATCCCTTGTTCCTCTATGTAAAATAGTACAAAAGCTAAAGTGAGTATACCTTATTGAATAAGGCTGTAAGTTATTCATTTCTTTGAAAATTAATTTGTTTTAAACAATAGCCCCACACAATCATGTGCACAAATATAATAATAAATGACTATATAAATTGTAAATTCCATTATTTACTCATCTCTTTTAAAAAAAATACACCTTACACTTAAAAATCTTTTTTTCTTAACAATAATTAAGATACATGAATTTTAAAGGCTTGTAACTAAATCCAGCACCTTGTTTTCAGTTTGGCAAATAATGTGAATTCTTGGATGCAATGTTCAGCAAGCATTTATTTAGCACCTACTATGTGTCAAGCACTCACTAGTTGAGATTGCCTAGTATTTTTGCCTTTTTAGTAAAAAAAAAAAATTAGCATTTTGACCACTCTTTCAGCTGATAGGTTAAGTCAGTTCAAAGAGAGAAGTTATATCTTTTATGTATGCAAAGACATAGATACTTTGAAAATATTAAGTAATAAAAGGAAAATTTTCAACATAGAAATCTGGGCACTGGATTCTTAGAAAATATTTGGCAATAAAAAGGTATGCTCCTCACTGGCAGAAGAAAAGTCTCATTTTGTCAGAAACCGGAAGCCCTGGGTACATAAGCTCTCAGGTATACAGTTCCCATTGAGGTGATAGCTATCTCTCAGGGACTCTCTTAACCAGGTTTTAAAGGAAAAATGAAGATTGAGGTATGGCTAAGAGAAGGAAGGAGGATAATTTCCTTGAATCCAGATTAGAGATGATCTGCACACATAGCAGCAGAACTCTCATCCTTCATTGAGACATTACTTAAAGGTTTGTTAAATTAGAAACCAGTAGTACTGTGTTATACTTCCCAGAACTCCAGGGCTCACCTGAGAAAGGCCTGACTTGCCATTACCCTCTTCATTTTCAGTGTTGGGAATAGGATTGATTATTCAGTGTGATGTTTCCATCTTGGTTCCCTTAGCATCAAAAGATGTAGTATATTTGATGATAGGAGTGATAGTGATGATGGATCTGGCAGGGAGAGAGAGAAATAGAGAGACAGAAGAGAGAGTGTGTATATGTATACATATATACACATACACTCCCATATATGTGCCCTTGTAATCTTTTCTAAGACATGGCAAAACCAGGGAGAGTTGCATGACCTTGCTTATTTCTACTCATGGTGTCCAGTGCTCTTTGAAATGAGTGCATCTGGTCTCGTTTCAAAGAACTTTATGACGGAAAGTGTTTTTCACTGCAGCTGTCCCATGTTATGTGTGTATATGTCTGTGTAGATGTCTGTGTGTTTTGTAACTGTCATCGTGATAAAGTTAGAATAATTTTCTCTTTGCTTCCAGAATCTGAACTCAGATGTTAAAGCAACTCAACTGAAGGGCTGCTTATGGCCATGTCTAAGGCTTCTTTTTGTCTTGTGCTTGGTATTTCTTGCCAAAAGGCTATTTTGTAATTTCCTTTAGCAGTGCTGTACTCGTCAGTGATTCTCAACGAATCTCCTTCCTCTTCCTACAGCAGCAGTACACTAGGGGGACCGTTTTTCCTCTTTTTCAAGCTGTTTCAAAAACTGATGAAATGAAGAAACTGACCCTTTTGTGTCCTTTGATCTGCAAGCCCCTGACTAACTCACATAAGGTCCTCTAGTGTCAGGCTTATCTTCTTAATGGAGCCATCGAGGACATATTTTTAGGAGATTTAGGCAAGTTCTACTTTAAGAAAATGACACCATGAAAAAATATCTTATAGCAGTCCGACTTAAAAAAAAAAACACATGAATTTTACTTGTTGTAATTCCCACTTGAAAGCTGCAAGATATTTCCATTTGGACAGTTGAAGAAATCCATCCTTCTCCTCTCCTAGTTCTTGGAAATTGTCTCTTTCTATCCAGAGGTCACGATGGAAAACTGTAAGAATATTTCCCAGAAGGGAGTCATCAGGCCCAGTCACCCTAGTTAGATACCGTGTTTCCCAGTAGCTAGTGCTACAAATCCCTAATAAAAATAGGACTCTAACCTATAAGTTAGGGGTCTAACTCTCATGGGGTTGTTGTAAGTAGGGCTTAAATGAGATAACATATATAAAATGCTTTATGATGCCAGTGATGACAGGATATAAAATAATCTGACTCATTTTTTCATCCTTGCTCATGCATACTCTCTAGGCCTGGGAGAGGGACTTACTCCTGACTTTGACCCCTTGTTTTTTCTCTTGACCTGGTATGACAGTGTAGTGGAAAGAATGCTGGATTTGGAGTCAAGACCTCGATTTAAATCATATCTCTACCACTTACTCTTGCAGGGTTACACTTGTTCTCCTTCCTCATTGTGTTCAAGGCCAGCCTCCAACACTGGTTTTGTGACCTGGGTATGTCACTTAATTTTCCAGCATATTGGACAGTCTCTAAGACTAGGACAACTTTCTCTAAATGGCAGAGGAAATGCAGACCTGTGTTGGTAGTGGGAACTTCCGCTTAGAACTTCTCTATACCAGTGAAGTCATGGGTCTAGGTCCTATCTGTCTCTGTTTGAGGGAACTGTGGTGGAGTGAAGAGAACTGAACTCAGTGATAGGAAGACCAGGATTGAATTCCTGCCTTTCCCATGTACTTGCTGTCTGCCTTTGGACAAGTCGCTTAACTTTGTAAGGACTAGAAGGTGCTGACCTACATTCGTAGAGGAAGTTTCCTTGTCAGGGGATTGATTCCTGATACAACTGATAGCACAGGTTCAGTCTGTATCTCCAGTTCCTTGTGGCTCTGGAAGGTAGATCTGCTGTACCTGTGTACCCTCAGGGAAATCATTTCACATTTCTGAACCTCAATTTCTTTGTAACATTTGGAGTTTGGACCCACATGACCTTTAAGATGTCCTCTGGTTTTAAATGTATTACCTGTGGGCATCTTTCTGTATCTTTGGCAGAATTGCCTCTTCCATTGGTATCCATCGACATTTTGCTGTTGGATAATTTAGCCCACATTCATTATAGCTTTGGGTACTGGAATCAGTGGGGTGTACATGATGAGTTGTTGCTTGAGGGTGTCACCCTTGAGTAGGGTGTGGCAGCAAGGATGAGAAAATCTACTATCAATGGTCCTGATTATAGACGGAGAGAAGGGAGTGGGGGAAGATACTGGGACTGCTATTGTCATAAGATCTGAGTATTTTCTGACTCAACATTAGAGCATCAGTTTTTCACAGGTGTAGGTCACCACATTGTTGACATATGTGGCTGTTGCAAGGCATAGGTCAACTTTGGCCTGTTATTGACCTTTCGTTATAAAAATATGGAACAGATACACATATTTTAAGATGTGATAAGCTATGTTAATATTTTACAAACCCACAAAAGCAGGTTATTTCAAATGGTATCTATGTCAACATGAAGGTAAATAGGGACAGTCTCAATAAAAGAGTGTGTGTGTGTGTGTGTGTGTGTGTGTATGTATGTGTGTATCTTTTTGGCAGTCTGCTCAAACCAAAAGAACCCTTCTTAGGATAATGTTTATAAATGAGTGAAATAAAATACATAGACAAAGGAAGCCAATTATGATACAGTGGTTATCAGAATTTTTTTTTAAGTTCATAGATCCCAGATTAAGACCCTGTGATAAATCATAAATTTAGAACTGGAAAGGGACAGTAGAAACAATCTAGTGTAACTCTTCATTTTATAGTGAGACCCAGAGAGATGAAGTAACTTGGTCAGGATGACGCAGATAATAAACTAATTGAGTCAGGATTTGAGCTCAGGTCCTATAACTCAAAGTTCAGCAGCTGTCTTCCTCCTAATCCACTGTATTATATACTGTTTCTGCTATTCGTTTATGTCTAGTGGCCTAGAGAATAGCCACATAAACTAGTCGTTAACTTCCTATCCATTGCCTCTTAGAACATGTTCAAGCTGATTTTAAGGACTCTTTCTTCCTAGGGCCCATTTTCTATTACTAGGTATATAGTTGTAGCTATTTGTTGATGGAAAAACAGACAATCAAACATTCTTTCTCCAGTGGTGACAGCATCCTGTATGTCAGAAGTCCTGGTTAGACCTACCCTTCTTTGCCTGTGCTCAGGAGCCAGGTAGATTATATTCCAGTGCCATGGAAAGTAGACTGGACCCCAGCAGGCCCAGGAGCTGTTAGATTACTAGATCAGGACTGAAAGGAACCGCAGAGGCCAATCTTGTCTGACTTCCTTCCTTTATAGGCCAGAACACTTAGGCCCAGGGAAGTAAGTGACTTGACTGAGTTTATATAGTAAGCATCCAGGACCTCTGACTCTAGAGCTTTGCTCCAAAGGGAAACTGGTTGTTTCCCTCATGATGCCCTTGGGGATTCAAAGCTGATTTAAGGGTAGCTTTCAGAGTTGAGTTTAGCTTGAAGCTCTTTATTTTGGAGCTGGAATAGACCCAAGCGCCTCCTAAATGGAGAAATCTCAGATCTAGAACAGAGGGTAGTTGGAGGAAAACTGTAGCTGTTGACCTTATTTCATTTGTTTTCAGTTGTATCTGACTCTTTGTGACCCCATTCGGGGTTTTCTTTGCAAAGATCCTGGAGTGGTTTGCTATTTCCTTTTCCAGATCATTTTACAGATGAGGAGACTGAGGCATACAGGGTTAAGTGACTTGCCCAGGATCTCCTAAGTGTCTGAGGCTGGATTTGAATTCAAGTCTTCCTGACTCCAGCCCTGGCCACTCTAGTTGCACTGTGTAACTCCCTTTAATTTATTACTCCTCAAAAATCTGGAGCCAGAAGGGGCTTTAGCAGTCATTGAAAATTAAATGACTTATTCAGGGTTATTCTGTATTTTCCTTGAAGTCAGAGGGATTGTGTTTGAATCCTAATGTGCCACTTAAAACTTGAGGAAATCATTGTACTCTTCTAGGTCCATCACCATACCTCACAGAGTTGTCATGTGTGAAGAGGTGATAGAAGGTCAGGAATGTTCTATAAATCCTTAAAGAAGTAAATACATGTGAGCTGGTACTGTACTATAAAGTACTCTTTTGACCCCTGAATTTAGGACTTTTCCGCCACACTGTGCTGCCTTCTTCAAGGGACAGCAGCCCTACAGTCCAGTGCCTGTTTGCTAGGGTAAGATGCAGCTCAGTCTCCAAGGAGCACTGCTGTTTTCACAAGGGAAGGAATGCTTCACTGCTTTCTTTCTTTTTTTTTTGTGGACTTTCTCTTGTCTTTTGATCCCAACTTGAATGAATATGTTCCTCTCTTCTTGACTAGGCCATAGAGGACTGAGAATGGAGTCCATTGACAGGAGCAGCCATTTGTTCTTTTAGCGATTAGACCAAAAGGAGCTAATTGTCCTGCTTGTGCAAAGAGCTCAACACAGAGAGATGGAAAAGTAAGTGTAAAAGTTTTAGAGTTGGACCAAAGCTAGAACCTTCCAAGGTTTATCTTCCTGAGTTCAGATCTGAGCTCATACACTTAGTAGCTGTGTGACCTTGGGCAAATCACTTAGCTCTGTTTGCCTCAGTTTCCTCAAGTGTAAAATGAGCTAGAGAAGGAAATGGCAAACCGCTCCAGTAACTTTGCCAAGAAAACCCCAATAGGGTCACAAAGAATCGGACACAACTGAAAAACAACTGAACAGCCACAACTTCCTGACTTCAAGCACAGGCCTCTATCCACAGTGCCACCTAGCTTAACGTCTCTGAGATGTCGTTCCCCACCTAGGAAGTGAGAGGGTTGGACAAGATGACTTCCTAAATTTCTTTGTAATTCTAAATGCTTTGGGATTATGGCCAACATATCCCTCCCTTCTGTAGGTGGCAAGATTTTTTGCATGGCACAGCTGATTACTTGTCTACCCCACTTCATGTAACAGATAAAGAAGCTGAGGTCTAGAGAAGGATCTGTCTTGCCCAAGGTCACTAAGCTAGTTACAGAGTTAAGACTAGAACCAAGATCTCCTGACTCCTAGTTGAGGGCTCTGACCAGTTTGCCATATTATCAGTTAGTTATAACTGTGTCCCAGATGTCTCCATCCTTATTGCATTATTTCAGCATGATTGCGTCTTGGAATTGTTTCACTTGCCTTTGCCTAATTGTCTTATTGGTTCCTTCTAAAGAAATTGCTTGAGAATGTGGTTGCTTTCCTTCTTGAGTTGGTCCCAGTGTAATTCATTTATGGGAAGTCTTTTGTGATTGAAACTACACCTTCTCTATCTAATATCACCCCATTATGTATGGGACTCTATTTGGTCTCTATCAGTTTGCACCAATTTGTCTGTTTCCAGATAAGCTAAGTTTTTCCAGGTTTTTAAGTGACAGTGACTGATGGCTAGTATATAGGACTTAGAAGCAAGTAGACCTAGATTGCAGTCCTATGCCTAACACTAACCCTATGTCTGTGGATTAGTCACTTAATATTCTGAGCCTGAAAAAAGGCCTATCTGGAAAAAGGGGATAAGTCTGCCTTACAGTGTCGTTTTAAGGCAGAAGTGAGATAATTATGTAAAACACTTTGCAAATCTTAAAGCCTTCTGTAAACATCAGTTATTATTATATTACATTTTCTAAATAGGGAATATGTTTTTTAATATAGTACTCTACATATGTGTATAAATGTATGATATACATGCTTTTATGTGTGTGATATCGACTGAGAACTGATTTTTTTGTGTATTATGACCTTAGTTATAATATAAGATTGGCTGTGTTCCAAGACTTTAAAATTGGAGAGGGATAATATGAATAATCAGAATGACCTAGAGTATCAGGAATGTAATGACATCATAAGTGGAGTCTTCAGGGCACTTGGAGCCATAAAAGGGGCATGGGCCTGGGACCCAATGGCATTCTTGTTGAAATGATATGTTATAGAATTTAAATGATACTTGGACATCCTCGGGGGCTCGATTAGTGTATCAAGCTCTTTAATGGTCCCAGAAGACTTCACAGATGCCAGAACCAAGAATATCATCAAGTACCACAGAAAAGGAGGGGGAAATAAAGCCTTTATGACTATCCTGGCATCTTACTACATTGTAATATCAGTGTGGCTTGCCCTCAGCACGTGTTGTGCTTTAATCAGCCATGATTTGTGCCCAGCCCCGTACGTGGCATATAGTGGGTATTTAATATTTATTGAGTGAGAAAATGAATAAATCAGATAAATCAAATAATTTGAAAGAGTCCTGTGTGGAGGACACCGGCTTTGGTGTAAGAGGACCTGAGTACTTCTGTCACTTTCTGCTTGTGTGACCATGACCAAGTCATTAAAAAACCTCTTTGCACCTCTGTTTCCTCATATGTAAGAAACAAGGGAGTTGCTCTAGGTGGCATATATCTATAAAATGGGGATAATCATGGCATTTCTAAGTTTGTTGTGAGGATCAAATGAGATAAAAATTATAAAAACCTTACTACATAATGTAAAAATATACTTTGAATAGCCTATATCAGATTGCATGCTGTCTTGGGGATGGGGGAAAATTTAGAACTCAAATTCTTATAAAAGTGATTGTTGAAAACTAAAAATAAATAAATTGATTAATTTTAAAAAGTCTTAGTACAATGCCTGGCACATAGAAAATGCTATATAAGTGTTAGCTATTATTCTTATTCCTGCCCCAAATCTAAGCTCCCGTGATCCTCTTGAGTAAGTGAAAACCTGTTTTTTACCAAAATAGATCCACTCGCAGAAGGTTTCTTTAATTCTTAAATTTCCTTAATGACTTTAAAATATGATTCCACTTACAAAGCAACATTTGAGGAATATAGCCATCAAGGAAATAATGAAAAAAGCAGGTGACATTTATAGTAATGCTTTACAGCAACCTATTAGTAATTGATATTTACATGGGATATTCCAAATCTTTAGTGCAGTTTTAAGTGCTTAAATCTTAAAGCTTTAAGCTATTATATGTAATATATAACTTAATATATATAAATGCATTTATATATAATGTAATTATAATATGTACTATGATAATCTAAATATATAATATGTAATTTATTATTATATATATTACATTAAGCTATTTGGACTTAAAATTTTAATCTTTAATTAATTTTAATCTTAATCTTAAAACTACTCCAAGACTTTGGGGACATCCTGTATAGTGCTTTAAATTTTTGCAAAGTACTTAATATGCATTCTTATTTGATCCTTCCAACAAACCTATTACATCTATACTACATTCATATTTACACTGACAAAACTGAGGCTCAGAGGATGAGACTAGGTCGATGGTTGCATAAGTAATGAGTATCCTAAGTTAGTATTTGAACTGAAATCATATGACTCCAAGTTCAGCCTTCTTTATATTCTACCTTTCAGTTAGGCCCAGGAAGGACACAGATGGATCTCATTTGACATTGATGCCCTGGGAAACTGACATGATAAGTGTTTGTGATCACCATGGAGTCATGGAGTGTTAGAGCTTTTTGGGGCCCTTAGAGAGAAGTTGGTCTGTTGACCTCATTGTATACATAATGAAACAGCAGCTATGTATGGTGATTTGCTAGTGACCGACTGAGGTTGGACTAGAATCTGTGCTTTATTCTATGATTCTAGCCTTCTTAGTGATGATACCTCAGTTTAATAAATTTGAGATTTTACTGGTACCTTGTTTTGCCATACTTAGGAGTCTAGGGTAGATTGAATGGATTGCTTGAATATTTTGGAAAGAAAAATAGAAGCCACTTGGAAGAGATGGGGTTGATAGAAGCATCTGGGCTACTGAAAACTATAGACTTACTGTATCCTTAGCTTTTTTTTTTTTTTAAATGTCCCTAGAACTTCTTTTTGCACCACCTCCGTTTGGGTTTCCCACCTATATAAAGATGTTCACCTGCACAGTAGCTCCCTCTGTGGAAAGGTCATTCCATGAATTCATCATTTCTCTTTCCAAACTGACCATGTTTGAATTTTTCCCTCTTTTCTCTCCATTTTTTCCACTTCTACATTATTTCCCAGCCCCATTCTTCCCCCCAAGACTTGCCCCCCTCAAATTATAGGGTTTTTTTCATTCAGAGATTTGTTATGAAACAAATATCAAGAAAGTGAAGTTGATTTAGTCCTTGCCCTTTCTCCTAATAAAAAGGCCTTTGTGGGCAGCTAGGCTAGAGCATGGGACTCTGAATCAGGAAGACTCATCTTTCTGAGTTCAGATCTGGCCTCAGACACTTACTAGCTTCGTGACTCTGGGCAAGTCACTTAACCTGTTGCCCTCAGTTTCTCATCTGTAAAATGAGATGAAGAAAAAAATGGCAAACTGCTCCAGCATCTTGGCCAAGAAAACTTCAAATAGCATCAAAAAAGAGCCAGACACATCTGAGAAAGACCCTTCTAATAACTTTACTTCTCCTTCTACTTGTCACATTGCAGGGACGAAGAGGCAGGCTCTTTTTATGAGAACCTGTGGCCATAGAGAACCCTAGAAAGTCTTGATGCCCTGAGTAGGAGAGGGAAGCTCTCTTGTTGTAAGTCCCACATTTTGCTTAAGAGAGAATGAGTCTAAAAACAGGCTTCTCTCTATAGGGAATGGGCAGTAAGTTCCCTATAAATCATCCTTTTCCTTTGATATTTAGGAGAAGGGTGGGGGTTTTCTTTTTCTATGCATAGAAAAGAAGACAGCCCATATTCCCTGCCCACCCATACCCCCCTGTTTCCAGCGTCAGAGAAATGAACAGCTTGACTTTGAACATTGATCACCACACTCAAGAGGTGACTTCGAGGATGGAACCAGCAGAGGGAGTGTACACGTTTCAAAGCTATTCCCAAAGTTTTTTTTTCCCCTAGATGCTAAAATACTCACTTGGATTACAAGTAATTCTAAGGCATAGAAATATCACATTAGAGATGTTTGAATGTAAGGTCCCAAAACTTTAGTTCTTAAAAAATTGATTCAAGAAGTTGGAGTGGGGCTAAATTCTCTATGATCTATTACTCCAAACAGGAAACTTTAAAAGCAAGAATTCCTCCCCCTCTTTTTTGGAAGTGGGAGAAGGTTAATTCTTGTCATCCCTCCCTGCTTCTATTGAATTCCTGGTTGACTTTAATAGGGCTGCATTTCTTTATAGGATAATAGATTTAGAGCTGGAAGGGATCTTAGATATTAACTAGTTCAATCCCAGGCCCCTTATTTTTACAAGGAAACTGAGGCCTTAGAAACAAAGCATCTTGACCAAAGTCACAGAGATAATAGGTGACAGAATAGGATTTGAACCCAGGTCTTCTGACTACAGCACTTTCTCTTATACTGCATTCCCTTAATAGTTTAGCTTATCTCTGGATGCATGTCTATTTGATTGATTATCTTCCTTTATTTTCTCTTTTCTCCCTGGGTTTCTTTCTTGTTTCTTTGGACTCTTTCTTCCCTTCTGCTTAGGTCCAGTCTCTGTATTTATTGTAGCTTTCTTGGTTATTCTTGTCTATACTTTAGCTCTGCTTTCTGTCCTGTTTGCTCCTCTCCATCTTTCTGAGCAGCCTCTGGAAACATTCCCTCCAGTACTGAGTCCACCATAGTAACAACAGGAGTCCGCATACCTTTACTTGAATGGCTCCCTAAAGATGCCAGATCCAGGACAGAGTTATACAAATAAAGCTATGAGAGATCTAGTATTCAATGGGGGAGGATATCGGACAAAAGAATATAATCACAATAGTAATAGCTAGCATTTATATAGAACCTACTATGTGCTAGGCACTGTGAGGAGCACTTTACAGACCTCTTCCTTGATCCTCCCAGTAGCACTAGGAAGTAGGTGCTGCTGTTACCCACATTTTACAGTTGTGGTTATTGCAGCAGTTAGGTGGCGAAGTGGACATAGTGCCAAGGCCAGAGTTCAAATATGATCTCAGACACACCCAGCTGTGTGACCCTGGGCAAGTTATTTAACTCTGCTTGCCTCAGTTTCCTCATCTGTCAAATGAGCTGGAGAAGGAAATGGCAAACTCCTCCAATACCTCTGCCAAGGAAACCCCAGATGGGGGCACAAAGAGTAACAATAGCTGAATATTGAGACACACAAAGTGACTGATTTGTCTAGGATAGCTAGCAAATGTCAAATTGAGTATTAATCATAGTACCAGTTACCATGATTCTTCTTAAACTGTCCTGGGGAGAATGACTACAAGGTATGCTTCCCTCCTCCTACCCCCAGTTTCTTAACTCGAATTTAAGCTTTTTCCTTCTAGTGGCATGTGTTTACCATGCTTCCTTCAGTGTTGGTACTCCCATCGTCATCCTTTGCTGTGGTGTTGGTGTTGTGACCTGCACCATTAGCTACAGTATCACCACAAGTCTCAAATTCACTGTGGCTTGTGAGACATAGAGTAGTAGCCAGTGGTTCGCACTGGAAAATCAAAGCTGAAAAAGACATCTTCTCTTCAAGTTTATAGATTGGAGAAGAGAGGGAGGTTGCCTCTGTTGGAAGTTGGAGGGGGGAAAAGGGAAAGGGTAGAGATTTACTGTGGATAGAAATTAAGGGTCACTTTCCCATGGGAATTTTCGCAAGAATTATTTGGAAAGATGGGGGAAAAAAGCAACGTATACCTATCGTGTTAGCGTGGGTGCAGAGCTGCCTTTATGTTTTCCCCCCTACACCTTTTGTTAAAGACACAGCAGTTGTTCCGATCCCAGCAAGGGTGAACAGCCACAATTATTTAAGACCTCAGAAACCACAAACAAAGAGGTCACAGCACACTGATGTAGGCTCGGGCTGCCACCTGCATCTCATTTATAAAATGATATGTTTCGCATCAAGCTGAAACTTAAGAAACCTTAGCCTCTCTGAGGCGTGGAAGACAAATGGGGATTTTTAAAATAACTAATCAAGATTTTTAAAATAACTTACCAATTCAGAGACCTTATTGGTAGTTCATTCCTTAATAACCTTTTCACGTGGCAATTATTCTTTAAGATGAATGTGTGTTTGTGTCCTTTTCAAATTTTTTTCCTCCAGGTTTCAAGTGACTTATTATGATACTGAGAAGCCACAAGTTTTTCACTGACCAAAAAAAACCCCAAACCATAAAATTGTATCAGATTCATTCAAGTAACCTAAAACAAAACAAAGCAAAGAAATGAACTCAGGTAACAGGGTGTCTTTTAAGGTAGCTTGGTTCGCTAGGAGAATTGGCCTTAGAATTGGAGAACCTGGGTTCATGTGCTGTTTCTTGGTGATGGTAATGATGACCATTAACCGTTAGATTATAAATTCTTGCCTTTCCTCAGTGCTTAGTGCAGTGACAGACACATAGTAAGTCCTTAATAAATGCTTAGTGACTTTGGACAAGTTATTTCACTGCCCTTGTCCTCATTTTTATACTCTAGCATTAAGGGGTTGGACCTAGTGGTCTCTAAGAGTCCTTTGGTTCTTGGAGCTATGAGCCATGGAAAAGCCAGTCATATTTTCATTTCAGGAATGTCTGCTGTCCTCAGTTCCGTACTAGGTCTGTAGACACCTTCTCTGACAAAATCGACCTTTATCCTGCATTTGGTGAATATGCAAACTCCATGCTCCCTATGGCTTGATTTTTCACTTGTTTTCCTTTCATTACCCTCCTTCTCTCAAGTGAACACCAGATGTAGATCTCGAGTCACTTCTAAATAATAAATGTTAATTACTTATTTCAAACCACAACTTTGTATGTAGGATGGGACGATAAATACAACTGTCAAGGAACAGAGTTCTGCCTGCTTTCAGAAGTAGGTGGCAAACTTGACAACTGCCTATATGCAGATTATCCTACATTTTTTCCTTTTCTTTTGGATATCCACCCAGGTTTGGCAGATGCAGACAATAAGTGAAAAGCAGTGGTTTTGAATGGATAAAGGATAAGAGTTTCCTGTGTGGGCAGGTCAGGTGCAATTCTGATGTTCACAGTGATGTGATTAAGCCACTTAAAAGAACTCTGGCATACTAATGAAGCTCTAGGGTTAGAGTGTGTGTGTGTGTGTGTGTGTATACATATATTCTTTAATATATGTATATATATTCTTAAAATTAAGTTTTTATTATGCTTTTTCTTTTTACATCAATCATATCTGTACGTGCCTCCTCCATCCTCTGCTGCCTCTCCAAAATGAATCCTTTTTCATAACAATGGAAGGTAGTTAAAGAACTGTGACTGCATCTGACTATAAAGGCCATATTCTGCCCCACTTGGACCCTTCCTCTTCCCTCAGGGAAGAGAGGCTTGTTTTATTACCTGTTTTCCAGTACTTTTTCAGATCTTTTTAGCTAATGTTGTTTTTTTACTTAAGTTGTTGTCATATCTTATATATCATGTATATCAGTTACTTCTGATTCTGCTTATTTCCATGTTTATCGCTCAAACAAACAGCGTTTACCAAGTGCCTACCGTGTGCCAGGCCCTGTGAAGTGGTATTATTTCTCCAAGAGCTCTCATTCTGTGGAGGGAAGGTTCATAGAATTCTTTCCATGTTTCTCCTAATTCCTCATATTGAATCTCTGTCCTTCATGTCCAGACTCTAACCCAGTGTCGGATGGCCTGTTTAAAGCCTTTCATGATGCACCAGACTTGTATCCATCCTTTAACTTCGTTACATCCAAGAGCATTAATGCTCTCAGTGAATCAACACCACCTTGGACAGCAAGACAGGTGTTGGCAGAGTTAGTGCTTTGAGACATCTGACATGCTCTTGAAGAAAGCCATTGGTATAGCATGCAGACACTTGTTGGCTAACCCTGGGAATGCCGCAGTTTCTTCATCTGTCAGATGCATAGGGTTGTTGTTAGGAGGGTCAAATGAGCTTCACATGTATGTAAAAAAATATTTTGCAAAACTTATATCCCTAAACATATGTTGGCCATTGTTATTATAATTCAAGTCCATAGGCAGATTAGGTGGCTTGGTGGATAGAGTGCTGGGCCTGGTGTCAGGAAGACATGAATTCATACTTGATCATAGACTCTCATTAGCTGTTTGACTCTGGGTAAGTCACTGTCTGCCTCAGTTCTTTCAACTATAAAATGGGGATAAAAACAGCACCTATCTCCTAGGGTTGTTGTGAGGATAATATTTTAGATATTTGTAGAATGTTAGCACAGTGCCTGGCACTCAGTGGGTGCTTAATAAATGTTTCTTTCCTTCCATAAGGACAACATGACTGTAACTGTGTGATGCTGTCTAATCTCACCAGTGATGCTCATAAAGTAAAAAACCAGAGTAAATTCTAGCCTGGAAGTTGAGACCTTATATAATCCGATACTACCTCCTCCCCATTTATCTCTTCTTGAACACGCCATTCAACAGCTAAATTTGATTCCTTTTGGTGCTCCCCTTTTTTCCCCCCAACTCAATGTTTTTTTCCTTTTCTGCATCTTTGTTCAAGGGTTTATTCCTTGAGTATAGAATGGTCTTGCTCCCCCATCTGACCCTGTTGAATGCAGTACCCTTTAGGGCCCATCTCAAAACTTCCCCTTTCATGAAACCTTCCGTGATTTCTCTTCCTCCTCAGATGTCATATAGAATTTTATTTCGTAACTTTATAGTGCACTTTTCATGCAATATTTTGTGTTATAGTTTTCCATGGTGCTTTTTTATCCTCCTAGTAGACATTAAGCTCCTTGAGAGCAGGAACTGTATCTTATCTAACCCAAGTCTCTCTTGTAGTGCCTAATACTTTGCCCCTCTTGGTAATAAGAATTGTTTGTTGATTTGTTTGGTGTTAAAAGTCCTAAATTAGGTTAGATTCCCTTGTACTATGCATAAACTTAATGTTAACATTCTGAAATCAGTGGGGTACTGCAAGGAGTGGCCTGAGAGAGTTATTTGATGTTTAGGTTTGTTCAGGGCTCCTTAGTCAGGGGTTATAGACCACTACCCCACTGCCAAGGGGCTATCAAGAGATTTCAGGGGACCTTAGAACTTGGATGGGAATAAGTCACCTCTTTATTTTCACTAATCTCTAATGGGAAATTAGCATTTTCTTCAATTGTGAATTTTTAAAAAAGCTGAGAAAGGGTTCCTAAGGCATCACTGGATCGCCAGAAGATATCTATAACTAACAAAAAATGTTTAAGCACTCTTGGTTGAGAGAGAGCAGTAGAATTTGGGGTCATAGGACTTGGATTTGAAACTTAGCTCTGCCACTTATTAGCTATATTGACCTAGGGCAAATTGTTTAGTCTTTCTCTGTGCCTCTGTTTCCACATCTATAAAATGGGGATGCAAATATATTTATATATATGTGTGTGTGTGTATCAGTTATATATGATATAGTTATTTATGAGCTATCTTCTGGGATCGTTGAGGAAAACATCTTTATAACTCTAAAAGTAGCATATGCCTAGGCTATACATATACATGCACTTATGTATACATGCATATACACAGTGTATATACACATACACATGCATATATATGTGTATGTAATATGTATATATGAAAATTAGTTTTATAGATGAGGAAACTCTGGGCCAAAGATGCTACATCCAGGGTTTCACAGCTACTTGGAAGATGGAATAGAGAAAGGGTTTTAAGTGTATCAAAGGACTTTTTTTAATGTGGAATTTTAGGAAGTCATCAAGACTAAATAGTGGTTCAGTTCTAACTTCAGAATGGCCAGGGAGGAATGCATTCAAAGTAGAGAGGAGTCAAAACAATCTTTCCTGAAAAAAAACTGAATCCAAATGGGGCCTGAAGTAGATTAAAATGTAACTGAGAAATATTTGATAAGAATAAATGAAAATGCAATAAAACACAAATAATATGGTTTTCTAAGTAAATAGGTGCCCACCACGTATAGTTTCTTTTGCGTTTAGCACCACTAGCCTAGAGCTTTGAAGTTAAGGGATTTACCCAGGGTCATAAGCCAGTCAAAGTTGGCCCTATCCATGATTGCCACCACCCATCGCCTTGCCCAAAAGCGTAATAGTAGGCACTTCATTAAGTGCTTTTCACTTACTGATGAAATCATAGCTGTTGCTAGTCCCTTTAGAAATAAGTTTTCTTAGGGGTCGGTCATCTGGTTGCTAGCTTACAAAGCACTCCACAAGTGTCATTTCATTTAGTAAAAATAGCATTTACTAATTTTATATAGTACTTACCACGTGTTAAGTGTTTTACCAGTGATCTCATTTGATTTTCAGCCCTGTAATAGAGGTGTTACTCTCCCCATTTTATAGAAGAGGAAGTAGAAGCAGACTTTATTTAAGTCACTTCAAGGGACTTTGCCCAGGATCAAATAGCTAGTAAGTGCCTGAAGCTGGATTTGAACTCAGGTCTTCCTGACCCTCTCAGAGCTACCTAGCTGTCATTTAAAAAGCTGTCGTCTTACTTCAGTTCATTGTTTCCTCAGTTTCCTTATCTGTAAAAGGAACACCATGAACCATGAAGTCTCCAAGGCCCTGTTCCACCTGAAAAACTCTTGGATTCTGAGTTTGAAATACCTTGGAACCTTCGATGACCTCATCAGATAGGTAGAGAAAACGGAGACAATTCCAATCCCCTTCTCCTTCAGAATAGTTTTCAGGGGGAAAAATTTTTTCCTGGCATAAGTTTGGCTGCCAAATGAGATCTCATAATTAAAGATATTAAAAATATTTTCTGAGGTGATTGCCTCTTTGCTACAGTTACTGGTTCATGGCAGCTTGCCAGAGCAGAAACAAATAATGTTGCATAATGTGAGTTTCGGGCCAGAGCAAAATGTTTATATTCTCCAGTAAATGCCTGACTACTTTTGTCTTCAAAGTAAAAAATGTGGTGGGAGCAGGGCCTAAAATGGTGGTTTTAATTTGCTGCAGGAACGTGAATCTCCACAGGTTCCAAGAAAGACAGAATAGCAAAATACGAACTCTAAAAGATATTGCATGTTCCTGGGCACCTTTGGGTGAGGGGAGAGGAAACAACCCTAAACTTCTGGAACAGCCCAATTCACAGTGAGAACAGCTGATGAATGTAGTCTGCATTCTGGGGTTCTTTGATAAATATGGAGTAGGCCAAGTGGTTCTGACTGATAACTCAATACCCCAAGAGAGTCAGAATCATGGGTAGAACTTTGCAAGGTGCCGAGAGTTAATAATTCACATTTAAAGAGGGAGTCAAATTATGGTCTCTAAAATTTAGTAGGCATCACCTTGATGGCCTAGTTTATACTAGCCAGGTCAAATGAATGTACATGAATGTTCCAGAAGGTTAATTAAAAGGCAACTTTTTTTGGCCACCTCATGAATTTTCTAGGTTATTTTTTCAGTTCTGTATTTTATATTCCTAGTGTTAACTTGGGCTAATGGTTTTTCTTTAAAGTTTGCTTTATTTTACTCAGCTTTTTCCTTGTCCTTTATTTTAATTTTTTTTTGTTAAAAAATTTTTTTATACAACTAAGAGAATTGGATTTGGAGGTTGGTGTAAGTCTTGGGATGCTTTATATCTCTGAATCTGATTCTTCATCTGGAAAATAAAGGGGTTCAGCTAGCGATCTCAAAGGCCAGTTTTAGCTTGAATATTCTATGATTCTGTGTAAACTTCTATGGATTAATTTTTTTCTCTCTCTCTGCCCTTGTTTGCTAAAGTAAAACATTTTCCCTACATCAATCTCATTTTAACTCTTTATGTTGATAGCCAATTAAGAATAAATCTAGTTTATTTGATTGAAATAGTGAAAAACTAGTAAATTGAGACTTTCATGGTTTTAGTCATAATTTGCTAGAACTGGCCTTCATTCTGAAACAATAACAAGAGCTAACATTTACATAATTCTTTAAGGTTTGCTAAGCACATTAATAAATATTATCTCATTTTATCTTCATGACAGTGCTGGAACATATTAAGATTCCCCTTTTACAGGTGAAGAAACTGAAGCACATAAAGGTTAGGGGACCCTCCCTTTGTCTTCAAGACAACTCTGGACATCCGGTGCTGTTATCACATGTTTACACATGAGGAAATGAATTAGATGTCTTTCCCAGGACCACACAAGCTAGTTAGAGTTGAACTCAGGTCTTTTGACTCCAAGTTCAGTACTCTATCCATTGAGTCAGCAAACTTAACAAGGGCAAGAATTGTTTTATTTTATTTTGTTATGTACCCAACATCTAGCCCAGAGCCCTACATATAGATGGTACTTAGTATATATATGCCTATTAATTGACTAATAACTAGAAGTGAACCTGACACCACTTGTATGCTCAGCAGGGATTCAAATTCACTTCATTTCAATTCAGCAAATATTTTTAAAGTTTCTGCTGTGTGCAGAACAATATGCTAGGCAAAAAGGAAGAGAGGAAGGGGGATTAAAAAAAGAAGATATAGTTCTTGACATTACAGAATTTACAGAAGGAAGGAAAAAAAGAGGTATTATTAAATTGCTACTATGTATCAGGTACTATTTTACAGATACATCATTTGAACCTTGTGATTATCCCCATTTTACAGATGAAGAAACCAAGGCAAACAAGTTCAGGTGACATACGGAACCCATAAAGAGTCTGAGGCCTGATTTGGACTCAGGTCTTCCAGATTTGAGGGGAAGCCAAGTGGAGGAATCAGGAAGACTCATCTTCCCGAGTTCAAATCTGGTCTCAGACACTGGGCAAGTCACTTCACCCTATTTGCCTCAGTTTCTTCATCTTTAAAATGAGCTGGAGAAGGAAGTAGCAAGCCATTCCAGTATCTTTGCCAAGAAAACCCCAAATGAGTCACAGAGTCAGAAATGACTGAAAAATGAATAAACAACAACAAACTTACTGACTTGAGACTCATTCCTCTATCCACCATGCCACCAAACTGTCTTATACTCTAGTAGGCATGTTATACAGAAATAAAGAACTGTAATACAAAATAGACAGTGGTACAAAGCTCTCTGAGAGGTCTCAGGAAGGAAAGAAAGATTGTTTCTAACTAGAGAAATCAAGGAAGGTTTAATGGAGGAGGCAACTTTTGATCTGCATCCAGAAAGATGGAGGTAGGGTGGAGATGGTATGGGGAGGGCAGGAAATCATAGCATTCTTTTTGAGTGAACACAGACAAGGCTGCAGGTGAGTTTGGAACATATAGGAGGAACAACTAGTGTCCTGTAAAGTTCCAGCTCCTATCATTTCCCAGCATCATCTTTAATTATGTTCAGATGTGGCTCTAAAGTGGTCAGGCACCGATTGTAAAATTGCATGTCAAGTGGACCTTTTATAGCAACTTGACTATTTATAATGGCTTTTGGCTTGAGTGTAAAATATGTGGAAGAGTTTTGTTAGTAAAGAAAAAGCTGGAAAAATAGAGTAACACCAGATTGACTAGGAGGGTAGAATCTGAATGCCCAAATACAGAGATGACTTGATCAGGCCTCTCTCTACCTACAGAAAATTAATCTGACTATTGAATTGGATCACAGAATGAAGCAAACCATTTTCTTTTGTATTATGTTTTTTTTGTTTTATGGTTTCTCCCATTCATTTTAATTCTTCTATGCAACATGACTAAGGTGAAAATGTATTTAATAGGAAAGTATGTGTAGAAACTGTGTAAGATTGCCATCTCAGGGAGGGATGAGGTGGGAGACAAAGGGGGAGGGAAGGGAAAAAAATCTAAGATATGTGGAAGTGATTGTAGAACATTGAAAACAATTAACTTAATAGTTAAAAAATAAAAACAACAAAAAAATAAAATTAATCTGGTAATGGTACAAAACATGGTTTGTAGTGGAAACGTTTAGAGGTGAGGGAGAGACTATGATTATAGTCCAGGAAAGTGGCAACCACTCAGCACACTTCTAGACAATTTTTAGATTTAGAGCTGAAAGGGACCTTAGATGGCATCTAGTTCAGCATCCTCATCAAAGTGGGGAAACTGAGGCAGAAATAAAGGTTGTTCAGCTTACTTAAGGTCAGTATGGGCATGGCTCAGACTGAGGTCCTTATACTCCAAAGCCCCCTTTCTTTGTCTTTTTTTAAATCTTAAAAGTTAATTTTTTAATTTATCTTAGCATATATCAACAAAGCCATTTTGATTTTTGAAATGATTTTGCAAAAATCATTTTGGTAGGCAGGAAAAATAGAAAAAAATACTATGTGTGAAACTGAACTTAGGTAGGTTTTTTAAAAAAGTGTATATTAAGTTGAACTAAATTAGCGTTCTTTCTGTTGCATGCTTTTTTTTAGTAAGAAAAACTGAAAGTTTAAACTTAGAAGTATTTCTGCCCTTGCGGTTTCTAAGACTAACCAACACATGAGACAGTTCTAGTTTATTCAACTACTTAGACAGATATTTGACCATATGGATTAAAGGAAATACCTGTCAACAAAATTATATTAGTTAAGTGATGGGTTATAAAAGAAGAGATGGAGAAGGACGGGGATCTATGTGAGATGTTTCATAGGTAGTCCATTCACTACTTGGCAGCTAGCTGACTATGGAAGTGGAGAGGAGAGAGAGATGAGATGATCCAAAGAAAGAAAAGACTTAAGATTTTTAACATGGGGGGCTATAAATGGCAGTGTTGTTGTCAGAAAGTGAAGTCAGAATGGGTAGTTGGTCAGAAAAGATAAACCTAGTTTAGCCATGTGAATTTGAGGTTCTGGTGAAATGTCTGGTTGCAGTTGAAGTGCTTGTAAAATTTCTTTTTTTGGCTGCTAGGAGGTACAGTAGACCTGAATTCGAATCCTGTCCCAGATAGTTGCTAGCTGTGTGACCTTGAGCATGTCACCTAACCTCTGCCTGTCTCAGTTTCCTCATCTTTAAAAGGGAGCTCATAATACCACTTACCTCCCATAGTAGTTGTAAGGAGAAAATGAAATAATACTTACAAAGTACTTTGCAAACCTTAAAGCATTATATAAATGCTAATGACAGCTGTTTACTATGCATCTTGTATTGCTAAACATGTGCATGAAGGAAGATCCGTCTGACCTCGTGGAAAGGGAAGTTAATTTGAAGTTGAAATCAGAAGATTTGGGTTTTATCCTGGTTCTGCTACTCAGTACCTGTGTTACCTTGCCTTAGTTTTCTCATCTCCAAATGTTCTTTTTAAATGATCACTGAGGAAGTCCCTTTTCATTCTATAGTTTAGGATCTGGTTCTTCCTCCTTTTTCCCCTTTTGCTTTGTAATGTTTACTTGATGGTAAGAGAAAAATAAGTTATTCATTGTTTTTTCCAAATGGCTCCAACTCAACAGTGATGCCTGTATCAGCCTACAGAAACCAAAGGTTTAGCCAGAAATTAAACTAGAGGAGGCCAGCAGAATTTTATTTGGGTGGGAAGGGGGAACTGAAAATGCAATCCAGACCATTCTTCTGAATTTCCCCAAAGAAGTGATGATAATTCATTAGATCTGGTGCATTGTTTAACCCATAGAGGTTTGGAATGGATTCAGAAAAGTATCATGGGCCAAAAGTTATGTTTTGTTTTTCTTGAAGTTGATTTCAGGACTGAGACAGCACATGATATTACATAGTAAGAAGTAATGACATTTTACCTATCATAGAGTGAATACTCCATTCCAGGTGGGAAGACACTGGCATTTGAATCCTGGCCTTAGGCCTTAAACTCTGGGTTTCAGTTTCCCTCTTTAAACTGAGAAGGTTGGCCCACGGGAACTAAGGTCTCTTCAAGCTCTTTAATCTACAATGTGATGCATACTTACTTCCCTTCTCACTTAAGGAGGCTTCTATCTATGGAAATTAGTGATGTAGATTTCATTTATATCTTGAATCCTGCTTCAAAAAGATAAGTTTATGGAGTCTTCTTTTAGGGTGGATGCCTGCCATGTCTTAATTGAGCTGTCTAAATCCTTCATAGTTAGCCTCCATCCCTTCTAGGCATGATTTGTTTTCCAGATTCAACTTATTTTTCTTTTTTCAGGTCAGAGTTTGGCACCTGTCTCTGGGGCACAGAGAGAGGGAGAGGGAGAGAGAGAGGAGAGAGACAGAGGGAGAGAGAGAGGGAGTGTGTGTTTTACTCACTTTGTTGCATTATTGTCAGAATGCTGCTGGTCAACTTTTAAAAATACAGAGAATTTTTTCATTTTTATGTTGTGGACACTATGACCAAGGTAAAACAAAGTACCATATGGGAAATAAAGAGAATCAAACTTTTATGGTACTGTGGATCATTGTTGGGTTCTCTCAAAAGTGGTACTTTAAATAGTAATGTATATAAAAAAACAAGCTATCAAAGTCTGTTCTTTCAAAAATTTTATTCACAACATCCTAGTGCCCTTAATACATGAAGTGCTTTCAAAGTTTTGTGACTGCAATCATAAATAAAGTGCAACTATATCTGAGTTTTCCAGTTTGGGCCATCAAGTGCCAAGAAATTATAGATTGGTTCACATTACATCAAAAAGCACTTGCCTCTTGGTGATTCTGCTCATTGTTCATTGATACAAATACTTAAATATACAAGTGTCTTTATGTTCAGCATTCTGTCTCAAATGGCATCCAAGATCTTTTAAAAAACACTTTATTGATGCTTTTTGTTATTGCATTATAGTTACTAATGGAGGAATTGGTAGACAAAGTTGGGTCAATAGGAAACCTTCCAGTGATCAACTTTTAGAGCCTCAAAAGATCTTGCCTATCGTTTCTAGTTTAACCCCTCCTCATTTTACAGTGAAGAAACTGCCTTGTTTTGTTAAGTGCCTAAAGTTACCCAGTTGTCTTCTAAAAAATTGATTCATGTTAATAGTTATTAATATTAATCTAAATTTAGCTATTTAGATTAATATTTGATTCATTTAAAGCTAGCATTTGTGTATTTATTATATATTATATGTATAATATAGTACATACTATGTATATATTTATACATGTATGTATATATGTTTATATTATATATTATGTATGTATTTAAAAGTCTGCAGAGCACTTTGCATATGTTATCTCATTTCATCTTCACAACAATTTTGGGAGATAAGTGCTGTTCTTGCCCCAATTTACAGATGAAGGTGAGGAAGAATAAGTGAGTTCATCAGGAAGGAGGCAGGCTTTGGGTTTGAACTTTGGCCCTCCTGGTTTCCAAATCCAGCGTGCTTTCCACTGCACCCCCTGGTATTGTGTTTTGTGTTTAGACAAGGCCTTCCTTCGTGTGGATCTTGTGCTTTTTGCTTGATACCTAAAAATACAGCTCTTCTAGTTTATGTTGAACTCCAGTTAACATATATTGAAGTTTTCAGGAATAAGAAAGAAGAGATGTTGCTATTTTGAGTCATTGCACGAGATGTGTAAGCTTACTTAGTATCTGTTTTTTTGTGCAATTTGATCTGATATACAAGAAGCTCCCCAGTCTTCTGCTGTGTAAAGTTGTTTGCCAAGCCTGTCATATTTCTCCCTGTCCAGAGACTGGGTGTCACCTCTGCAGCTTTCAGGGCCTCAGTACTTTACAGTGGGAGTAGGGTGATCAATCAACCAGCATTTTTTAAGCGCTTACTGTATGTCCAAGTACTTGGGTTTAAAAAAGAGGCAGAAAACAGTCCCTGCCCTTAGAGAGCTCACCAACAGGAGTCAGGGTGTTTGTTGTCTGTGGAAGGTTAAGAGAAGGACTTAAGTTTCTTGAAGTTGTTGCAAGCTGACTCTCAGTTCTTGCTGCCCTTCAGTTTTTATTTTATTTTTAATTTAATTTATTTAATTTTTAAAATTTTGCTATGATCTCATCAATAGAGGGAGTTCCATATGGCCTGAGGCAGAGAGTTCAATGACTTGTCCAGGATGTCTCAGACAGGAGGTATGTAGCAGGGGAAGGATTTGAACCCAGATCTTACTGACTCTGAGACTGGTGCCCCTTGGGCCACCATGATATCTCTAAAACTTGAGTTTTCTAACCAGCTGCTGTGACATTGTGAGGGAACTCCTGTTGATTCCCTGGAGAGATTTATTGAGGCAGTACAGTAGTGTGAGAGAGAGAGAGAGAGAGAGAGTGAGTGTGTGTGTGTGTGTGTGTGTGTGTGTGTGTGTGTGTGTCTGTGCTGTGCTGTGCTTTGTCTGTGCTGTGTCCAAAGGGGCTTATGTTTGGGTTAAGTTTTTGTTGTTGTTTTTGTCTTCGGGGAATGTTCTTAATTTTAAGAGCACCAGCAGACAGGGGAGTTGTCCGTACTGACTCATCCCCAGATGGATGGGGGACATGTGGGAAAAAGATAAGATTAAAATATGCTGGGTGTAATCAGGACAAAAGAGTGACCAAAGCAAAGGGAAGTATACTTACAGCATGAGATGCTAAATGAGATCAGAACAGGGGAGGGAAGCAGGGGAGATAATTTCTATCTTGGCCCAGCATCTTAACAAGTTCATGACCTCTACACCATAAGGTAAAGCCAGGTAAAGAGTAAAATAAGTTATCATTGCTGGGTACTGTATCATTTATTGCTGTAAGAAGGACATCAAGATGGCCATATCAGATGAAGCCAATGGCCCAAGGAACACTGCATTAGCCTTAGCATCAGAATGTGGCCTTGAATGACATGTCAAAACAAACTGGCTCATAGTTTTCAAAATTCCATCCAGAATCAGCCCTCCTTTTCCCTCAGTGGTGCTTAGATGAGAGGCAATGTGACTCGGCAGCTAGATTACTTGACAGAATGCAAGGACACCCTAGGTTTCTCTTTCAAGGATCACTTTTGAATTGACCTTAGAGGGGGATTTTTTCCTTTAGGAAACTCAGGGATCCTTAGTGGTCACTAGATGACATTCCTAAGACTTACCAGTACTTTTCAGAAGAGCTCTTAAATACAGAGCATGGGTAATAAAATGGAATAAAAAGACATCATACATAGGATAGAGAGAAAATTGCATGGAAAGAGTTTGGAGGTAAGTCTGAAAAGTGTGGTTCCCATAGAAACTATGGTGGCGAATGGGACGCGCTTGGGAGGTTTGGAGCTAATTGTTACTTTCCACCAGGGTGAGCAACCCTAGAACTTGATGAGTTCAAGGTAAAGGAGCAGAGCCAGAGCTGTAGGAACAGATACCCACAAGGAACAAGAAAGTGTTTATCAATTTAGAGCTGTCTTGGGAGGTGGTAAGTTGTGGTAGGTTTGCCCGTCTTTGGATATCTTCAATCAGAGGCACAGTGACTGCTTGTTGGAGATAATGCAGAAGGGATTTTTGTTCAGGGATAGGATGAACTACTTAGCCTTGAGGGCCTGTTCAACTCAGAGTTTCTAAGATTCTGTGAAGTTTGCTACAGATCAATTTGCATCCCCAGTTTTATTTTCTAGGAACCCCACCTCGCCAGGCTATTGGAGTTTGACTGGGCAAGATTGGCAGGGAAGGTAGGGGAAAGATGGACCTATTCAAAGGAAGTGGAAGTAGAAATTCTTTCTCTGAAAAGTGGAGTTTTTAAAACAAAAAATCCCCATCTGTATCCATATCTATCTCAGACTCAAATCTATTTTTTATAAAATATATAATATGTATCACATAACTGACTTTAAAATATATTTGTAGGTATGTTATATGTTGTATATAAAATATAGCCCTACATATTTTATATATTTTGTAAATATTCTGATATAAGAATGTATATTTTAAAATTATGTATTTTACATAATTACATTATAAAATGTTATTTGTGTCACGATACGTTAAAATATATTTAAAGTCTGTTATAATGTAGCATGTAATGTAATAATATGATATAATGTCATATATATTTTAAAAATCTGTTTGCCAAATCTCAGAGCACTTGGCTTGTAGCCCAGAAAAGATCCTGGGCCCAAGGCTTCTAGGGACCAGAACTTAAGACTTTAATATGGTTCTACTTAGCCCATCTTTAAAAATTACTTTCTATAGAATGGGCCTTTAATTTCTGGTAAATTGAAGAAGAAAGGCTCTGTTCTTTGACTTCTGTGATACTGGATGGGACTAAATTGGAAATAAATGTCATGATTGTTGGGTGGCCTTTCATGAAATTCAAAGGAAAATTATAAGCCCCACTGGAAGGAAAGGTAATCATTTACATCCATTTTTTCCCCCTCAGATGTGGATGAATGTTGGCTCTTCCATTAAGCTAGGAGTATAGAGTTGGGAAGAAGGCTTTTCTCTGTTCCCTTTAGTGATCTTCTGGGGGGAAAACAAGAAAAATTAAGTCAGTGCTAGTATGAAAGTGGTGTGCCTGTGTTATGTGTATGTGTGTAAGTTTATCCACATTTCCAAGTCTCTATTTCTGTCTATAATAAAATAAAGTCTATGACATGAATAATTTGTCCTGGGTGACTGAGGTTGTGATTTTTCAGCATAGGCCATGACCTCTCTTCTCTCCCATCTGTATCTCATGCAAGTTTAGTTGAGTAGCTAGGGGAGTAGCCAGATTTGCTTCAAGTAAAGAAGAATGTCATTTTTGAATTGTGATGGATTTTACCTGCTTTTTTCCCTCCCAGTTCATGGCCCTTTTAAATCCACTAAGCCTAAAAGGCTTAAAAAAATTATCCACTGTTAATATGTAAATTTTTTTAGGTATAGATCTTTCTTTGTTTGCTCCCCATGGTCTTGAGAACAAAAAAATGACCTATGCCATTTTTACAGATTCAGATACAAAATTGAGATTTTTTTAAAATTCTGTATAACTGAACCCAAATTTTACTTTAGTAGCAGCTGCTCCTTTTTTTTTTTAAACTCTACCCATGACTTAGTGGTTAGAGAACCAACCTCAAAGCCAGGAAGACCTGGGTTCAGTTTCTGCCTCTAACCCATACTAACTTTGTGACTTCTCCATTTTCAATATTGTAAGTTGCAGAGAGAGTACCAACCTGCATCAGGAGGAGTTTCTTCATCCCTTGTAATGAAATCTCAGATCTAGCCTCATTCCTTTTAGAAGTAGGAACTAAGAGAGAAGCTTTATACATGTTCCCTACCACATTGGATTTGGAACCAAATAATAGGTCTTCTACACTAGTGTTCATCCTTCAGCCAAGCTTCATAGATTAAAGCCTGTGAAAAAAGAGACAGAAACAATCAAGGGACCTTTTAAGATGGCTAAGTGGTCAGGTGTTTGAATAATGTGGAAATAAGAGGAAAAAGAGATGGCCATGTTTTAGGAGATTCTGGGGGGGGATTTCCAGTTGGGACCAAGGGATTAGAATAGGCTTCTAAGGAACCAGCCTATAAGGGGTTATCTGTATGGTTGGTGGTGTGACAAAGTAATGGGGGAACTAGGTTCCTATTGGCCTTTCCTTCCGTTAAAATGGTCATGTAATCTGGAAACATGTTGGAGATGGTGAAGCCTTTGCATGCTTTCTTTTAAACAAATTTTCACATAATACAAAAATATGAATCTTTGCTTAACTGAGCTGAAAGTCCATTGTGTTAACAAAAGTGGGGGAAAACATATGGTTTCTCGCTCAGACATGGGAAAGTTGAAGCGGTTTGGTGGAAGGCATAGTGAAGCCAGCCCCCTCTTAAAAGTAGAAGGAAGAATGAAAAATCTAAATTATCTGTGGCTTGAAAGCAGTAACAATGCTCAGTGTTTTTCTCATGCTTCCTAAAGAGTCCACAATTATGAATGACTTCTTTTTTGAATTGGGCTTAGGGCCTTTGGGAGGGAAGGAGATGCGGTTTTGGTTTTTTTTTTAAATCAAACCTTCCAAAGTCACTAGTGTTTTGGGACAAAGTGGTGAGAATGAAGAAATAAGAAACTTCAGACAAGGGCCTCGTCTATTTCCCTGTTGTCAGCCTTTCATTAAAAAACCCCCAAAACTATCTGTGGCCTCTTGCCAAGACTATGTTAAAAGGAACTTAGATGTCTGGGTATTTCTCATCTGCATGAAAAATGAGGAATGTCTCAATTTTCCTGAGATTAATGGTAAAGATAAATGCTTTGTACTTTAAAAATACAGGCTCTATGCTGTCCAAAGAAAAGGCTATCACAAGAATGTAGGCTACTTTAATAGCACTTTTTATCTGAAAGTTTGAAAATAGGTTTGATAGCATAGCTTTACATTTAGAAGGACAATTTTTCTCCCTCGTACTCCTCCAACTTCACATATACTGTATAAGAATAAGTAAAGACCTAATGCCTTTAATTCTCAGAGCCTAAAAGAAGTAGATGTGACTGATGCTGCTGTCAATATCCCCTCCTCCCCAGTAATAAACTTGTTCTTTGTAATTCATGATCTTTCCCATAGGTTTTTGTTAACATTGCCAAATGACGAATCTACCTTTCCCCTTCATGTCTGAGAAAGTGCAAGCAATGTGTTCTGTCTGTTGGGAAGGGAATAAAGTACTGCTTCTTTCTAGATTCTCCCTTGGATCTAATGATTTCTGTGACTTTTACCAAAGCTACTGGGTACTGTTGGTGCTCTAGATGTTTGGTTAGCCAATATGAAAAATATGATAAAGCTAAAATGTTACTCATCCATAGCCTTATAGAATTTCAGAACTTGGAGAAATCAGAAAGATGATCTAGGAATCTAAAACTTGAAATCCATAGAGATGAAGTGGCTTGCTGTGGGTCACACATCTAGTTTGCGGAAGAGCTGGGATAAGAACTCAGGTCTCCTGATTCCAAGTTAAGTGTTGATGCATTAATTGGCACCCCTAGAATGAAAGATTACATGTATTTTGAGTGGAAACTCAGCTGTGACTGGAATAGAAAAGATAATGGCAATGGAAATTTTCCTAACTCTTTCAGAACCTTCTTTGACACTCAGTTTTCCTAGTCTGTAAAATGAGAAAAATAAGGCATTCCTTACCTACTACTTTACAGAATTGTTGTGAGAATCCAGGCAGATAGAGTATGTGTGAAGTGTTTCATAATCCAAAGTGCCATGTAAGGATAAGATGTTAATAATATTAACAATATTCTCCATGGGAAAGTATGACCCTGTCTGTAGGATATAGTACCTTATGTGAGCGTGTATTACACAGCTTACAAACTATGTGGAAAGGGGCAAGCCCCACGTGTAGACTCTGAGACTGTAAATTATGGACAGGTCAGTGGAAGGAGTTCCCACCAAGGACAGAATCACAGGCCTTGACGCATTGACACACACCAGAAAGCATTGCCTACTTAAAAAGCCACAGAAAGTATCTGTACTTGGAGGAAAACAAGTTTTTAATTTCAGCATTACCCTTCTGGAAACTTTGGTGTCAATGAACTGTGGGGGAACACAGTATCTAAGGACCATCGTATTGGGGGACACTTTCAGACCTTAAAGAACTGCCATTAGTAACAGACTTTTGTATCTAGAAGTTGTAGCCAGGTTTTTACAAATAGCTGTAGTCTTAGTTGTGACTTTGTGAAAAAATGAGGCTGGATGCAGTGTTGCCATGAATTGGAGGTATTACTAGCCACGGTACTGCTGGCACATGTAGTCAAATTTGACCTTGATCAAGTCGTTGACCTCTCTGGGTCTCAGTTTCCTCAACTGTAAAATGAGGGCATTGGCTTCTGAAATCCCTTCTGGTTCAAAACTCTTAAGATCCTATGACCCCTGTGATGTAGGTCGGAGCTTTCCAACCTTCAACCTACAGAAATAAACTGCTATTCTTTATAGTGTGGTGCTAAAACCCTTAGGCACACATGGGGTCAGGACCAAAAGCTATCAATAGGAAAAACAGATTAGGAGATAGACGCAACAACATATATAGGTGAAGAAAAATCAGTTTTGAAATTTCTAAGGTTTAAGTAATAAGCAACTTTCATTGTAGAAGTTTTGCTGACTGAGAAAAAGTTGCTCTGTGGATAAACTCTTAGTAAATAATGACCTGTGCAACTAATGTGCCTTCATATGTATTAGCTGTATATCTTTCAGATGTAGATATTTTTATAGCATTGGCTGTTATACAGTGATTTTACTTGTTATATCATCAGAAGATTTATACCTCATCAATAACCTATAAAAGGCATGTAGTGATAGAGTGAGTGTATACCAGATTCATCTGACTTTTTAAAGATGAAACTATAGCAATTGTTCCTCTGGAAACAAAGTAATTTTTTTTAAAATAAATTCTTGCATTGGGTAATGGTAGGTGAAAAGGCCCCCAGATTGAACATTGTTAATGTGGGAATTTGTTTTTCTTAATTGTATTTTAATAACATGGGTTTGTTTTCTTTTCTATTTCAGTAGGTGGGAGGGAGAGAAAAATAAATGTGTAATAATTGAAAAAAAAAATTCCCTAGTTCATATGACTTTTTTAAAAACAAGCTTTTTGTTTGTGAGAAAGAAGTTTTTTATACTGAAGTAAATTGTTTTATATATGTTCAAAAGTAGCCAGAACAAATCACCAACATCATATTTCTGCCACGTATTCATTCTATTGTTAATTGCTTCCATTGGAGGTAGGAGCTTATGCGAGAGGATGCCTCAGTTTTCCTGCTCAAGTTATTACTTTTCCAAGCCTGTATGTCCATGTTCCCTCTGGGTTCAACAGGTAATTCTTGCTATTTATAACTACATGGTGGGCATGGCCTTTGTTTACATATAGGCTTACTTACTTCCTGGTATCTGTATTTCACCATATACTGCTGACCATAGACCAGTTAGATCCTCTGCAGATCTCAGAGGGAAAAGATATAAAACAGACTCATTTGATATATTGTCGGGTACAAAGACTTGGGCATTCTCCCTCCTGCTTTCTCTTTGGCTTTGCTCTTTGTTTGTGTAACTTTGGTACTGCCTTTTGAGCCTGCCTTTTGTAAAGAAGATAACTTGGCTCATCCATGATGTGCAGGAGTGTTGTGTGAATTAATGAGTAGAAGGCATGTAATATGTAGCACTTTTGTAGTATTTTGATGATTTCATCTAGAATCTTGCCATCTGGAAATTTGAACATTTACTAGAAAACAGGGCCAATTTTGGATGATACTGAGTCCAATGTGTGTTTTAAATGCTTTATATTTTCATTTCAACTTGTACTTAGAGTTTCTGCTTTGGCCTGGGAGGTTATGGATTAAAATACTCCAATAGAGCTCTTGTTTAATCAACATGAGTACTTGTTCCACAAAATCAAATTTCTTTCCTTCCCCTTCCCACCAACATAAACTCTAGTAGAAGTTTTCATTAGATGCTGAGACCAAAAAGGAAAAATCTATATCCTGGTGCCCAGGTTTTCTGGATGAATCTTTTGGAATTTAGGTAGGCTGATCCTTGGGTGGGTCCATGGCTAAAGACTTTTTAGCTTGGTATAGGGGAAGTGTGCCCTCTGAGACCCTGGGTCATGATCTCACCACATGAGTAGTTAAGAATAGGATTTTAGTGGAGGTAAATGAACATAAATGAATATAATATATTAATAATAATATCTTTTACTGTGGAGCTCAGAATTCCTTAGCTGATCCTCACAATATCAATATTCATTATCATCTCAGTGATAAGCAACATGGTATAGTGGAAAGAGCTTGGGCACTTAATATCCTTGAAGCCTCAGTTTCCTCATCTGTAAAATGGGATATTTCATTTCCTACCTCACAGGGTCATTGTGGCAAAAGTACTGTGTCAAAAAATGTTTTGTAAGTATGATTTGTGATTGTTATTTAACTAGAGTTGAAACTAGGACCAGGCTTTTGAGCCGCACCCATTATTTCCCTGAACCATGATACCTTTCAGCACATATTTAGCTAGAAACTAGCCCATTTATTTACTCAGACACTCTCAATCAGGGGTACTGAACCACTCCACTCTGCCAGGGCTTAAGGTTTATTCTTCCATGGGAGAAGGAAGGACTCTTGGAAAAGACATTCTTCTTCCCTGCACTGCTAGAGACTTTTCAACATGGAAGTCACCGTTGGTGATTTTAAGACTTTGGAAAGATGAAAGGAATTTCCTTTTCACTTCGGTACCTTCATTGTTGGTCATGTGCTGTGGAATGATGAAGTGTGTGTTTCATTTTTTGTGTCTTCCATAAAGAGAAATTAGATCCTTTTCTGCTTTCACAACCCTGGAATTCGTTGCCTCACCAGACACACAATCCTTGTGAGATTCACTTCCAGGTGTATAAATAGACCCTAACTGGAGAGTTCCTTCTTAGCTAGGGCACTACCTCTAGCTAGAGTAGCCTTTAGGTGAGGTATTATGGCACCATGACAAAGATGGCTGGACTTGAAATTAGAGAATCCACATTTAAATCTTGGCTCAGATCTTCTCAACTTATTATCTGAATGGTTTTTAGGGAAATCATGTAACCTCTCTGGGCCTCAGATTCCTTATTTATAATAATGGAAAAGGTTGGACTAAAAGTGTTCATTCTGGCTTTGAAACAATGAATTCTGCTCATGGAGGATCTGACCTCCTCTGTGACACATGTTACTATAGAATTTTTGTGTTCATGGGCTCTATCTAGAATGCTCCCTCGGGGAGAGCTGTGAGGCGTGTTCCTGGGCCTCTGCTTCCTCACTAGATTCCCAATTCTCATCTGCATCTCATTTTGAGGTCCTTCCCTATTTCTAAAAATGGAAATATCCCATGCTCTGTCATTCCTAGATTGAACCTCTCCAGGGAAAGACTAGAACAGATTTGGGGTTTTTTTTGTCATTCAAGTTACATTTTTGTATTTAATTGTTTAAGCTGATAAGATGGATTTGAGCTCCCCATTGGTAGGGCACATATCTTTCTTTGACTCGGTCCATTTTCTTGTCTTTGATTGTATGTATAAAAAATATTTGGTTGTTTGGCTTCAGGGTAAAAACTGTCTTTGTTCTTCTTCCCCCACTTTGGTAGAAATGATGCCCTAAACAGGCAGAGCATTGTTTGAATTACAATATACTCCCTTCCTTTGGAGTTGTTATAAGAAACCCTTGATGCAATATTTAATTTGTCTCTAAGATAATTATGTAACTAGTTGACTTGTTTAACGATATATTGAGCTCTGGAGGGTGCTCTTTAAAGGTTGCCTTCTTACTTTAAAAGTCCAAGATGAAGCTCTTTCCTCTGCATTTGGCATGCCCTATCTGCCAGTCTGCCAACCTTTTTGTACTTCTGCCTAAGGAATTTTCAGTATATAAATGAACCAGTTTCTATTCATTTGGGGTTCTAATATATATATTTTAAGTAAGGTAAATCTTGTGGGGAAAAAATCCTCAAAATTAAAGAATGAAAGATCTCCAAAGATCACTTATGATAATTCAAGATTCCTTCGAAGATAATAACAGTTCTGTGACCTTCTGGCCATTGAGACATAAAACTGGTAGATATATGCCCACCAAAAGTATTTTCCTCTGTGATAGAGGAGATCCAGGTCAAGGAGAAATTCATTGTGGTCAGTAAAGTTCTCTAGATATTCCTTGTGGATGACATTATGTTGATTGTGTCAAGCCCAAAGACCTTCCTGGAAGAGATCTATCATCACTCAAAGGCCTTTGGTCTATTCATCCATACAGGAAAGATCAGATGGATGAATAATGTACATTGTTTAGATTTCAACATGCATTTGAATGGATACCCTATGGAGCTTATCCAGTATGTACATCAAGGACAGACAATACAGATAAACAGTGAGCTGGGACCCAGAGTAGAAAAGGAGGAGAGTGAATTGAATTAATTAGGAGAAATTGAAGAAAAAAAATATTCCTGACCCCAGACTTCTCACAACAGCAAAGGTTCACCTTTTCAATACAAACATTTTAATGATATTGTTATATGGCAGCAAGACCTAGGATAGTATCACCTCCATAGAACCAAAGATGAGCATCACCCAAAGGTAATGGAAAGGAACATGGTGAATTTGAGCAGATTACAACATAGAACCAATGAGTAACTAAAGAACAGGAGTAAAGGATGTCATCAAAGAATTGTAAAACAGAAAAAAAAGATTCAATGTCACTGGATTACTGAATCCATGGAGGGTAGCAAGGTAAAAGAGGGCTGCAAAGGTAGGAAGGTCTTAAAAGGGTTTTATATTTGGTTTCCTTGCTGTTCCTTGCACATGACTGTCTATCTCCCAACTCTAAACATTTTCACTGGTTGTCTCCCTTGTCTGGAATGCTTTCCTTCCTAATCTACACCTCTTAGATTCCCTGTCTTTCTTTGAGTCTTAGCTAAAGTCCTACCTTCAGCAAGTTTTTCCCAGTCCTCTTTAATCTCGGTGCCTTCCTTCTGAGACTGTCCCCAATTTGTCATCTGTATCTATTATATCTATTTCTCTTGTTTGTAGATAGTTTTGTGAACTTCTTAAGAGTAGAGCCTGCTTTTTGCCTTTCTTTGTACCCAAAGCACTTAGAGGGAGTGCCTGGCACACATAAGTGCTTAATAAATGCTAGTTAGCTGACTTGACTGATAAAGTACTCCACTCTTATCCTTAGTGTCTGGAGAAATTGAGGGATATAGCATTTGGGGAGGATGCCTTCTGGTGAACTTTGGGGAATGATGTGATCAGTAGTTGCACAGCATGGATAATATTTCGATTTGAATCACTGGATGGGAGCTCTCAAATATTTTCAGTATACTAAGTGAAAAAATAAAATTTTAGATAAAAAGATAAATTGGGAAGAGGAACCTTTTCAAATACATACAGTAGAATTCCTTTAAATAACAGGGTTCTATGATACATTTAAAATGAGTCTTGATTGACCAAAATAAATTAGTATATATTCAATTTTTCAGGAACTCGTTTATCGAGCAAGGTGAGATAAGCCTGTATTGTACCTACTCCCAGAGGCCATCCACCCTCCCTTCTTTTGTCTAGTTACAGTCAGTTATATCTTTCATCAGGTTGGTCAAAAACATCACAGGATGGAGTAAAGAACCCCAGAATATGAAGGTCATCGATGTTTTATGGTGATGGCAAGTGCCTTGATTCACTGAATGGAAAACTGTAACTTAAATTTAGTTCACCCCATAAAGCCACGGGCTGTAGGATTAAGGAAAAAAGGAGTCTGATTGAGCATTGACCCCCAAGCATACCGCCCGGGGATGGGGGTGGGTAAGGAGTGGAGGAGGTGTGAGTGCTTCCCAGATTCTGCTGTGCTAGGATGATTTTCTCCTACGGGGACAAAAACAAACACCTAGTTTGTTCTGGTAGAGCCGGAAAAAGTTTGAAGGAACGTGAGAAACTTTGGCTAAAGAGAATTATTGTGCTTCAGTTTATTTAACGTCACCTATACAAACAATGTTGTAGGCTCTGCAGAACAATGTTGAATTAGAGCTCGGTGAGTTTATCCTACAGAACAGGTAGGGCGCAGATAGACTGGAAGGGATCCTAGGCAGAGGGACCTCCCAGGTCCCAGAGGGACCTTCCCTTTTACAGATGAACCAACTGAGATTCAGAGAGGAAAAGGGCGTACGTTCTGAAAGTGTCAGGGGCTGCATTCTGACTTGCTGCCTTCAGGGTTCAAGCCCTGTCTCTTAACACTTAACTTGTGGTGGGCAACTCACTTTACTTTCTGCCAGCCTCTCGGAGACCATAAAGTGCCAGTAGCTTGTTAATCTGCAGCAGTTGGAATTAGGGGTTGGGGAAGGGCAGTTTCCCCAGAAATATCTTCTACTAATGAAATCATAGGTCTGAGTTGCTACACAGGGTCATTCCCTACCCAACCTCCCAATACTAAGACACACAAACGTATTTTTAGTCCCAGTGGATTGGCATTTGTTGGGGGCAATTTTTTGTTTTGGGGAGTTTATCTAATATATCCCCTGAGTTTATAGCCAACTGCTGTTCTCTCTGCAGGCTCTTTCTGCGTCCTTTCTTTTTAATAGTACTGATGATTAATATAGAAAGGGGGAGGCGGGAGAAGAAAGTTATATACAGAAATGTCAGTTTGTATCTGAGTTAAACTTTGTGTCAGTTTTATGGGATAGAATATTATATATAGCCCATGTCTGGGAGACCCTATCTATGACGCATATTCTTCTCTTAACTGTAAGTCCGGAATTCTTTAGCAGGCAATCCTAGCCAGCCCTGTGCACATGCACACACACTCACAACACACACACCCACACACCCACACACACACCCACACACACACACACACACACACACACACACACACACGGCATTGTTTACTTCCTCTGTAAAGGCTGCTCAGGACGTTCAGTACCAAGGAGGCCGATATGCTTGCATAAACACTCCTGCCAGATTTATCTCTCAAGCCTATCTTTCCTTTCCAGTCTTGGAAAGCTATTAATCTGCTGGGGAGGCTTTTGTTCTTAGAGTGCAGGCATTATTCTCTAATCATTTAGAGTTCTACAGGAATCTAGTACAGGCTTGCAGGTTCATTTCCCTGCAATTTAACCCAGGGCTAAAGAGAGTTGATTGGGAGGTGGGGGTGGGAGAGGGAGTCAAGCAGGGAGAAGTGGGTCTTGGATTCCTGGGGATTGGTTGGGCTTTCAGTGGCCGTTCTGGAACGAAGCATAATTTAGGAAAGAGAGCAGTGTTTTCTTTGTATGCTTATCAGAAGTTTAAGGGACTTTGGGGCTGATGACACACTGTTGATTGTACAGTTTGTGTTTTGTTTTAAATAGAAAGGCTCCCTACTGTTAAATGTGTAAAAAAATGTTCCATATAAGATCCAGGATCAGAGGAAGGAATCAGTGTGGAACTGAGCGCTGATTTTGGAGTCCCATGGACCCAAGTTCAAATCTAGCTTCTTACTGTTACTACCTATGTGACCAAGCAAGTCTTTTGGGGACCCAGTTTCCTTTGCTCTGAAATGGGGGAGGGTTGGATTAATTATAGGGTCTCTAGCCTTAGAGTTCTTCTATTTCAGTCTTTAACCTTAAAGCCTGTCTAGTTAGAACTCTTCATTTTAAAGAGAAGAAACTAGAGCACAGAGAGAAGTGATTTGCTACGGTCTTACACGTAAGAAATAGCAGAGTTGGTATTTGAAGAGGTTCTCTTGAATCAAAATCCACCGCTCTTTCCATTGTGCCATTGCTTCACATCTTTCTTTTTTTTTTCTTTTGAGGAGGAGGAGGCAATCGTGCTCAGGATCATATAACTAGTAAGTGTCTGAGGTGGAATTTGAACTCTGGCCCTCTTGACTGCAGAGCTGGTGCTCAATCCACTGGTGACCTAGCTGTCCATACCGTTTTTTTTTTTTAAGACTCTGCTTAAGTACTCCCTTCTTCAGAGGGCCTATCCTGAATTGCCCCAGGTTCTATTCTCTCTTTATCACCACCCCACCCCACCCTAGCTACCTTGTATTTATATATTTCCTTACATGTTGTCCCAATAGAGTGAAAGTTTCTTGAGTAGTGACTGTTTCATTTTTGTTTCCTTTATATCCAGTGCTTTACATGGTACCAAGAATGTTGGTGATATTGCAGGTTGATTGATTGATTTGAAAACTTTTCTTTGAATTGGCCATAATCACAATGTCAATGCTAAATACCTCCTCTTAATATAACAGGGTACTATAGGGGAATGGCCAGTCCCATTTGTGGTCACAAATAACTTTGTGACAGAGCCAGAGGATGGAGAGACATAGTTAAATGGGACTAGTGCTGCCTGTCAGCGGGCCAATTTGACAGACAGAAATTGCTTTCTTAAGCATTTTTTTCCTTTGTGTGCTCATTGCTACCACTGAAAGTGCTTGATGCTTGCCAACCAAAACAAACCTATTTTCCTTTCGAGTCCTAAAGGTGAGAAAACTATATTGGGCACTCGAATTTATGGAGAAAAAGGGCAATTTGCTTACCATGAACCAAGCTGAAAATGAGGCAGCAAAAGCTAAAGGACGGAAAGAGTTGGGTGTGTTTTAAACCAGAGAGGCAGACAGAAAATTCTTTTCTCTTTTGGTTTGCTTTTTTAAATGTTTTAAACTGTAATTAAAATTCATTTTAGTGTTTTCTGAGGTTTTCTGTGTTCTCAGGCTTGGGAGTGGCTGGTTTCCTAAAGGGAATTTGGTTTTTTCATTTACTTAACTAGGTTAAGATTTTTATTATGAAAATGGCATATAACCTCCACACTTTTCTCCCTCCCCTCTCACTTTTGAGTGAGGAATTGAAAGGAGAAAAGCCAAAAAAAAAAAACGTATCAGTTATAAATGGCGTAATTTGGATGATCATCTGTGTTGAGATGGGGTGTGTGTGTGTGTTGTGAGTAAAAACACTGAGGGGAAACTTAGAAGTCCGTAGCAGCTGTACTGTGATACCCAACATTTTAGGGCAGACATTTCCTACAGAAGGGATGGAAACGTAATCTGAAAATACATTTGAAAAGTAGCCAATGTACACTGTTTAATCTTTCTGCTCAATCCAGAAAGTCTTCCATTTACAAGCAAGTCTGAGAACATTGAGTACTAGGAGTAGGATTGCTCCCACAGGGAGCACTGGAATCCCGTGTGCTGACACTGGTGCCCTCCCTTCTCCTCCCAGTCCCCCTCCCTTTTGTCTTCTTTCCTGTGTCTCCTCCCCCAGAACTGCTGCTTTTGGGTTTGTAAACTCAGGCTGTAGGAAGGAGAGCAATGGGCCCTTCAGACCCCAAAAGCCTAAGAATCAGAACCCATATTAAAGTGCAGCCTGAGGTTCACGGGTGGGTCAGGAATTCAGGAAACAGTGCATGAGAAGTTGCCCAGGCACTGTTTCCTCATAACTCTTCAGCAGCTTGAAATAATAACTTGAGCTCTGGAAGTAAACAAAAAACTCAGGTTAAATTCTTCTTTCTTTCTGATTTCAACCCCTCTTGCACAGGTGAAAGAAAGAAAAGATAGGACTGTAATAGAACCAAATTAAGCAATAGGCATATTGTGTTTCTGGGGCCAGAAGTTTTGAAATAGCCCAGGCTAAGGTTCTCAGTCTGTGGAAGGAATAACTCTCCCAAGTAGCATACTGGAAAGAGGAGACTTAGCTGCTAGTACTAGATTCTCTATGACTAGCTCTGTGACCTTGAGCAAATCCACTTCCTGGGAACCTGTTGTTTCTCGGTGTTTAGGAGAGAGGAACAGCATAAGATGCCCCCCAAAAAGCATTAGTGCCCCCAATACTTATCCACTGTATCACCTGTTGGTTGGAAGTGAGGTTGTTGCCGGGGCAGTTGCTCATGCCTGTGGTTTGTTAATGTGGGGAACGCTGGGAAGGGAGACATCCTCTAGCAATGAAAATTTTCTATTTGTTTGAAAGCAAACAAAAAACTCACCTACCTTCAGACTGAAAGGTGATAGATTAATATGGAGAACAAGAAATGCATTTTTGAATGGCGCCTATATAGGAATATATTTTGCTTGACTTGTGTTTATGTGATGGGAAGTTTGTCTGTCTTCCTTCTTTCCTTCCTCTTTTCCTCCTTCCCTCCCATTTCTCTCTTTCTTTCCTTCCTTCCTTCCTTCTCTCCCTCCCTCCTTCCTCTCTCTCACTCTTTCTTTCTTTGTCTTCCTTCAAACAAAATAAATTATAGTCCTGCTAGTCTTACTTGGGATACTAAAATGATAAATGACTTGCCCAGGGTCTCCACACCTAAAACAGGTGGGGTTTTTCCTAGCTCCAATATTGACTTAAGACTTAATGAGGCAACTCGGTGGCACAAGGCATGGAGTCAGGAAGACCTGAGTTGAAATCCAGCCTCAATCATTTACCAGCTGTGTGACCCTGGACAAGTCACATTTATTAAATGCCTACTATGTGCTATGTACTGTGCTAAACATCTCAGTTTCCTCAACTATAAAATGGGTATAATAGTAGCACCCACATTCCATGGTGGTTGTGAGGATCAAATGAAATATTTGTAAAGCAACTTAGACCAATGCTTGGCACACAATAGGTACTTAACAAATGCTTGATCTCTTCCTCAGTGTCCATTGTTCACTATTATGCCTTATTATTAATATTGCCTATAAGGTTTTAAAAGTTCTATTATGAGGGAGAGTTCTTAGTATTGTCTTTAAAACAATACTGCTGCTCCAGCTTTGTATGGTAATAGTGGTCATGCCCTTTTGGTTTTATATTTTCTGGTTATTTTCTTAGGTCCACCATCCCTTTCCTATTACACCTCATCTTTCTCATCCCATAATTTTGTAGTGAAGAAGTTATTTACAGAATGAACAGTAGTCATTCTTACTGTTGAGAAATTAAGATCCCTTTTCCAAGTGGGCAACTGTATTTCAAATCAACACAGGAGTTATTGTGTGTATGTGCTTAAGCTAATCGTGAAATACATCTTTGGAATTGTTGTGGGTGGAAGGAGCCTGATTATTTCAGGGAGTATAGAGCATATCCGGATTTTCAGTTGTCCTTCTGGTGGATTTGGTCTACCTATTCACACCTGTTTAAACTTCTGGTTTAGCACTGGGGGTGGGAGGGGTGAAGTGTGATATGAATTTCCGTCTGGCATTTGTTCGATACAACTGGGATCTCAGAATTCACCATTTGTTGCAGTTTTCAGAGGCCATCTGAGAAACTATTTAGCAGCCCAGTTCCTGTGAGAGCTCTGATAATGGTCATTGAAAGCAGTAATCCCAGAGGCCTAAGGGAGGATAACGACCTTCAATAATATGTGTGTCAGTCTTTGCTCTTAATCATAACATCCTTAGCATTGAGGGAAGGCTACTTTTTCTAAATGTGCTCATGGAGAAATGGGCCCATGGCAAAAAAAAAAAAAAAAAAGACAATTTAATGTCATCAGACTTCTGGGTTTTGCAGGGGAAGGGATGTACCTCCCTCCTTCCCACTTTTAAACCAGAGGTTTGTGTGTTTGTTGAGTGGGAACGTAGAAATTGATGTGTTAGCACAGCAGGCCCTTCTTATAGTTTTTGATGGACAAAGATGGCTAGAAGATTTGGTGTGAAGTTTTTTCTTGGAAGATAAGATTATATGTTATAATACAAAGATTTCCTCCTTTGCTTTTTCTAAATGTATTAGGAAAAGTTGATTACATCATCCCCATCTTTATATAGAACAGCTTGTGGGTGAGTACATGGGAAATGATTATGTCAAAAGGTAAAATCCAAGAAAAAAAATCAAATAATGGTGAACCAAGCATATTTCCTTTTTTCCCACATTTCTTGTGACTTTTTGTGTTTCCTCGCAAGCTGTGCCTTTTAGAGGTTCCAAACTACTAAAAAGAGGGATATAGTACTGAAATACCTTTTTCTCTTTAACCCTACCATTCTAACATTTTTTTTAGAAAGTGACTTTATGAAGAAGATCCTTATAAATTACTCTTCTCCTCTTCCCCCTCTCCCTCCATCCCCAGCAGATATTTTGGATAACTTTCTATTGGTAAGTAGGTCAGAACAAGTAAGGGTTAACAGGCATGGGAGGGAGAAGAAAGAAACTGAAAGACAGAAAAATAGGTATCTTTTAAAAAATATTGAATTTCCTTCTTCCCTTTCCCAACCTTGCTCCCTCCTGTTTTCTCTCTCCCTCTCCCCACTCCCACTCCTCTTTCTCTCCCTTCCTCTCCCCCTTTCTCAACTCTCCCCATTTTCCCCTCTTCCTCCCTATCTCCACTTCTCTTTCTTTATCTCTCCCTCTCTCTTCCTCTTCTCCCTTCTCTGTGTCCCTCCTTCTCTTTCTTCCTCTTCCCCCATCTGTCTTTCTCTGTCTCTCCGTCTCCCTCCCCATTCCCACTCCCCTCTCTCAAGGGATGCATGGCATGTCAAAAGTTACGTTTTAAAAGTTCAAAGTTTGGAAATTCAAAAGAAGGAAAAAATTATTTGCAGTTCTGGAGATTCTAGGTTTGTTCTTTAATAGAACCAAAAGGTCTAAAGTGATTTCAGCAGTACTTCTGTCCCCCTAAAAACTCTTAAGTATAGCAAGAGGACAGTCAAATGAGAGGCAGGCAGTTAGTTAGGCACTGTCCTCTCTTCTTCTTCCATGTTGTTTTTGTTCTCGCCACTTCCTTGCCTCTAAAAATATAGAAAGCAAATTTGAGCCCTGTCCCCATGGCTGCTCCCCCGTAGGCTTCTGTTGGTCCCCTCCCTCTTGCCTCATTGGCCCACTGGCTTTAGCTTGGCTCAGCTGACTGAGAGTTAATATAGGTCAGTATCGCAATGTGGAATTGACTAGCCGTTCTCATTCCCAAATCCAGCTTTGTTTAATCTGGCCGGACTCCAGTCCTTTTTTAAATACTACTCTTGCCCAGCCTTATGCACTGTGATAAGAACAGGCTTTACAGGAGCCAAGTTTGGAAAGGATTCCACCCCCCCCCCTTCCATCTCCTATCCCCTTTTCCCTAATATACCTAGAAAATATATAAATGTAAAAGATTAAATAAAACATGTGTCCTGAAACATTTTATAAGCAGTAGAATAAATATGTGACTAATGCCTTTGGTGGAGAGGAGAGGCGATTAATCCAAGGCATTTTCACGGTGCTTCCCCAAACAGTACAAACAAGAACTAAAAGTTCAGTTTATCCTTTGGTATTTTAATACTCTGCCCAAGGAGAGATATTTTGTGGAGGCGTGTCTTTCTTCCCCCCTTTTTCCTTCAAGCAGCTGAGTCCTGCACACCCTTGTTAGACCAAGCGTGTGCAGACGCTGAAAGCTTCTGGAGTTGTTTCTGTTGTTGTTTCCCCTGGTTTGTGAAAGGTGTGAGCGCACAGACGGTATTTTGGGGCCGTGGTGTGGAATGCAAATTGAATTTTTAGGAACACTTGGGAAAAGATCTTGAAAAGAAGGGAGGAGGGGAAAAGCCCCTTTCACTAAAACTGCCACCTCTGTATCCTGTGATTTCATCTAATTTTAACTGTTGCCCTGTGAAAATTTTCAATGTTTGAGGAATTTAATTTTCCAAATGCAGCCTTTGTTTTGCAAAAATACAGCACGCTTAAGTATCTATTTTTAAAGCTCTAACAAAGCCAACCCAAGGCGTTTTTTTTTTTTGCTTTTTTTTTTTTTTTTGCTCTGTCACCCAGACTATATATAGAGTTACTTTTCAGTTTCTGTTACAGTCATCATTTGTACTTTTGATGCTTTCTGTTTTGTCCCCACCAGAAAGTATGTAGATAGTGTATTTAAGAGCATTTCTTTGTGGAGATGAGTTGCGTTTCTAATATAGTTCCTTAGGATGTATTATTTACTCTAAAAAAAAGGGAGGAGGCTTTTGTCTTTTGTGATAGGCAAAGTTTTCAGCATAGAGAATTTGAGGGAAGCAAAGGATTTGTGGAGGCTTCCCTGTGTCCTAGTCCTTAGGGGTTTTCGGAAAAGCCCATGTTTCTATATTTGTGGTGGTTATTTAAGGATTCTGCTACTTGGATGAAATTATAGCTGCAGCAGGCAGTGCATCTGGAAGGAGGGGCCCAATTAATACTAGTGTTACTATACTACTGTGCCCATTTTATTTTTTATTTTTCCTTTTGTAAAGACACACTTTTTTTAAAGGTATAAATACTTTTTTTTCATATCTTAATCATTTCCAGAAATACTCCTTTACCTCCTCAGTAACCTAGGAACCCTTCTCTTTAACAAAGATTTTTAAAAATGAAGGAAAAAAACCAACATCTTAACCAGATTAATCAGTGGCCATAACCTTTCCCCTCTGCAGTGAAGCTGGGGAAAATCCATTTTCTCAACTTTCCTCTAGTACCAAGCTTGGTCATTATAATTACATAACATTCAGTTTTGTTTTATTCTTTGTGTTTACAATGCCATAGTTTTGTGTATATTGTTTTCCTGGCTCTTAAGTATTTTGCTTAGTTCATAAAATTTTTTTTCCTATTAGAATGTTATTTTCCTGGAAATCTAATGCATTAAGGAATATTTATAGTGTCAAGTAAAATGAATATTTTAAAGATGGCAGCCAAATTCATCTCTAATCTTTCAATCACCTTGATCCAGAACCCTGCCTTCTTGTCTCCTTTTTCTGTGTTACCCTTACTGGGAAATACTGCCTGGTAAGTAAAACACATTTATTTCAACAAATGTGCATAAAGTACCTACTCCTTGCCATGCTCTATGATAGGTCCTGAGGCAGTATCCATCCTCCAAAGAATGTAGAAATGTTGTAAGGATATAAAACAAATACTTATATACAGGATAAACGTAGTTACTATGAAGGGGAGCGTTCAGGCAAAGTAGTCTGAGAGATTTGAGTAGAATTTAAGATCCTAGAAGTTAGGGATTATTTCATTTTGGTCTTTGGTAGTACTGTCCTAATTGTTGATAATTCTTCATTCTCAAAGAGAACCAATGACATAAACTCATTATCAGAAAGGGTAATAAGTTACTTGCCCGTTGTCACAAAGCTAGTAAGAAGTATAGTGGACAATGAGATGTATCTTTGTCTGACTTTTGTTACAGAGGTGCAGCTGAAACTCTTCTGGCTCGAAATTTTAAGCTTTTCACTTTCTCCAATAGTTGCCCTCTGTAATGTGTACATGTGAATATAGGTGCATTTTAAAGATTCTTTCTCTTCAGTTGTCTCTTCCAAATCTAATCTAATGGGTTGATGATACTATGATGGAGTGACCCCGCCCAGCGGGGTCTCAACGGGGTACCGAGAGTGGACACAGCCGAAAGGGGGAGCAGAGCTCGGGAAGGCGGCAGCCTGGGAACACATCCGAAGGGGGAGCAGAGCTCGGGAAGGCGGCAGCCTGGGAAGACGCAGTGGTCTGGGAACGGGGTCAGAGAGACTACGGAGGCATGGGTGATGAGCAAGTCTCTGCTTTATTGCATCTACAAGCTGCCTTTATATGTGCATACAGGGAGGTTGGGGTGGGGGAGGTAAAGGCGGTTCCTCCTGAGACTTAGCTCCCGGCAATGGAGGATACCATGTTATCATTTGTAAATCTATTGACAGAACTAAAGAACTAAGTAGGAAAAGCTGAAAGTAGGAATGGGGAGAAAAGCGTTAAGTAGAACCCTAGTGTGAATCAATTACCTGAAAAGTTTTATTCCTTATAGGTGGTTAGCAAATAGGCCTTGGAAAGCAGAGAAGGAAGTGTGTGGTGCGTAAGACAGACCATGTTGTATCATAGAAAGGAACATCATCAGTCTTAATAAACTCTAGGAGATCTTAGTTCAAGATCCAGCTCTGGGAATTGCTATCCTGTGTGACTTTTGGCATTTTATTTAGTATCTCTGAGCCTTAGCTTTGTTCATCTATAATATGGGACTAAATAATGCTTTTACAACTTAACTTCAGAAGGTTGTTACAATGAAAACCCTTTGTGAAACTTGAATATCTGGGACTATTTCGTTTTTTGTCTTTGTATCACCAGTGCTTTTCCATAAGGCCTTAAGTATACTCAGTGTGTAATAAATACTTGTAGGGCTTGGGGTTGTTCTTATTTTATTTTAATATTTTATTTTTTCCCTAATTACATGTAAAACCAATTTTTAATCTTTGTTTTTTTTTTTTTTTTTTTACAATTTTTAGCTCCAGATTCTCCCCCACCTTCCTTCCCCTCCTCCATCATTGAGAAGGCAAGAGATCTGATAAAGATTGTAATAAATATTTGTTGAGTAGATCCAACCAAACTGACCTCCTTGGTGTACACATAATACTCTCGTCCCAGTGCATTTGCAGAGTCTGTCACAACACCAGGACTGTCCTTCCTTCCCAACTACTCTTTACCTCTCAGAATCCCTCAATTCTTTCAAAACTCAGCTCATTTGCCACTTTCTAAACTTAAAGCCTTTCCTGTCTCCATACCCAAGCTATGAGTGCCTTTTTCCGGAAAATGATGGCTTACTTATTTTGTATCTATTTGGGGAGTCTGATATCACACAGTCATTTCATATTAGGATCAATGAAAGGAACAGGGGCTGTTTTACTGGGAAAAGGAAGTTCTTGGTGAGCCATCGGTACATATTTGGAGGGTTCTCCTGTGAAAGAGATTTGCTCTACTTGGCCTCAGAGAGCAGAGCTAAGAGCCATGCATGGGTGGAAGCCACAAAGAAGCAGAATCTAGCTTGAGAAAGAAAAAAAAAACCATTTTCCAAATTAGAGCAGTCCAAAATTGAGAATGTCCTGCATTAGCCGTTAATTTTTTTCCATTGCTGTAGGTTTCTTAAGCTTTGACTAAACAACCATTGACAGAGATGTTGGAAAAGATATTCTAGCTCAGTCTCAGGTTGGATCTTGACTCAGAGATAATATGTTCCCGTTGCATTTTTTCAGTTGTTATAGAAGCAAACATTTCAGGGAACCCTAAACTGGAAGCAGTCACAGAAGCCAGTGAGACTTCTCACTTCCATCCTAAGAAAAGTTATTTTCTCCACCTAACTTGATTTTCAAAATCCTTTTTGAGCTCTTCCATGGCCTGAGCCCATTGGATATCTATTTCATATGTTTGGGATACAGAGGCCTTGACTCCTATGTCTTTACCTGATGGTAAGCATTGGTCTTCTT
>CM053770.1:385542020-385593626 GCA_028658325.1 Potorous gilbertii | reverse complement strand
GAGATTCAAATGCTGCTCCCCAGCCTCAGGGCTTTCAGCGGCAGGCCTGGCTGCTATTCAATGGGAGCTTAATTTCTGGTGCTCAGGTCGGGGCAGGAAGCCTCCCAGGCTCAGTTCCCTCAGGGGGTTTATGCAGAGACCTTTTGTAATGGACCTGAGCTCCTGCCTGCTCCAGGAGCCTCTGGCCGCCCACTGCCTCTGCTGCTGCCTCCCGAGGGGGCCTGAGTCCCAAAGACAACCCGCTCCCCTCTCAGCCTGTCCAGACGTCTCTCTCACTGACCTGTGTGTCTGTTAGTGGAGGGCCACTGGAGATTCCGTCCCTGAAGCCTGCTCAGATCTGCTCGCTCCTCTCAGTGCCGCGTGGCCAGGGCAGGGCTCTGCTCCCGTCCGGTGCACGATTGACCTTTGGGATTGGCTTTTCAGGGTTCTCTGGAACGGAAATCTCCTTCACTATGTTGCTGCGTGGCTTCCACTGTTCCAGAATTTGTTGGGAGTTCTTTTTAGAGGAAATCCATGGGCTGTGGGTGAGGAGCTAGCATATGTGAATCTTTCTACTCCGCCATCTTGGCTCCGCCAGAAAAGTTATTTTCTTATTACACAGGCATGTAAGTAACGCAGGGGACAGAGTGCCCAGTGCCTGGAGTCAAGAAGACTTGAGTTCAAGATTGGCCTCAGACACTATCAGTGTGACCCTGGGCGAACCACTTTAACCCTGTTTGCCTCATTTGCCTCATCAGAAGAATGAGCTGATGAAGGAAATGACAAATGGCTAGTATTTTTGCCAAGAAAACTCCAAATGGGGTCACAAAGAGTTGAGGAAAAAAGGACCAAAAAAACAGTAAGCATGCTATTTTTTGTTGCACTGAGATACTCACTGAACACCTACTAGTAATCATAACATACTTTCTAGATAATGGCTCCATGCTCCTTAGAATTTAAGGTGACAACAACACAGAGTGGGAAGACCTTGTTAATCCCATTAACAGTGCCTCCAGATGTCATAGTGTCAAATATTTTCATAGAATCCAGGTTTAGATTTGGAAGGGGCCTCAGAGGCAATGTAGTCCAACCTATTCACTTTACAGATGATTAAATAGAGGTTTCCCCCAAATGAAGTTACCTGCCTAAACATCACATTTTGGTATTCAGTGTCAGAGATGGGATTCAATCTTTCTTTTCTTTGACTTTAAATCCAGTGACCTTGACACTAAACTCCTGAAAGGTACAATGACTTCAGGACCTTTCCAACTCTTAACATTATGTTCTAAAGTTCCTTCTGACTCCGTGTTTTCTTTGAAAGTTTTTGATAGACCAGAGGACCCAGAACCTAGACTTATAGGAGCTGGAAGAGAGAAAAGAGGGTTATTAGACATTCTTAACCCTACACCCCCTCGCTCTTCTTACTCTATTCTCATCCTTTAAAAAAAAATTTTTTTTTTCACTCTGCTCTCATCCTTAAAGATCTGCTTCTCTGGACCATTTATTTCCCCAGTCTACCAGGAACATACAGGCTACTTCATCCCACACACCAGGAGACAGTTAACTTTTATTTCCTTTTTTAATAAAAAGTTTCTCAAAGTTGCATATACAACACCCCCCCTCCAAAAAAAGTAGTTTTGTAGCATTAAAAAACATTAGAATTAAAAGATATTGGGAAAGATTTCCTATAGGAGGTATTTATTTGGCAAAAGCCCAAGCAGAAGGGTTCCTCCTCACCCCCAAATACTGGGATAAAACCACCTAAATTAACTGTGTTCACTGATGAAATCAGCATCTTAAAGTTCTCCGGTTTTCCTTTGAGGATTCTGATATCACCCCTCTTGTGGCATGCTTTGTCAAGCCTCTGTGCTTTGCTACATGGTAGAGTAGAAAAAGTGTTGGATTTGCAGTCAGGAAGATCTGAATTCAAATCCTGCCTCAGGCCTGTGCAAGTTACTTAACCTCTTTGGGCCCTGGTTCCTTGAATGTAAAATGCGAGGGACGACAATTAGATGGCCTCAGAGATCCCAGCTGTAAACTATGATTTTGTGAATCCCTTAAATGCCCCTGTCCTTCTCCTCTACTTGTCCCCCACACCAGCATCTACATTCGTAAACATAGCACAGAACTATTAAGTCTTCCTTGCCAGATTTTATCCTTCTTCAATTGATATGTCATCCTTAAGAGTGTCTTTGTTTCTCATCGGGTCATTCTCAGGCCCATCAAAGATGTGGATGTCTCAGTCCAGCTGACTTCCTACTTAGCCTTGTTGAGTCAGACACATAGAGAGAGTGGATGAGGGAAGAATGACCAAGCACTTCCTGAGTGGTGAGTTGAAATGGGGTAATCCCAAGCAGGTTATGTAAAAAAAAAGCCTTAGAGAAATCAGCAAAAATAGCTTTTAAGGTGTTTAGGCAGTGTTGTTTTACTGTGGATTTGCAGAGAAATAAAAAGGGCAAAACACTCACCTTGGGAATAAAATGCTCCTCCTTCAGAAGTAGAATTTTTTCCCTATTAGATAGCTTCACCTAGCAGAAAACGTGTCCAAAGTAGGACCTTGGACAGTTCTAAACTATTCAGTCCTCCCAGCGTTGGACCTAGATTCTGGTAGACCTGTGTTCAGATCTATCCACCCACACTTACTAGCTCTGTGACCCTGGGCAAGTCACTTCCCCTGTGTATGCCTCAGTATCTTCATCTGTAAAAAAGAGAGGGCCAGATCAGATGGTCTCAGAGGTCCCTCCTAACTAAATTTATGATCTTGTGACCCTTACCTTCCCCTGCCCTGTTCTACTTTCCTCCCAAAACGCATACACACTTTCATACATGTGGCATAGAACTGAATCTTAGTTTCCTTTTCTGAAAAATGAGGGGCGTGGACTCAGCAATTTCTAAAGTTTTTCTCATCCCTAAATTTGTGAGCCTCTGAAATAGGGAGATGTCTGTTGTATAGAAAATGACTTAGTGGAAATTCAGCCTCTTGAAAATGGAAAAAAAACCAAAAGGAAGGAAGGAAAAACTTAGGAATCAATTCCTCAGAAGCTTTCCATTGCTGTAAGTAGTTGGAGGTTGTTGTAGATGGAGGTAGTTTTTTAAGAAATGCCCACCAAATTTGTTCCTAGTTATTTCTATCTTGCTTCCTGTCTTCAAAAGATTTAGACAGTTGTTACTTTCTAGCCCTTGCAGCATGACTTTCCTGATAGAGGTAATAACGTTAATATTAATAACTCACTCTGACTTACTCAAGGGGTTTCTGAAGGCCATGCTTGTAGCTAGCCTGTACTTTAACCTGTCTTTGTTCAGGTGGAGAAGGCAAACATCTGGGCATACCCTTTCCCTCCTTTTTCTTTTTTAGTTTCATGTAAGGAGTTACTGACAGGTGTTACAGTTATCAGATACTGTCTTAGATGAGAAACTTGGGATCCAAGGTCATTTCATTAGGAAGTGGAGAGCCCTGTCCCAATTCCTAGAATGAGCAAGGTGCTTCTATTAGTTGCTTTGTCTGGTGTCTTTACATGAATGACCACTTTCAATTTACATAAATTTCAGGATGTTCTCTATAAATACAATTTTTAAAAAAATTGGTATTGTTGCTCAAGATTTGTTGGAGAACAAAGAACTTCCTTCCTGTTTGTAAATTTTATGTTGGTTATTATAGGCCCAGGGATCAAGTTCATTATTTCTACCAGTTCCTCCTGATCATATTCTGAATGTGGATTGGCATTACTGCAGTCAGTCACACCTAGAGCCAAGTCAAGTCAAGTGCTGGGTATACAAAAAGGCAAAAGTGGTCCCTGTGCTTAAGGGTTGTAATGGGGGAGACAACATGCACATGACTATGTGTAAACAAGATCCATACAAGATAAACTGGAAATAATCTCAGAGGAAAGATATTAGCATTAAGGGGGACCAGGAAAGGTATCTTGTAGAAGGTTGGACTTTTAACTGAGACCTGAAGGAAGCCAGAGAAGCCTGAGTCAGCTAGCATTTATTAATCCCCTGTCATGTACTAGGCACTGTGTTAAGCACCAAGGTTACAATGAAAAGTTAAAAAAAAAAACCAAACCCAACAAGAAAACTCAGTCCCTGCTAACGGAGAAGATGTTATATAAATGACTATGTAGAAACAAGATGGCCAGGATAAATGAGGTCCTCTTGGAGGGAAGGCGCTAAGATTAAGGAGGACTGGGAAAGGCTTCTTGCAGAAGCTGGGATTTAAAGGAAACCGGGAATCTAGGAAAGGAAACAAAGAGGGAAAATGTTCCAGTTATGGAGGGCAGTGAAAATGCAGAAAGCTGAAAGATGGCATGTCTTGTTCAAGGAACAGGAGAAGGACTCTAAAGCATGCGATAAGGAGCGAAGTGTTAAGGTGACCATGAAGATAGGAAAGGGCTGGATTCTGAAAGGCTTTAGAAACCAAAGATTTTCTATTCCTCTTGGAGGTAATGGGGTAGCTAGGTGGCACACTGGAGAGAGGGTAAGGCCTGGAGTCAGGAAGACTCATCTTCCTGAGTTCAAATCTCACCTGAGACACTTACCTCTGGGTAATTCACTTTAACCCTGTTTGCCTCTTACCTCATCTATAAAATGAGCTGGAGAAGGAAATGGTAAATCACTCCAGTATCTTTGCCAAGAAAACTCCAAATGAAAGTAACTGAACAACTGAAGTTTATTGAATGGGATAGGTGGAGGGACAGAGGAAAGGGAGAAGTGACAGGGTCAGACCTGCCCTTTAGGCTTTAAATAGATGAATGAAAGGTGGGTTGGAATGGGGGATATACTTGAGGCAGGAGGACCAAGGGTTTCTTAGTGCTATTGGTTTATGTAAAATTGTACTTGCACACATTTGAGTGAAGCTCAGTAGCTGGTTTGGGAATCATCTTCAGTTTAGCCATCAGGGCCATAATTAGCTTAAGATTAAGGACTTCCCATAATGCTGCCCATAATAGCCACCATACAGTTCTAGTCTTGCCCAATGGCTGGCACTGTGGCAGTGTTATGCTTTGAGGAAAGCTCTCAAGGCCTTTTCTCAGAAGGAAGGCTTTCCATATTGCAACATGCTGAATTTTGACAGGGTTTTATAAAACTCTTCCTTTAATAAAATAATCATTTATTACACAAGACAAAGTTGTTTATTAAAATCTCTTAGTAAGTGCTCTTTCATTAGCCCTATTTTAATAAGCATTTTTATCTGTGGCATAGATGAAGACATAAAATTTCTTACAAGATTTGCACATGATAAATATCTTGGGGGCATAGTCATTATATTAGATGACAGAACTGTGTTCCAAAAAGGTCTTGGTAAGGTAGAACAATGGGCCAAATATAGTAACATGGAATTTTTCTCCTTTGAGAGATCTGTAATCTTATGGCTAACCCTTCACTGGTGCAGATTGTAGCTCATCTCTGCCCTACCCATACTGTTTAATTCTAGTCTGTTATTTCTCTATAGAAATTCTGCCCAATGTGCTGGAGACCTTCTTCTAGGTATTTTATTATTTGCTAGATGTTTGCAGTACCATTGGATGCACCACCTCCTTTCTCTCAAACTTGACTCCTTCTTTTCCTTATCATAGACATCTTTTATGTTATCTTTTACATCATTCTATGTGCTATTGTCTACACCTACCATCTTATGCCCACCATATATCTTTCCATCACTCTTGGGGCAACTTCCAATTCTTACTCTTCTCAGATAAATTAAAGTATTTAAATGTAGTAACCCCACTTCATTTGTTGGAAAATTAAGCCTGTGTTGCGCAGTTCATAGTCTTAGTTGCTTGGAAGCACTGAGAGTTTAAATAACTTGTCCAGTAATTTAGATATGTTTGGATTACTAGAGAATGGGCATGCGTGTTTGTTTGGATCTTGGCTTGACTTTCTGAAGGATTGGTTTTTGGTTTGGGTTTTTCTGTTTAAGGATTCTTTTGAGAATAATGGAAAGGTATTTTCCATTATTTTGTGCTTTTCAGAGAAATCCCCTCTGTTCCATCCCTCCCTTCTCCCATTTTTATATATTTAATATAGTCAAACACTTTTCTAGTAGTTAAATTCTGCCCCTGCGCCCCCCCCCCCATTTTACATGAACTAATAAACACTAGTGGGTGCTGGAATATACTTTCCAGTAAGGAATCAGAATTTCAGATGAAGTCAAAAATATCACTTAAATAAAGACTGAAATCTAATGAACTCAGGCTCTACTGCAATCTCTGTTTTGACTTACTAAAATATATTTGAAAAAAGAATGAAAGGTTTAAAAACATGCAAAACAAACAAAAAACTAAAAATACATGTTGGATTAATTTACCTATTTAAAATTAATGAGAGTTGATTAAGTGAAGGTGATTATGGCACAGTAATGGTAGGTATCTCTTTTTTGTCATAGAAATTATTTCTTTTATTATATTACTAGTCTGGTGAGCTACTTTATCCCAGAGAATGAGTATATTTTCCCTCCCCAAGCACCCCCACTCCCGCATTAGAGACATTGGCACATAAGGTTGTGGTATCCAGGTAGATCACTCTAGAAATTAACTTCTCCAAGGCCCGCTGTGTACTTCCAGCCAAGGGCAATCATGAACTAGTTCTAGGTCTCAGTTATGCCTTACCAGTTAGAGGTGAATATAAGTTGCAGATAGGTACTTCTGTAAATCATAATATACCACTTCATTTGTTGCCAGCCCAGAGACTAACAGATTGGCTAATAATAGTTATAGTAACTTCCCATAAATTCCCTGTATTCTGGTATTGAGGAGATGAACAGAGCAAGCAGATTGGAACATGGCTAAGAGGGCTTCAGTTTTCAGAATATCTTGATTCTTAATGAGGGAACTGTCCATCGAAGGAGAGGTGAGAAGGAGGCTGTGACAAAAAGGTATTGATTGAAAGAATGATTTAATAAATGTTATTATCAGTATAACTTTAGTTAAAAGAAAACCCAAAATATTTTTAACAGGAAAAAATACTGATAACTGGGGAAGTTACGTGTTTTGTTGTTCTCATCATTTTTATTTCATCCAAATGATCGTCTTTCGATGAAGAACTAGTTTTGGTATTGTATTCAATAAGCATTTAGGCCACGCATATACAAAGAAAAGTCAAAAACAAACAAACAAAAATACAAACACAACCTCTGTCCTCAATCAATTTATATTCTTCGCAGAGAAAACAACATGTAAACAGATAAGATAATACGTATGATAATTTGAGTAGGGAGGGAAACCGTAGGAAAGGTTTCCCAAAGGAGATGTCACATGGTAAAAATCTATAAGAATTTCAAGCCCCAAAGTTGTGTTTCATGGTTGAAGTATTTTGGGAAATGCTGGTCCTAATCCAACCATGTTCTCTTCATTCTTGGTGGAAACCAAGGCCCAGAGGGACTAAAGGAACTTGTTCAAGGTCACAGGTCAGGGACTTGGAAGAACCCAGGTCTCCTGTTGCCCTGTCAGATGTACTATGTCATACTGCATCAAATATAAAACTGGAACCTGCCCTCAACAAAAACTTTATAATGTACATGTAAGTCTCAAAAATGAGAACCCATAGATAATTCTAAAATTTGTTTTTATTCTGTTCCCATCCTAGACTTTTTACCAGAACCCTATAAACAAAATTTGTCAAGCAGTTTTGGAATATATACTTGCTCATACTTACAACCAATGAACTCTAGAAAATGGCCAACAGTCAGTCAGTCAACCACAGGCCCAGATTATACACAATTAGCAGCTTCTATTTTTTAAAGACTGACTATGTAGTTCCATAGACCCAGACTGTCTTAACAGAATAGTTAAGTCTTAACTCAGTGTTCAAAATTAGTGGCTGCTTCCTACAAGTCCAAGAGGCAGTTAGGAATTCATAATGTTGGTCATATGGTGTACCGTGAAGCATCCTAGCTAGAGTGGAAAGCACCACATGTGATGGAAGATAGAGATGGAACTGAAAAGAGTGTCACTTGACCTTGAGTATTAAGTATATACCATGAGCCTTTGTTTCTGTCAAATGGAGATGAGGAGGAAGAGGAGCCTTAGCTGACTGAACTGACCAATCAAGTCCTCATTCAGTACACATTTATTAACTACCTATTATGTTCAATGAAGTAGTCATATCATCTTGGTTAAATTCCTAGGGGTCAAAGTGCAGCTGTAACAGGTGCTGGCTCTATGATTCTGGGCAGATCAATTAACCTCTCACTGCTATAGGAACTCTCTAGTAATAGAAGTTGTAGGAAAGGCATTGGCTTTCTTTGGTGGAGGGACTCCTCCTGGTGTTCTCTATGCCAGTGAAATCACAGGTCTAGTCAATATCCCTGTTGTTATTCCTAAGGTGCTACAGTGGAACACTGGACCTGGAGTCAGAAAGATCCAAGTTCAAATCCTGCCTCAGATGCTTACTAACTGCGTGGTCTTGGACAAGTCGTTTAACCCCGGTCTAATTCTAGCCTTTCTGTTAATACTCTATAGAGATCCTGTCTATTGTGGTGAAGACTTAGAAAATGAGGTTATAAGACCTACCTCCCAGAGTTATTGTGAGGATAAAATGAGAGAATGTTTACAAAGTGTTTTGTAAACCTTAAAACACTATATAAATGCTATCTATTGGTGGTAGTGATGTTGTTACTGGTAATATGACCACCGCCACCACCTTGATGAGCTTATATTCCTTCAAGGAAATGAGCATGTACGACCTGAATATAGTACCTTGAGTGGGGAAACTCTAGTAGCTGAGGGAATGGGGGATAGGTGTAGAATCAGATAACGTATGTGAAGTGCTTTGTAAACTATAAAAATGTGAACTATTATTGTTTGTGGTTGGACCCCACCATTAGGCCAAAGTTGTTAGAGACACGAGAAGTATTATTCATAGATGTTTCTTAGAAGTTTAAAAGGTGAGACCCTGGTTCTTCTCTCTGTATATTTTAAAGGTGCCTTAGATTAAAAACAGAAGGATTTCTCTGCTTTATTTGACTCATGTTGGAATGCTCATGGATGCCTAGCTGCTGGATTTTTCCACCTCACCTACAGGTTTTTGTTAACCTTTAAGATCATAAAGATACCACTAAAGACAGTGTTTTTGCAGAAGGCTTTGAAGGAAGAAAAGTGGTTTAAAAAAAATAAAAAGCTGTGCTAGAGGTGTTAATCACCAGCTCCTCTGAGGGTGTGTTTTGGGGAGGGGGAGTAGGAGAGAAGAGGATAGTTTTGAAGAATTACAGCTGGCTCTTTCACCAAACTGAGTTGTCACAGTGGGCGTACTACCTTTCTGTGCCTTTTGTGTCAGAGGGTGTAGTATTCTGAACCACTAGACTGGAATAATATTGTTGTAACTAACTTTAAATTTTAAAGATGTCTTGCCACACATCTCCGCCTGCCTGTCCTGCCGGCAGTCTCAGACTCATCATGTTCAGAAGTGAACTATATCAAAACAAAATCTAACAACAACAGACATGGCCCCCTTTCCAGATTCCCTCTTTCTTTGACTGGAATAGTCACTCCTCCCTAAAACCTGAGTCATTCAGACTGCAAGATGCCAAGGTGAAGGGCATTGCCATATTAAGATTTTGTTATCTCCTGTAGGATCTAACACTTTGCTGCATTCTTTTTTTCCAGTCAAACTAGACTCATCCTCCCTTACTCTTCAACCCTAAATTCTCAAGTCTTTCCCTACGGGTGAAACATACTAGCTCCACATGTCTTCTCATTTTAAATCTCTCTTCATTAAAAAGGTCCAGTTTAGTTCCCCTAACTACATAAAACATTCTCAGGTTCCCTTATCTGAACATGATTTCTCCCTCTTCCTTCAAATTTCGTACTATACTTTATCTAGGTCTCCTTTGTACTTTCTACATTCCCACTTCAACCGTCCTTATTTTCTTAATAATCTTCCTTCAAATAGATTGTAACTTCTTGAGAGCTAGAGCTATGTGATTAAAAAAAGCTTTCTGTTGTTCCAAGGACTTGGTGCTTTATACCTAGTAATACCTAGTAATGGATGCTTAAATGGGTTTTGACTTGAATATGAAATGCTACATGAAGAAGAATTAATTAATATAAAAAACATAAGTGGATAGATAGTCATTTTTGGTGCATCATAGCTCAACAGTTCTGAGAGTTAAAGGTTAAGTGGCTTTTTAATGGAAGTGTCCAGAGAAAGAAGGGATAGGTGAAATGCTCTTTAATTCTCTCCCTTCAAGCGCTAAATTGTTGAGTGTTTCTCCTTCTCTTAGTGACTGGGGAGTGATTTAGCAAGAATAGGAAGGAGACATAGAAAGTATATTTGGGCTCAAGGTTTAAAAGCACTCTACATAAATTATTTCATCATCACAACAGCCCTACAAGAGAACCAAGGTTTAGAATAGCTACATGACTTTCCAAAGTTACCCTGCCATATTAGTTAAGTGTTTCAGTCAGCATCTCAGCCCTGCCAGTCATTTTGACTCCAGATCCAAGTCTTTTCCCACCCATTCCATCAAATGGGATCCCTAGCTCCCTTCAAAATTAGATAACCCTCTTCCTTCAAGAGGCATTTTCTGCTTCGCCCACTTGTTGGTGCCATAAATATAAATCTCATGTATTTACTTATGAGTGAGCATGGTTGTTAATCTGCCCAGTAGAATATATGCACCTTGAAGTCAGGGGCTGTCTCGCTTATGTCCTTACATCTTTAGCACCAAGCACAGTGCCTGGCATACAGCAGAAAGATAATAGGTGCTTGTTGATTGATGGTGAAGACAGGGCTCTCAACCTTGTGCTTGCTTCCCCCCTCCCCCTTCGTGTTTATTCTTGGAGAGCTGCCATCATCTCATGGGTTCAGTGTTCTCCAACCATGGGACCAGAATCAAGATGAAGAGTTCCTTTTAAATAAAACATCATGGTTGTCAGAATGGTTGTTCTTGTATAGATTTGAATGGAGGTTGCTCAGTATGGGGCTAATTGCTCAGTTATTGCAGCATGGTGTGACTTGGATGGAACCCCTTGGACAAATGACATTTGAAAGATATCCATAGTGAAGCAAGGGCACAGGCAGTATACCAACTTGTAGAGGGTAAAGGGAGGAGAGACACGGCTGAGGGGTGCCCAGTTGGAGTGAGGAGTGGGGAAGCAGGGTGGGATGGGAGAGGAACTCACCCCTAGCACCCCTGAGCAAGTATGCTCAATATATTCTAAGTTCCTTGCCCTGAATTAGACCCCTGGTTATCTCCCCTTAGTTACACCTCTGAGGCCCAACTCTGTACCTCATTCCACCCTCATTTCATTTTATAAATAAGATAAACAGATGAAATGAAGATCTCAAGGGAAGTAGCTACATAGTTTTTCTGTGTGGTATTTGTTTTTGTGTTGGTGTGATGTAGACCTGGAAAGGTTAAGTGATTTGCCTGAGGTCATTTAGCCAGTTAATGGTAGAGCTTGGACATGGAGCTTTTCAATATTTGAACTATAATTTTAGTTAATAGTGAGAAAAAGAAAACAATATATAATTAATTTATATCTATGAGAAATCAGGTATGTTTTTGTATGATTTGGTTTTGGATTACTCTAAGAAAGACTTTTCCTGGACTGTGCTTGTATGTTTTTGATTTTTTATTATTTTGGCTTGGGTGACATTCCTTAACACTTGGGTATGTTCACCTGAAGGGGAGTGTGTCATCCTTCCAAATGACAGGTGGGTTTTTGGTGTGTCTTTCCATTCTAGGTTCCACACTTTGGGCATGGTACAGACAGGAAGCATATTATTAATAATTAATAATAAACCTTAGTAAATTAAATGTCCTTATTTCTTATCTATGCTCTTCTTTCTAGAGCAGAATAGACTGACTCACGTGGATTTTTGTTACTTCTACATTTAGATAGCTGGATTTCTTAAAATGGCAGAAGAAATAACCCCAGCAGGAGACCTCAAGAGAAGTAGCCATATGATTTTTCTGTGTGGCATTTGTTTTGGTGGTTGTGTTTTCCCTTCATCTGTGCCATGAGTATTTGTTGCTGTTGAGTCATTTCAGTCATGTCCCAACTCTTCATGGCTCCATTTTGGGTCTTTCTTGGCAAGGCTACTGCAGTGATATGACATTTCCTTCTCCAGTTCATTTTATGGATGAGGAACTGTAGCAAACAGGGTGAAGTGAGTTGCCCAGGGTCACACAGCTAGTCCTGTCTTGAGTTCATGTCTTGAACTGATGAAGAGGAGTCTTCCTGATTCCAAGCCCAGCCTCTATCCACTTTGCCACCAAACTGCCCCTAGAAAGAATATGATTAGATGGGATTGGTGTTGATGGTGTTTTTATTCAGTCATTTCAGTTGTGTCCTGCTGTTCATGACTCAGGAATTTTGTTGGCAAGGATACTAAAGTGGTTTACCATTTCCTTCTATAGTTGATTTTACAGAGGAGGAAACGGAGGCAGCTAGGGGTTAAGTGATTTGCCCAGGGTCACAACTTAAGAGGTCAGATTTGAACTCAGGAAGATGAATCTTCCAACTACTGTGCTACCTAGTTGCCCACGTAGCATGAATATAATCCACCTTTATTTGACATGTATGTGAGAAAGAGAAAAACAGAGTCTGGCCTGCACTGACCTGACTGACCTTGAATTCAGCCAAAGCAAACAGCCCATCTGTGTAATTCAGGTCCTCCTCAAAATCCTTTTTTCCTTCAGAAACAGGTTTTCTTGGCTTGCCTTCTCTGGATAATTGTTTCTTTTCTCCACTGAAACTTTCTTTTGTCAACACAGGACCTTAATGTGTGTCTATAAAGCTTGGGCACTGTGTACATATGGGGTTTCAGAGCCTTCTTCTACATTCAGTTACCAGTGTTGTACACCTGCAAATTATAACTTTTGATGGTCTGATGAAAAGATTGGAGAAGAAGTTATTTTAAACTGACTGCCATCTGTTTTGTGGATTTTTCCTGACTGTTCCACAGGGCACTGCCCTCCTGGCTTTATTTACTTAAAAAAAAAAATCAAGAAGTTTTCTTAGGCCTGAGTGAACTTTTTCAGATCCAAAGGAAATCTTGCCAGGAGTATTCTGTGAACCTTCTTTTAAAGGGTATTAAAAGTCACCGGATGGACTGAAATTGACCTATAGAGGAGCTGAGGCTTTTTTGTCCTTGTTCTAATTTGGGGATCAGTGTAGTTGGACCATTTAATTACCTTTTGATTATTTCCATAGGTGTAGTGAGCAGCCAGATAAGTGAACAATTCCTAAGAGGGTGTGTACCCAGCATGTGATGGGGTAAAATAACTAATTAGAACAAAATGGGATTGGGGGAGAGGCACAGGATCCAATTAAAGTGTAAAATGTGTTGCTTTTAGAGACAAAAATTTGTATTGTAATGTGAGCTTGTGATGCTAGATAATTAATTGTTTTTGCAAATTATTGGGAGAATGTGTTAGGGGTTTGTTGTTGTTGTTTTTTCCCCCCTGATTTTTACAAGTAAATTAAGATCTTATCAGTTTATACCACAAACAATTTAGGTTAGAAGTAAAGCAATTATAGATGTAGAAAAGGTGGGGCTGGATTAGAAAAGAACTAATTTAAGATTGATGATTTGTAGAGTGGGGTCAGTCAGGCTTGGGGAGGAGGTTTCTTCCCTTGAGAGTCAGCTGTATTTCTAATGGTTCGTGTCTAATGCTTATTTGATGCAGAAATCCAGTGGTTTGGAGATAAGGAATTCTTTGTGAATTTTTGTAGGGTATTCCCCTTTTAGTTCTAAGGTTGGCCCTGGCTTCTCTCCCAAGAAAAATTCTCCAAAATCACAAAGACAAGTCTTCCAGAAAGGCTAGTGGTTTCTGCTAAGCAAATCTGTTTTTCTGATTATGGTACCCTTTTTTCCTTGCCCCAAACTCTTCTTCTTAGGCTCATGATACTAGAGTAATAAAGGAAGGAAGGGGAAAAAAATCCTTAAGTTGAGTAACCAGTTTGTGATGTTATGTTTACTGTACCCCCATAATAGACACGTTATGATTATGATAAACAAAGGTTTATCTTTGGGAAGTGCTGTGGATGAGTCTTCACACCAGATCTGGTGCTAGAAAAGACCATACAATCTATTCCAACCTCCACATTTTGTAGATGAGAAACTGAGACCCAGGGAGGTTAAAGTAACTTGCCTAAGGTTACATGGGCAGGAAGTAGCAAAAACAAGATTAGAACTCAGATCCTTTAACTCCTGAATACTTTCCTGTGAACCATGGCCACCCTATCAGAAAAATTGTTGTTCAGATGTTCAGTCATGTCCAAATCTTCCTGAGCCCATGGACTGTAGCACGTCAGGCCCTTCTGTCCTCCACTATCTCTTGAAATCTGTTCAAGTTCATGTTTATTGTTCCCATGACACTATCTATACATCTCATCCTCTGCTGCCTCCTTCTCTTTTTCCCAACATCAGGGTCTTATCCCAGTGAGTCCTGTCTTCTCTTTATATGACCATCATCATAAAATAAATTAGAAATCATAAAAATAGGTTCAGAAATTAATTGGTAAGCTTTTTAACCTTTTCTTTCCCCTCCTTGATCAGTCAGTGATGTCTGATTAGCAAGGCCCTAGGAAGGATTCAGGAGGCAGCTAGATGGATAAAGTAGACAGAGCACTGGGTCTGGAGTCAGGAAGACCTGAATTCATATCCAGCCTCAGACATTTAGTAGCTGTGTGACTCTGGGCAGGTCACTTAACCCTTTTAGTCTCAGTTTTCTCATTTATAAAAGTAGCTAAGAGAAAGAAGTGGCAAACCACTCCCCTATCATTGCCAAGAAAATCCCCAAGTGGGACATGACTCAAACGACTGAACAAGGTAGTAGTACCCAGGTTGGCATGTGAAATGCTTACTATTTTTATATCTGATTTCAGACCCTGGGCTTATATACCTCTACTTCCTCATTTGAAAGCTCGTAGGAAAGTCAGTTGCCTTCTGAGCCGCAGTCCCACATCATCAACTGGCTCTTGGGCGTTTAGAATTTGACATCCCACCAGCATCTCAAACTAAAAACATGCCCAGAAAAGAAGCCACTCAGTACCTTTCTTCTTCGCTCACTCCCCCTCACCCTGCCGCTCTACTTCCCTATATCTGCCATGGGTCATCCTTCACTTCTAACTCTCTCTACATATCTAATCACTCACCAAATCTCATTTTATCTTATCAACAACATCCCCTTCTCTTTACTCAGATGGTCACCACCCCAGTTCAGGTGCTTCTAACCTCCCACCTGAACTACCGAAATGACCTAATGGGTCTCCCTGCCCCAAGTAATAATATGGAGCCCCTACTTACTATGACCAAACACTTTACAGATATTATCCTTTTTGATCCTTACAACAGTTCTGGGAGGTATATGCACTTAATATCCCCATTTTATAATTGGGGCAAATAGAGGTTAGGTGACATACTCCAGATCACACAGCTTGTAAGTGGCTAAGGCTGGCTTTGAACTTGGGTTTTCCTCACTCCAGGCCCAGAGCTCCATCCTATGCACCTGCTTAGTTCTCCCCACTCAAATGTATTCTGCCAGTACAATTTTTGTAAGGAAAAAAATACTATTCCCCTCCTTCCAAAACCCAGTGATGGATGCTATTGCTAAGATTAACTAAACGGCTCCCTGCTTTGCTTTCTTACATAAAAAAATCCCCACTGTGTACTCTGTGGTCATGATGATGATGTAGGTAGGCTTTCATGCTCTTTCTCTCTCTCCTTCTCTCTCCCTCCCTCCCTCTCCCTCCCTCACTTCCTCCCTCTCTCCTCACCCACCTTGTATCTGGGCCTTTTTAGTGGCTGTCTCTCACTGGCATGTTATTAACTTTCCTCACTTCTGCCTCTCAGAATCCCTGGCTTCCTACAAGTTTTATCCCAAGGCTAAGCTGTCACTCAGGCTTGAGACTTTTTCTAGTCTCCCTGCACTTGCTAGCACCTTCACCTCCAAATGCCCCCTGTATTTCCTTTCTGTTTTGTATATACTGGTATGTACATCCTGACTCTATACAACCTCTACCCCCACTCCCATTAGAACAGACTTCTTGGGGTCAGGCACTACTTCATGTTAGTCTTTGTATCACAGTGCCTAACACCCAATAGTCTCTTAATAAAATTTGCTTGATTAATTGAGGGAAGGAAGGTATCAAATTCATAGAAGCTACCTCACTGTTGTAGTTGCAATTTTCATTCCCAACTGTGAAAGCACATACAAGGAAATAGATAGAAACCTGAGTTGAAGCAGGCAAGGGTAACTCGATCCAGCAGTTTTCGGTAGTTTCATGAAAGTGGGAAGTGATCAAAGAGCTTAGAGGTTCAGGGAGCCTTCATTATCATCTTTTTCAACCCCTTCATTTTACAGATCAGAAAATGAGACCCAGAGGGGTCATTTCAGGCATCTCCCTCACTTCATAGGGGAGTAAATTGAGGCTGAAAATTACCTGCCTCATAAGGATGAGGTGAACTTGTGCAGAACGTAGAACTTGATCCTGGACTTCTTAGGATTTAAGATTGAGGAAGGTTGGGAACATGAAATTCAAGCAAATCCTCACCTAGCTCTTCAGACTTAATTAGGCATGTGAAAGTAAATTAAGAAGGCCTTGTTTAAGGGTTGAGAGATGTATTACCAAATCATCCTAAAGCTTTCCTAGCAGTAATAGTTCTCAACCACCAACAACCCCTTCCAGCTTGTACAAATGCCTTTTTTTTTTGTGATAAAAGGTTTAAGTCTTGGAAATGAAACTTAAGCACCTTTCTCATTTGTTTGTATTTTATACATTTTGTTTATATATTTATATATATGTGTGTGTAGATATAGATATTTGTTTAGCACATTTTACATTTGTTTATATATGTGTGTGTATATATGTAAACGTATGTGTGTGTGTATGTGTGTGTGTGTGTATATATAAATATATATATAAGCAAATATACATATATATTTGCTTATGTGTTCACATTTGTTTGAGTACACAAAAACAAGCCCAAGACTTTAGGTCATTAAAGCCTGAGTCATATCTCCATTTCTTCTCCAAAGTCATACATCCCAGTCTTCATACTGTATTGCAGTGATCTCTGCAGGATTCATGTATCAACTTCTTTGGTGATTCTATCTTTCAATCTCAAAACACTGGTGGGAGAGGAAAATAGTATTATTTAATCAAGGAAATTACTAAAAAGAGTTTTCCAGAACAATGAACCATAATTTCCATTTGGCCTTTTAAGCAGCCAGAAGCTATGGCACATGGTATACAGATGTTGGGAAATGCTGGCTCTTTTTCTGTCTTACTGGTGCTGGAACCCATTCACCACTTCTGATCATACTGAACTTCTTTGGATTTATAATGGGAACTAAACTAGTTTTGCTGGGCCTGGAAAGGCAGAACCAGGAACCCTGAATAAGCATTATAGAGACCTACTTCTTTTGTGCTTAGAATTAGAGCTGTCCAAAAGTCTACATGGCCACTTGCTGAAGTTATCATAGAGGGGATTCCTACTCATTATAAATAAGTTTTTTTATTCCGTTTTATTTTGTCTTCAGGTTCTCATTCTCTCCTTCCTTACCTACTCCCTCCCCATTGCCGTTGGAAAAGTAAGGAAGATAAAACCCAGTACAAACACGTATGGTCAAGCAAAACAAATTCCCATGTTGGCCATGTCCAAAAGAAATATTCGTCAGCCATGAGTTCCTTATCTAGAGATGGGGAGCATGTTGCGTGTTTCCTGAATCCTCTGGAACTGTGGTTTATCATTGTGTTGATCAGAGTTCCCAGGTTTTTCAAAGGTACTTGTCTTTGCAGTGCTATTGTTATGTAAGTTGTTCCCCTGGTTGTGCTCACTCCACTTTACATCAGTTCATCTAAGTCTTAACTAGGTTTCTTTCAAACCAGGAGGATTCTGGTTCAGGTGAGGTTCCTCCTAACTCCTGAGTTTCTGATTCTTTGATGCAACGAAGTTTTAAAACAGTACCAGCAAAATTTTCTAATTTGGTGGGGGAAGGAGGTGGACAATTTCCAAAACTTTGCTGACTTATAGAAATAAATGGGTTGGCCTAGCTCTGAGCACTAATTTAATGTATAACCAAAAGAAAAGTACTACTTCACCAGACCTCAGTTTCTCCTTTTACAAAATGGAGGGAGTTGCCCACACTGTTCAATTCTTACATTCATATTTTGTGACATTTCTTTCAAACTTCTACCCATCCTCCTGATTGGTCATAGAATTTTGTAGCTTTTCCTTTCCACCTCTGGTTGACCCCAGAGCTGGACTTCCTTATTCAGATCCCTGCCAGGAATTGTGCCACTTCATTTCAAAGCAATTGGGGGTTGGCCATCCTCCATCCATTTCCAGATCCCACAGGTAGTTTTGCCAAGGAGGATAAGTACTACCAAAGAATTATCTTTTTTGCCCCAAGAGGAAAATGAAACAGGAAATTGTTAAAAGACGCAACCCAGACACAAGTTGCCCAAGTGGAAAAAAGGTTAGAGTTAAAAGAACTTTACAGAAACTTTCTGTGCCCTCCCCAAAACCAAACCAAACCTTTCCTGATAGCCCTTCGTGCAGTTTCTTCGTCACAAACAAAACCCAGCACCAGAAATGGAGCTAGCAGAAAGAGGGAAACCAGATATCCTGACCTGCTCGCCAGCTCTATGGTTTCTGAACACAGTGTACCATTTAAGAGTCCCAGCCTCTCTTTGGTTTGTTTGAAAACATCTTTCAGTATGGTTGTAAGCTGAAGAGTGTTTAAAAGTGCTTGTCTCGGCTTTTTATGAGGGATTAGTATTTCCAGTAGTAATCCCCTTCCAAACAGTTAAGGGAGACTTTTGCAAGTTCTGGAAAATAATGCACCACCTACCCAAAAAAGTTTACTTTTCTCACTTATCATCCCTCCTCCCCCCTTAAGAAACTGATACCATTGTCGCAGAGTTACGGAGTCCTAGCATGTAGAGGCAAAGGTAGGTTCCTTTAGGGTGTGGATCTGACTCTGACCCTTGAAGTTTCTTTGAATTCTCAAATTCTCTGATTCTGTTGTAGTGCTGTCTTGGCCAACCCACTGTTAAAAACTATTATGGAAGACCAGCTTTGGGGTCAAGAAGGCCTGGGTTCAGGTCTTGTCTCTAGCTGTATGAATATGGGCAAATCTCAATGCTTTGGACAAACTCTCTGAGGCCCTAAGTTACAGATGATTTAAATCTGTACCAGGGGAAGGAGATTCCATGCTCGCAGTGACCTATCATGATATTTCTTCATCATCATCAATCACCACATTCATGGTGATGATGAATTTTAGGATTTAAATAGTGCTTTAAGGTTTGCAAAGATCTTTTTACATGTCATCTCAAGGTGGTTGGTTCCTAAATTGGCTTTGTGAGTCAGTACTATTGGTCATATTTTATAGATGAGGAGAAGTGACTGACCCAAAGTCATCATGCAAGTAATAAATGTCTGGATTTAAATTCAGGTCTTCCTGACTTCAGGCACAGCACTGTCCCACCTACACCTCCCATTCATAAAATGACAGTTTCCAATCCACTTACTGCCTCCCTGCCCCCCCCCAAAAAAAAAGTTGGAGTAGAATTTAAATGTGATTTTCTTCCATAGAGAGAGACTATCTCCAGTAACCTTTGCTGATGCTTATTTCCCCCTCGAAAATAATAAGTAATTAAACCACTCATTTCATTTTGGAACAACTTCATTGTTAAAGGTACAGATAGGGACAGGATTTGTGGTTTCGTTGACATGGATAGTTTCCAGGAGAGATTTCCTCTAACTGTCCATTAAACCATGATGCCTCTCAGAGGCAGGTCTTTACAATTGTTATAAAGAAAAACTCAAGTCCCTCTAATTTTGTCAGGTTAGCAAGCTGGTTTGCTCTCAAGCTCTGGCTTTCCAATAAACAGTTAATATCCAGGGGCACATGGCATGACTTCCTTTGTAATATTGGAGCAGCAGCTATCAGCCAGCCCTCTATAGTGATATGACTGTGATGTTTCATTAGCAGAAGCATAAGAAGAAACTGATAGGAATGTCTTCATTTGCTTTCTGACTAAACTCAAATGAATAGTGGTCAACTTGTGTGGTATGGGAGAGGTTACTGGAGGTCACTGCACAAATATCTTCAGGATCAATCCCCTTCCGGTCTCACATTGACTAAAGGGATGATGTGTAACAGGTAATGGTGAGCAGGTTCATCTCTGAGGCCATGCTGTTCTACACTTTGTCAAAAAGAGAAAAGGATTGTGAACCAATTAGTCATTTAATTTAAGAGATTTTCTTTCATGGCACGATGGTGGAAAGAGCAGTAGACTTGGAGACAGATGGTCTGGGTTTGAGACCTAGAGAAGATACTCCATCTCTCCACTTTGGTCATTTCTCTGGCCCCTGCGCCTGGAACAATCTGTTTCTTCCACTGACCTTCCTGGCTTCCTTCTACAGGAAAGCTTCGCTAAACCCTCTTCATGCCAGTGCCTTCCTTCTGTCTAATTATTGCCTATTTATCCGGAATATAGCTTACTTTGCACGTTTGTTTGTGTGTCAGAAATGCCTGGAGGACCTCAACTCTCTTTTGCTTCTTTTTGTATCCTTAATAAGTAGCCCAGTTGTTGGCACGTAGTAGGTGCTTAATAGGTAATTATTGACTGATAAGTGATTTATTTAATAATTTAATTTTATTGATTATTTGATCAGTAAAATGACTTGTTAGTAAATGAGCATTTATTAAGCACCTGCTATGTGCTACACAGTAGGGATATAGAGAGAGGCCAAAGTCAAGGAACTCACTAATGAAGAGGAGGAGGTAAACAATTGTGTGCAAACTACATTCAAAATAAATCATCATTAAGAAGGACCATAAAAGTAGTGCCTCTGTTGAAGTGATACATAGTTGTGGGTATTCTTGAAATAAGCTGTTGAAAAATAATGGCACGATTATAAAAGACTCCAAACAAGGAGTCAGAAGGCTGGGTTTCTAGTCTCTGCTCTTACAACTACCAGCTGTGTGACTTTGAGGAGGTCACTTTTGAGCCTCAATTTTCACTTTGTTAAAATTGTCTGTTTCATGGAGTTGTGAAGATCTTAAATTAAAGAGATAGAGCACAGCCTAATGGAAGGAGTGGTGGACTTGGAAGAGAACTTAGTTTGATGAACCCAGATCTGATGGTTATTGCTGGGAAACCTTAGTCAAGGTGGATCAGATCTCTAAGGCTCCTTCTAGCTCTTAGCATTCTATGAGCCTAATATGGATAGAGTATTGCGTAGTGAAGTGGTCAGCTAGGTGGAGCAGTGAAAGAGAGTGCTGGGTCTGGAGTCAGGAAAACTCATCTTCCTGACTTGAAATCTAGTCACAGATATTTACTAGCTATGTGACCTTGGGCAAGTCATTTCACCCTGTTTGCCTTGGTTTCCTCATCTGTAAAATGAGCTGGAGAAGGAAATGGCAAACTACTCCAGTATTTTTGCCAAGAAAACCCCAAATGGGGTCATGAAAAGTCAGACATGACTGAAATGACTAAACAACATCACACAGTGAAAAGAAAGACATGGAGTCAAGAAGACCTAGGTTCAGAGTCTGCTTCCAGGATTTGATACGTGTGGCTACAGTTAGGTTACTTAAACTTAGAGATTTAATGTCTTCATCTGTAAAATGGGGATAATATCTGTAGTACCTACTGCAGTGGGGATCAAATGAGATAATGGATGTAAGGCCCTTTGCAAAGTCTCCTAAAAGTTAGCTTGTACTCATGTACATTTTATAGGCCTATATGTGTTATGCATACATCCCAATGGAATGTCAGAGCAAGGACTTAACATTTTGGTATTTTGTACCCTGGCACTTAACATTGTCTGGAATGCAATACAGTGGTTGCTTAAATCTTTTTTCCTAAGAAAACTTCCGTGAACTGATGCAAAGTGAAATGAGCAGAACCAGGAGAACATTATACACAGTAATAGCAATATCATATGATGATGTTCCGTGAATAACTTAGCTATTCTCAACCACGTAATGATCCAAGACAATTCTGAAGGACTTAATGATGAAAGGTGCTGTTCATTCCCAGATAAAGAACTAAACACAGATTCAAGATACTATTTCTTTGCTTTCTTTATTATTCTTGGTTTTTTGTCTGTTTCCTTTCACAGCATGACATACATGGAAACAGATTTTTCATGGCTACACATGTATAACCTATGTAAAACTGCTTTCCTTCTCAATGATGGAGTAGGAGAGGGAGGGGGAGAATTTGGCATTCAAAATTTGAAAAAAAAAATTAAAATTTTTTTTACATGTAATTGGGGAAAATATTAAATTAGACAGAGAAAAAAAATCTTGTTTTTTAACCTTTACTGCCTGAAACTTTGGAGAAATTGTAAAATGAGGAGATTGGATTAGATTCCATGGGAGGTCCCTTCTTATCCTAGAGCTGAAATAAATATACCTGCATTATCCATCTAAATTGGATGGTTCTATAGTTATTTCAGAAAGAGGGAGAGAAGGCTCTAGAAACTCTGGGCCACAGAGCTTCTATTCTCCAACTCTATCTCTGCCTATCTTACTTTCCATCTGTTTTCTGTGTTACAGATAAGTTCTTTCTTGCACTCACACAGCCTGCTTTGTTTCAACACCCAGGCATTGGATGTGGGAAGACATGGAGAAAGTGTCTAAGCAGGCTGACTTTTGACTCTGTTGGCAGGGGCAACATGGCCTCTCCTTCCCCCTCCCCCCTTAATGGGAACTTTTTAATGCTTTCACTGAAAGGTTTGGTTTACATTTAAATTGCGTTTGTCTTGTTGCATAATGCCTAGGACCATCTTTTAGGGCCAAGACACTTGGGTTTCTGGGTCTGCCACATGGGCCAGGAGAATATCCTCTTTCTTAGGATGGAAGTGTGGTGTTCTCACCTGTCTGCTTCCTCTAATTTCCCCACTCCCATTACCTGCTTTAAGAGCAAAACTGGTCTCCAGACAAAAATATGCATGCGTATATGTTTGCACAGGCCTTTTATTTTTGAAAGTGTGCCTTTCAAAAACCTTGCTGTTTATCTTTTGTTATTGCATAACCTGCATTTTCTAATTAATTAATTCCTCCTCCATCTTCTTGTAACAAAGAATAAAAAATAAAAGGAGGAGGGGACAATAGCAAAACCACATATAACCTGACAATGTATGTAATGTTGCATACCCACTGTTCTCCACCTCTGCAAAGAAGAAAGGAAAGAACCATTTATGTGGCACTACTGTGTGCCACAAACTGTGCTAAATGCTTTACAAATATTACTCATTTCATCCACCAAGGATACCCATTTTACACTTGAGGAAAATGAGGTTAAGTGACTTGCCCAGGGACATACAACTAGTAAGTGACTGAAACTAGATTTGAACTTTGGTCTTCCTGACTTCAGGCTTTGTATTCTGTTCGGTGTTCCACCTTACAGTCATAGCGTCCACATCTCCTAGCTCATCGTCCCTGAACCTCAGCCAACAGGTTATTAGATATAAAAAATGAGATGCTGCAGAGGCTGAGATCTTGCAAAGATTCTTGTCCTGTTTAAGTTAAGATTTTCTGGGCGTTTGGAATGGAAGCAGCCCAAGTAAACTAATCACAGGGAGATTTAGCTAGCAGAAGCTCATTAGAAGTAACAGGGGAGGAGATTTACTCCTCTTAAGTCTCTGTAAATGACAGTCAGGTGGCTGGAACCCTCTGTCTCCCTCGTGGAACTCCATACTTCCCCAATCTCTAAGCTGAATGGGGAGGAGAATAATGTTTCAGAAAAGAAAGGCAGTGACGCTTTGTAACAAATAGGTATTACATTCAGAGGAAAATGTAATGTGTTAATTAAGAATGCATCAAGACTTAGATAGGGCACTGACTTTTTTGGGGAGACATGGGGATCCATTTGAACTTATCTGCCTACCAGTTTAATTCAACTTATCATACTTCCATAAACATTTATTAAACACCTATTGTGTGCAGAGAGCCCTGTGCCAGGTACAAAACTTAGCAGCATTGCCTTCTTGTACAATCTAGTAAGGATCTAAGACACATACGCATCGTAGGTAATTGTAATACAAAACAATACATAATATGCTTTAGGAGTATGGAAAGCAAAGTAATGTTTTAAGGAAGACGTCGTTGCCAATCTGGGGACCAAGAATCAAGGAAGATTTCCCATAGAAGCCAGCATTTGTCATTTAAAGAATGGACGTGAATTCCTTTAGATGAGAAAACCTTTAGAGGTACAAGGGTTAAAGAAGACATTTCAGGTACAGAAATGGAGATTGGAAAGTGGAGACCTATTAGCAATGAATCCACTTAATCCAAAATATGTGCCATCTCTAGGCCTCTGGAAGGATGAGTACTTTTCTCCCATCCCTGTGTGAGAGGCACAAGTATGAAATTACTCAGAAATAAAAATGAACTTGACTTGTCCCCAGACTTGATTACCTTGGTGGTTTTTTTAAGGCCACAAAAATAGTGATTTCTGTGAACAACCTGGCCTCTACCAGTACTGCTAGATATGGTTTTGATAGGAGTGGGGAGGGAAGAACACCATGGAATGTATTTAATTGTGGAACAGTGGCAGATTGTATCTGTGCACCACCGACAAGGTACAATTCTATCTCACTCTGGCCTTTTGCAATTTTTAAAAGAGACACCTGAATTTCCTCCAGTCATCATTTGAATAATTACTCTTACCAGCCTGTCTTTGTCAGTCACCCAATTAGGATATATTGGACACCCACTGGGTGGATGGGGAGGGGTGAGGTGTGAGGTGTGGTGCTAGGCCATCACTTCTCTCCCTCGCCACTCCTCAGCGGTTGACTGATGCCAACTAAGTGTATTCTAGATTCCCTAAGTCTGTTGTAGACAGACTTAGCCAATTCTAGATAATTCAAGTCTGTTCTAGATAATTCAAGTCTGTTCTAGACAGCAGCTGGACCTTTTGGTTTCTGCCATCCAGCGCTTAACATTAAGAAGCTAGAAATGGAATCTGTGATCTATCAGTTTTTTGGTGTTTTATTGTTTTTGTTTTTTTTAAAAAAAACAAAACTCTGAACTTACTAGGTAGAGACCTAGATTTGATCCCTGGACTCTCCTGACGCTTGTTAGTTTTGTGACCATGAGCAATTGGGTTTACTAGTAAACCTCAACTTCCTCATCTATAAAATGGGCATAAAAATAGTACCTACCTGCCTGCCCCCAGGGTTGCTGTGAGGATCCGATGAGAAAGTACAGCATGTCACTCCACAAACCTCTGTGTTTCCTGTGAATGTCAGCCTGTATTAATCCTATTCTTAGCTAACTGCAGGAGGGATCACCATCAAGAACTTCATTTCCTGAATGACCATCTGCCTGTTTGTGTTCACAGGCATAAAGCTGTTTTTTTGTTGTTATTTTAGGAAAAAATTTACAGGAAATTTTTGACAGGAACGTGTCACTTGGGTAGAATTACTGTTTTACAAACTGTCTCTCTGATCAAAACTAAGTACTAGTCCTGTACTAAGCATATGTTTTACCTTATCTGAAGACATGGGGGTGTGATTAATGACCTTAAGAGTTTTAATTTGGCTTGTCTTACTCTTGAGTTTCATTCAAGCTTGGTTGGAATGCCTGACAAATGACTGTCCCATGGCACACACACCCCCCTCCCCTCCTGATGCATCACCCAGGAGAAAGACATGATGTGGACTCGGAGTGGGACCTGGATGAGAGGGAAGGTTGGGCTGGACTGGCATCTCCAAAAGTTATTCTCAGTAGTTAAATAACACTAATTGGCAAAAGGCAGATTTGATGACTGGGACCAATCCTGATGTGACTTTGACTGTTGTGCTTTGACATTTTCAAGGCCAGAAAACTGACCTGTCTTGTCTGTTTGCATTTTGTAATCCCAATGAATATAGGCTATTAACAAACTTGTGCTGGATTCTTTTTCATATATAATCCCTTCCCCCCCCCTTTTTTTCCAATCAAAGCCTCATTTTCTTATTTGAACATAAAATAAACATGCAGTCTTTTATTTTCTTGGTGGCTCTTCCTAAAACAAACAGCAGGGAAGGAATAAGCATTTATATGATGCCTCCTGTATGTGAAGAGATTTTTACAAATAATATCGTCTTTCATGCTCACAACAACCTTTCAGTTGGTGTGATTTGCTATCCCTATTTTACAGTTGGGTACACTAGGGGTTAAGTGATTTGACCAGGGTCACATAGCTAAAAAGTGTCTGAAGTTAGCTTTGAACTTAGAACTTCTTGACTCTTGACCTATCGAGAGAGAGAGAGAGAGAGAGAGAGAGAGAGAGAGAGAGAAGGTATGAAATAGAGAGTTCTTGGGAAATCTAATATAAAAGTTTTCTCTCCCCTCCCCCTGAATGTAACCCTTTATCTGTTCTTTTTTAATCTCTGGGGCTGCTAAAACAATTTATGTTCTAAGCCACACTGCTGAAGCTGATTATGGAAACACTAAGTAATTATTTATCTTGGAAAGAATTAATGGTTTGTTTTTAGTAATAACAACTCAGTTTTACTTTTCTTTCTCCCTGATCTGCTGTTGGCAGTTTACTAAAAGTTTGAACACTGATTTTAATCTGGGGCTGGGGGTAGGGCAAGGACAAATTAATGCTACCTCCCCCCCCCCCAAACCAAAAAAAGTCTTTTGACACAAGCTGCCTTATATAGGATAGGAACTCCATCCTGATGACTAGGGAGAGATGCTTTCTCACTGCCGCTGGTGTGACTTGATAAGGTCACTCAGGGACCCAGCCAGAACGATATTGGGCTGGTCAGACTGCATTTCTTTTGCAGAAGTCGGAGAATGTCTTTATTCGAATGCTTATTAATGAAGAATCCCTGTCCTTGTGCAATTGGAGTTTATGAAACAGGATTGGAAAAATACAGCCTGTAATTGGGCACATCCTGTACTACTCAGTGAATCACCAAATGGATGTAATGGCCACTTGGCATTCTGGAAGCAAGGTGTGAGCATCCTACCCCTGCTCTGCCTGAAAAGCCGGGAGTTGCCTGAGCAACTCATTGAAATCAACCCTCGCTGATGATGCAGGGAGTCCCCCGTTCTTTCACGTGGTGCCTGCAAGTAAAACCAGAACAGTATCTTTCTTGAGCCTGTTTGAAATACCTAGTTGAGCCAGTAAAATTGGTGCAAATCACATTCTTCTAAAGTTTGTCAGCCATAGGAAAGTATGAAAGTTAAAAAAACTACTGCATGTTTTATGCACAACCTTCTACTATTATCTGTTGCTTTAAGGGTCTCTGTCTTACTTCCTTAGATGTGCAAACACCTGAAGAAGAGGCACTGTATCTTGAACAACTTTTGTACCACCACTCCCAGCCCCAGTCCCCCAAGGTCAAGTCATTTCTTATTGGTTGACTGGTGTAATGTTGATCCCATCCCTCCAAGCCCTCCAAAGCCCTTTGTGTCTTATTTATCCAAGCATCTAGTGTGGTGCACTTAATAAATGTTTGCTGAATGAATGAATACATGGAATCACAGAATGACTAGGTGACTGGATGTGTTTTCTTTTTTTTTGTTTTCTTATTAACTAAACAGCATCACAGACTTGTGTAAAAACCTATTTGGAGTTTTGAGAAGGTGTACTGGTATGTATCTCCCGCACTTAGCAGTAGCTGGAACATAGTAGGCACTTAATAAATGTTTTAATTTTTTTTTTAAGTTCTATTAAGAGACTTTAACTTTTGTGTTAATTTCTCTTAACTAGATCAGTGGACTTTGTTGCTTTGTTTCAGGTGGTTACCTGGTTGGCCAGTGAGGCCAAGGCCATTGATTCAGTCTCTATGTGGTCTAGTTTAGCTTCACACAGAGAAAAAGCTCTGTTCCATGGACAAAGAAACTTGAATTCTAGCCAGTCTTCTTGCAGAGGCATGCTGTTGGTCACAAGAGGGACTGGGCAAGAGATTGTGGTTGGCTCAATTCACCCTATCACTATGACTAGAAAAAAATAGCTCTAAGTGCATGTCCTCCTGACAGTGGGTCAGCAGTATCATCTTTGCCTAGGAAGAGTACAGAACATCAGGTTATCAGTGGAGTCAGGCTTGAGACTGTGCATTGGCCCTGTTGATAACAATAACAGGTATTTATATAGTATACATTTTAAGGTTTTCAGAGTGCTTTACCAGATATCTTGTTTTGTCTTCCCAACTGCCTTGGAAGGTACATGCTGTTAATTTCATCCCCATCTAATAAATGGGGAAACTGAGACAGTTAACTGACTTGCCTAAAGGTCACACAGCTAGTTCCTATCTGAGGACAGATTTCTTACTCTAGACTCAGAACTCATTCACTTTGCCAGCTAACTACTGCGATGGCCCAGTACGCGATCAATGGAGTAGGATCAGCTCTAAACAAAAGAAGTCAATCTGATATCTGTGGTTTTTTCCTCATATATATCCCTTCTCCCACCCAAATTTACCTTATTCTATTTATCTACTGCTAAAATCTTTTTCTTGTTTCCCATTAACTTTCTCTCTGGTGCCATAAACTAATTCACACTAAGATGTTTGTTGGTAGCAGATGATTTAGAATCCAAAGCTTAGTATATGGATAGAACTATAGAATATTAGAAGGGACTTCCTTTCCAACTCTGTCATTTACAGATAAGCAAATTAAGGCTCAATGAGCTGCAATTATTTGCCCAAGGATGCATATATTTGGAGGGGAGAAGGGGATATTTTGGTCATAGGAAGCATTTCAACATCTTCTTAATTCAAGTCCTCTTAGGCCCTACTTGCACACAAGGCCAACCCAGGACAAAGAGTATAGATAAGAAAAAGTATGTGGGTACAGATTCAAGTTTAATACCAGATGGCAATGTTTATGTGTCTTTGGAAGCACAGTAGGGACTGAACAATAATTCTATTGAGTCTGTTTCTCAGTATGTTTTACAATCCCTTTGGTATAGGGGGACAAAAAGACAAAAAGCTAAAGAGAACCAGGCAGAGAGTTAAGAGGATGAGGAAGGGGAGGAGGTGGCACTTTTCTCCATAAGAGCAACTCCTGTAATTCTGTTATGAATTCTGTTCTGGGCAGAATAGTAAGGAAGGAAAAAAGAGAGGGAGGAATCAGCTGTAGTTAGAGGACTTGGGGCTGTAATAGAGTTCTTGGTCCTTCTATCCTCCCTTCCCCCCCATATACACACACATTTTTTCTGGGGGTTCTCTTTTGAATCTATTGACTTCTCCTTCTCCTTCAGCACACCTCTCCCCCTTCCCACCAGAAACCCCAAACAAAATCAAATTGCTTCCCTAGGGAAGGAACCCCCGGGCCATGAGTCATCAACTCTATGTTACATTGGACCACATTGAATGCCTTCCTCTTCCCCTGATGCCATGATAATTAACAAAATTAAGGGTCGGTGTATCACACGTGGGTCTCCAAATCAATTTGCTTTACTCTTACTCTAAACAAATGTGGTAGTAATAGTAGCAGACATAGAGAAAATGACTCATTCTACTCTCATGTCGGAGAGCCCAGGAATCTTATGTGCTAGATCCCTCATTCATGCATTCTTTGAGAAATTCCCCTCCCTGGTTTCCCAGAAACATGCGTAATGGGCCTTTGAACAAAGAGTTGGATATATTCCTTTTCCCTGAATAGAGTAGGAGAGTTGGAAGTATTTTGTAGAATAAATGTGGTACTAGTCATTAAGGATGATGGGAGTAGGCATAAAGTGTAGAGGTAAGGGGGGCACACGACTGGGAGTCCTCAGAGATTCAAACCTAAAAAGAATTTTAAGTGAGGCTAATACTATTTGTGACTGCTCACCTTTGCATTTCAAAGACTTTATTTAGTGGATAGTCTCAGGAGGCTATCGCACCTTTGGAAATGCATGGTATTTGTCTTGGCTGTCTTTGGGGCAGCTCATCTCTCAGGTCAGTTCCATCTGCCCCATCCCCCCCCCCCCCCCCAAGATAAACCACATACTAATGACCCTGCGGTGTCAAATGGTTAGAAGTGCCTGTTGATGGACTAAACTTTTCCCTTTTCAGTTAGTGTGGTGGCATAGATACAACTTTTGTACCTTAAAGAACATATTGTCCTGTCTGCTACTTAGAGAAGACAAAATGTAGCTTAAGAATGGCCCAGGGTGTAGGCCTACTGTGGAATGAACTGTGCTATTTGGGGTTTGTGGGTTTCACTGCCCTAACCTTTCCAGAGGAAAAAGTCCAACTTGTTGTCTAATTACAACCCAAGAACCATTTATATCGTTAGCCACCATGTCTCTCTGACACCCATTTAAAGATCTAGTCTTATGGTAGTGGACTACTACAGAAAAACAAAATCACTTCTAGATATCATAAGAGCAACATAAAATCTTTAACATAGAAGTGTAAGCAAAATGGTTTGTAAGCTTGTAGGTGTATGGCTAGGGTTTATTTGTTTAATAGTCCAGACCTCTGTAGCTTGGGCAACTCTACTAATGAAGATCAGCAACTTGACTGCCATTTTATAGTCTCCAAGACTTGTCTGGGACGCTGAGAAATCACTTGCCTGTTGTCGCACAACTGAATGTGTCAAAGGCTGGACTTGAACTCAGATCTCCCTGACTCAAAGGCTAGGATCCACTACTCAGCACTGCTTACATAAACATATTTGTGATGTTTTTTAACCACTTCGACCCTGCCAGTATTGATACTGTGGTCCTACCTCTTCTCTCTTTGATGCCTTGAACAATGCTAAATTGTCCCTCTTTGATCAATCTGTGCACACTTTCATCTTGTCTTAAAACACCATTGCCTTCTTTTTATTCTTTCTCATATTCTGTTCCATTCAGCAGACATTTATTAAGAGTAGAGGGTAGTATGGGATAGCCATTTTACAGGCTGATGATGTTTGTGTGGCCAGATATTAAAGAACTCATCTGAAAATTGTTGTTTTACTTTTTCCTTGGAAGTTTCAGAAAGAGGAGACATTGTCTCTGGTTCACTGGTTGAGAACAGATCCTATGAATGGCCCCATGCTTGGTTTTTTGCTTGTGGGGAAAGTCTATTTTACCCTGTGGGGCTCTTGTCTGACTATTTGCTTCCAAGTTTTGTGTTCTCTTTTAGTTAGAATTTATATTACACTTCATATATATATACATATATATACACACACACACACACTATATATGCATATATATAGTTGAATTTATATTGCACTTTAAGGCCTAGAAAGCACTCTACATACATTATTTCACTTGATCCTTAGATATTATTGTTGTCTCCAGTTTACCAAGGAGGAAATCAAGTCTCAGAATTAAAGTCACTTACCAAGGGTCACAGAGAGCTTATAATTGTCTAAGATAAGCTGAAAACCTAGGCTCTAATTCCTTCATAGTATTCATGCTGGCTTCTAAATACATCCTTGTTACTCTATGACTCAGACCCAATCAGTCCTTTCTGTGAAAAGCAGAGGGATAAATCCCACATCTTAATCTTTCAGGCTTCATTCTTTTTTAGAGCTCTGACCCTTGTAGAGAAAATAGTTGTAAGAAGTAGTTGTAAGTGCTTGCCGTTCTGGGCTGTATATTTTGTTAATGTTAATCCTCTGCCCATCTGTCAGGTGGGGGTTTCATTAAGGAGTAAATAATCTCAGTTATAGACTCTGTGGAATAGGAAGGAAGGAAATTCAGGTCAGTTGCTATAAATCCTTAAATGGGAATTAATAAGGAAGACCTTTCCTTCTTTTAGATGCTCAAGTTGTTAATGTTTCCTACTCTAAGAGCAATAAGAGCAAGTAATCAGTGTTTGTGAAGCTCATCACGCTAACTGTTGGGAATGCACAAAAAGGGTGACCCTTTAGAAAATAACAACAAAATAGTTTTCTGGAAATCTAATTTTTTTTTTTTTTACTACTTTTACATTAGCAGGAGTTCATGAGAATTGAGAACTTCTCAGTGAAAATGGAGAATAGTTTATTGTGTGGGCAGGAGTCCCCAGAATGCCACTAACATTCTAACACTATCTGAAGAGTTAACTGGGCCCTAAAACAGAATGGGACAATTGTATTATTTCCCATTGCTCCTTAATCTTAGTGCCTTTTGTCAAACTACCCCCAATTTATCTGGAACAGAGTTGTTTACATGTTGTCTCCTTCCTTAGACTGTAAGTTCTTTCAGACCTGGGACCATGCCTTATCTTTCCTTGTATCTTTATCACTTAGCTCAGTAGGTGTTTAATAAATATTAGTTGACTGCCTTAGGAACCCCTTTACTCTTCCAAAGGCACAATTAGGGACATTCCTCAGTAAAAATTTGGTTTTGCTTGCTCAGAGCAAGGCCCGCATTTTAATACCCAAATCTCACAGTTTTCTGACGTTTCTAGAAGCTCTTACTATCTCATAGACTAAAGACTTTCTGTTAACTTTTTGGTTAACAAAGTTGTCCTCTTTTAGTGTTCGTGCAAGACTTTCCTTGGTGTAAACTAATGGCAAAATGCCTAACTTTAAGTCTGCTCTGGGAAGATACAAATATTTTGGCACAGTTTCAAGATAGGGTGGTAAGTGAGGATTAGGTTTTATATTTTTATCTGGCAATGTTAGTTGGAAGTTATCAAGTGTACCAGACTAGCAGGGTACTTGCCTGATAAAATATTGCAAGAAGAAAGCCAGGGTTCCAGAGGAAAAGCAGTTTAAAAAAAAAAAAGATTATTCACTGTTGAGAAGTGCAGGTGCTTGCTTGTTGTATTGAAGTAAGAATGTAGATTGCCACTTTGCTATAAATGAAATAACCAAGGGACCAAGGGTTGAAGCTTATGCCTTCATTTGGTTAAGCTTTAGAATTACTTTACATCTCTTAAAAATAATCCTTATTTCTTCACTGGTTTAAAAAAGAAACATACACCTGAGTCATCCAGGAGATGAAATAAATCACAGTGCTTCTTACGTAGGATGGAACTGAATGTTGACGTTTCCTGACCTTTTTTTCCTTCATGATTTTAAATTGTCTAAAAATCCTTGGATCAAACATTTCATTCATTTAAATATTTGATGACCCACTGAGTACATACTGTTAACTAACAGCCAGTTGGTTGCATTGGGTGGAGGGCGGATTGTAATTAAAATAAGTCAGAGTGTATTCAGAATTGTGCTTTTCCTATTGTGATAATGATTGATGTATCCCCACTACTCCAGTAAAGTTCAGTGCTGGTGCCTCATTGTAGGAGGGAAGTGACCTTAGCTTTCTGAAAATATGTGCCAGTGTAAGGGCAGCAGGACTTGACAAGATGGGAAAAATTTCTCCTATGGTTTTATTGACTGAATATGCTTGCCATTCAAGGGCCAGCCTGCCTCTGTTTGGAGAGGCACTTAACCAAAGGATTAGCTACTAGTGAGTGAATTTCATTTAATTTTATATTTAGTCACCACTCAAGAAGACCATCCATTAAGGCATGGAGGAGTTGAGAGCCATGCCTTGGAAAGTTCACACATTGGTAAAATCCTGGACTGTCTGGAATACTCACATATTTACTCCCCTATAAAAAGTTTAATACCTCCTATTTCCTAGTTTTTTCAGTAAGTGACTTTTTTTAGTTCTCCAGTAACTTGTCCAGTCTTTACTATTAGTGACAATAATTTTCTTCATGAGTTGATGGATGTCTCATAAAAATTTGTTTTATGAGTTTAACATAAAAATCCAATTATTCATATAAATATATCTATTTAAAATAAAAATATACTTAAACTACTACTAATAGTAGCTTATCCCTCTATATTCTTATGGAATTCTTTGCCTATTCCCACTCATACACATTATTATGTTTTTAATACAGACCTTTTCTTAGGTTCTGCCTCACATCCTAATCTCCCTATAGGTTCTTCATTCTCATGGCTTTATCAGTCACATCTCTTTGGTGTGTCCTCTGTCCATGTCTCTCATCTTAACTTCTCTACTGGCTTCAGACCCATTTTTCTGTCTACCAGCTGGACTTACATAGAGTCTCTCCTCTTCGAGCTTAGCTCAAAAGTCACAGTCTCCATGGACTTCCAAAGAATTCTTGCCCTTATTTTTTCTTCTTTGAACTCATAGCACTCTGATTCCATTTTTAACACATGTCCTATTCTGTTTTGTGCTGAGAATCCCATTTCATCTATCTCCTTCAAGGCCTGCCTAAAGAATTGCATGTAAAAAATGTTTATTGAATGGAATTCAGTTAATCTCAAACAGAATGATAATACCCACCTCCTTCATGACCCTTGTTGGTTTCAGATGAGGAGGTTAAAACATACCTTCAGATAAATGACAAATTAAAATCAAAATCAATACAGTGGGTGTTTTTGATTGATTTTCATTTAAATGCGAAGGCACTTGAGAAGTTTATTTATTGTTGTGTCAAAGCAATATGTCAATTAAAAAACAAATAATACCTTTATCTTACCTGATATTCCTGTATCTCCAAAAATAAGTACAATACATCTGGATAGAGCTTCAGATTCTTAAGAGAAAGCTTTATAGCAATTTAGGGGGAAAAAATACAAAGTGATTCTTTTTTAAACTAACCCTTTTTCATTAAAGGAAAAAAAATCCAAAGTGGGCAGTTATTGATTTTTATCTTGTGGCTTTTGATGCCACAGTTTGCATGTCTGCAGAATTCTAATCTTAAAATTAATTTTCAAAAATCTCTTTACCTGCATTTCCAACAAAGGAGGTTATTTTCCATGCAAGTCCCATGTTTTCCTTGCTTGGTGAGAAGGATTAAAATTGTCACAGAGAACTATGAAAGTGAATGTCATTGTTAGTGATGCAGTAATGTTCCCCTTTACCTGCTGGGGTGACCAGGCTTCTTTTCTGGCTCTTCATCCTTCCAAGACACACTCTGGAAGATAGTATTCATTTTTGCTAGTTGCCCCCAAGCCACAATTCAAACTTTTCTGAAGGTAGTTTTCAATTTCAGCCCTCCTCCATTTCTCCTAGGTTGATCATTGATTGGGGTATGTGGAAGGAGAGGCAGGGTAGTTTGAATTGGATACTCGAGAAATGTTTGAGAAAAGGGACTCCCTGCCTGAATCTGAGGCTGGAGTGCTGAAGTTAATGCTGAACGTAGTATGGATGACCAGTTACTTTGGTGGGTAGCTCCGAACTCTCCAGCTCAGAAGATTCTCCAGCCAGTCTTAGCCTCCCTAGTATGGATTATAAACATATGTGAACACACACGGATTGACTTTTAAGACTCTAGGCTAAGTGCTATGTATGCCTGGGCTATTTAATTTTTTTTCAAAAATAAATTTTTATTTCTGTCTTTTGTTTTTACAAAGCCAGAGGTGTGGGGAGGAGTCTGCAAAACTAACCAACATATCAAAAAAAGCTAAAAATTATATGAAGTGACCCCCACACTCTGCAAATAGGTATGGGGAGTTGTCTTCTCACATCTCTTATTTGGGGCCAGGCTTGGTCATCATCATTTCCCAGTACTCATTCCTGTCATTTTACTTTCTGTAAGTCATTTCCAAATACATTATTCTAGTTTCTCAAGTATTTGAGATAGAGTGCTTTGAGTTGTTTGGAAGCGGCTGGACAAGTTCAAAGTATTCTTAACGAAGGGATGTTATCAGGGGTGGCTGGTGCTGTCATCAGGTCTCAGAAGTAGTATTGGCTGGGTTATTGGAACAGGTAACTGTAGCGGCCTAATCCTTATCACCAGAGAGTCACAGTTCTCTGGCATATGGTCTACTCCCTCAAGGTAGATTTAATTCTTTCTTAGGCTTTCAGTCTTTATTCTTGGCTAATGTAATAACTTTAGCACAGGTGTGAGAGATAAACCGATACGGTTCACAGGAGGAGGTCGTTTGTTTTTTTAAGATAACCAGCAGCTTATATAACCAGAAGAAAAGATACAATCAAGCCCTCCCTAATACAGTTGAAAGTTCCTGCCTTTCTCCCCTCCCTTTCCTTAGTTTTTTTTGTTTGGTTTGTTTTGTTTTGTTCCAGGAATCATTGGTTGTTAAATTTTAACTAAAGCTGTTTCCAGATAAGATTTTTGGGGTATCAGCTGTGAGGGAAGTCAATCAATAAACATTTAGTAAGTACCTATTGCATTCCAGGCACTGTGTTAAAATGGCGGGGTGGGGGGGGGCAGTACAAAGAAAGGTGGAAGACCCATCTTTAGTCCTAGAAGTAGAAGTCTACAATTTAATGAAAGAAATATGAAAAGGATTATATATGAAATAGGAGCTATATTTCAGGATAAATTGGAGGTAAACATCAGAGAAAAGGCACTGGCATTAAAGGGAATAGAAGGTAGGGTTTTAGTTGGGGGTCAAGAGAAGACAGGAGGTGGGGGAGATGAAGAGGGAGAGAATTCCAGGCTTTCGAGCAGCTCAGGGCAGGCACATTAAAGATCTCGGAGGACAACCCTGAGAGTTTACAGGAAACTGAGGAAGCTTGAGGTCTTGGGTGGATTGGGGGAGACAGGTTACAATCATTGGTGATTTTAGTACCATAGTTTTATCAAATAACGTTCACATCAGCAGGCATTTGAACATTTGAGAAACGTTAAAATTTTGGAGAGCAGACCTTTTCAAGCTTATAACTTAGGTTTGTGTTGTTACTGTTGAATTGTTTCAGTTCTGTCCAAATTTTTGTGACCCCATTTGAGGTTTTCTGTATCGAAGATACTGGAATGGTTTGCCATTTCCTTCTCCAGCTCATTTTACAGTTGAGGAAACTGAGGTAAACATGGTTAAGTGACTTGCCCAAAGACCAGCTTTGAACTTGGGAATCCCTGACTTCAGGCCTAGCACTCTATTGCACCGCCTCACTGCCTCGGAGTCATGTAGGTTACTGTGTTTTCCAGACCCTAAGATGCATTGAGAAGCAGCTGTGAGGTTAATTAATCAAGTCTTTCCTTTGACATATGATTTAATGAGCCTGAGTTAGTAACCCCCTCAGTGTTCTAGGAGGGACATCAAGGGGACAGTGCAGTAGACTGGGCCTTTAAAATCAGGAAGACTGTAGTTCAAATCTAGCCTCAGACACTTAACAATTGGGCGAATCACTTAACCTGTTTTTGTCTCTTCAACTTTAAAATGGAGATAATAGCAGCACCTACATGTCAGGGTTGTTGTGAAGATCACATGAGATAATATTTGCCTCATGTATAGTAGTCACTATATAAGTGCTTATGTCCTTTTCCTTCCCTTTTCCCAAGGAAGCTCTAAGAATTTAAATTGTTGAGCCGGTGAGTGCTGATTCATATACATGGGGGGAATTTTTTGGCACAGTGGATAAAGCACTGGGCTTGGAATCAGGAAGACTGATCTTCATGAGTCCAAATCCAGCATCAGACACTTCCTAGCTGTGTGACCCTGGGCAAGTCACTTGCCTCAATTTCCTCATCTGTAAAATGAGCTGGAGAAGGAAATGACAAACCATTCTAGTATCTTTGTCAAGAAAACCCCAGATGGGGTCATGAAGAGTTGGACATGACTTAAATGACTCAACAGCAAAATACCTTTTAAAATCAGAGATGTAATCCTACAACACATACACACAACTCCCAATTACACTCTGAAATTTTAAGAAATATTGTATTTAAGAAGCTACTCTTAAGAGGAAAGTCAGATCTTTGCATCACCAACTTCCTCTTTTTAAGTGTTTAATTTTTTTTTCCTTTTTAAGCCTCGCAGTCCCCTGCCTCGCTTATCTGAAAAGATAAGAGCTAAAACTAACTATGGTCAGTGCAGAGCCTTATAGCTTTGTGGCCAGTTACTTTTTTTAAGTACCCAGCTCGTTAACCCTACCACAGTTCTGTTTTGAAGTGAATGCATCTGTAATTGAATCCCTAGGGTTATTTGTGTGTGTACGTGTGGCTATATGAGTGTGTCTGGGTATTTTGGTTGAAGCAAGATCTGGACCTGTTATTTCATCAGTGTGAGGAATTCCGGATAGGGACATTCTTTTCAAGTCACAAGCAGTCACTAGCTCTGAACTATAACTTAGAGTCTTAGAGAATTGCATAGGACATTGAGAGATTAAATGACTTGCCTATTTGTCAAAAGCAGGATTTGAACCCAGGTCAAACCTCTATCCATCACTCCCCACGCTCTTTTGTATACACACTCTCACTCTATTTCAACTCTATATTTTTGCTTTCAGATTCAAAATTAGTACCTGGCAGTTATTATTATTGAAATAATTAATACTATGAGGTGACACTATGATAATCCATGTCACAGAAGTGCTGATTTCCAGGCATGGATACGGTCTCTCTCTATCCATCTATGTGAGTTGCTACAACTTTCCAAAAAAAAAAAAAAATCACCTGGCAGCCAGTCTTCTAGTGTTAAGACCTTCTGATTAGCTAGAATGATGCCAAGCAACAAATGCATAGGCTGTAGCCCAGCACCATACAGGGCTTCTGGATTCTCCTTAAGTAAAAGCAGTGACATTCCACTGTGAGACCTGGGACATCTGTTGTTAGTTTCATTCCACAACTTCAGAAAACCAGCAGAGAAACTGGAGGGAGAAGGGTACCAGAGGGAAGGAAAGGTAAGAAGGAAATTGCGAATTGAAAGAAACAAGAATTGACTAGAAGAAAAAAAATCCAGAAAGGAGATGGAAACCAAAGGCTGAGGTGAGCCAGTGGAGGAGGAGAGTATGAGGAGGAGGAGAGAAGATTAGGGAGTAAATTTAAGGATATCTAAGTTATATAATTTTTTTTTTAAAGAAGTGGAAGCATGAGAAAATAGTCTACATTTTTTTTTCATCATAGGCTTTTGGTTAACAAGCAATGTGTTATGGGTGATAATCCCACCCCAGAGAGCAATTGAAACATCTGTCCTCTTTATTATGGGGTAACCTGAACTTTTGTGCTTTCCCATTGTGGGGGAAGGAAGAGTAGAGGCCACATCTGCCTCCAGAAACCTTGTATAGGGGTTTAGTATCATGGGAATTTGGCTTATCTGTTCTGTGTAGCTCATCTAAACCTGGTTACATGGATTTTAGCATGTCTCATAAATAATATAAAATCTCATGTTTCCCCCCACAGTCATGGATGGCATTGCCTTTTCAGGTAATGAATTCTGGGGGGAGAAAACCAACTGAACAGCTTTCTTCATTGGCCTTAGGAACATGAAGTTATTATTCTGCCTGAGACCCATGGGTCAGCCTTGTATTATCTCTCTGATAGTAGGGTGTTGTTGTAGGAAGTGTGACTGCCTTGTTGGATCACAACCTCAAAGGTTAGATGGATACCCTGAAACATCCTGACTTGCTTTAATAACCCATCATGGATTATCACTAGAACCACTGATTGTTACAGTGTTGTGACTCCTACTGTTAGCTGCTTTCAGTATCCCCATCTCCTTTTTTGTAGTATTACCCTATCTAATTTGATTATATTACATGCTGGGGCTTGGGGAAGAAAATCCCTCTCAGAGGTACTTAACAACAATAGCTAAGAATTATATGGTATCTGTTAATATGTCAGTCACTTTACAATTAGCCTCTCAGTTGATTTTCACAATAGCCTTATGAGATAGGCCCTGTTATGACCCCCATTTTACAAATGAGGAAACTGAGGTAAATAGAAGTTAAGTGACCCCCAGGGTTACACAGCTAGTCATCTGAGGTTGGATTTGAACTCAAGTCTTCCTGACTAGACCCAGAATACTTTCTGTTGGATTTCTAGCTCTAATAAATGGTTACTGATTGAATAAATGAATCTTCAAGGTTGTCAGCATTTTACCCAAAATACCCAGGCACACTCATATACCTATGTCCACACCCCTTGATTCTTACTACATTAGACATTAACCCAGATATTTGTTGTATTAGACATGAAAACTTGTTAGAATTCTTGTAAGTTCATAGAGTTGGACAATGCGATTTAATAACCAGAACAGTTGTAATTAATAATAACTATCATTTACATGGCAGTTTATGGTTAGCGAAGGTTATTTACCCAGGTTATCTAATTTGGTCTTCCTAACAACCCTGGGAATCTGTGTTAGTATTATCCCCATGTTACATATGAGGGAACTGAGGCAGACAGGTTCAGGGGTTTGTCCAGAGTCATAAGGCCAGTAAGCATCCCTGGCCCCTGGGGTACTACCTATATGAGATTTTTAATCAAAAAAATTGTAGGAAGATTTCTTACGCCCAGAGTTTCCCAAATATAACAGTCCTTCATTTATTTGTAGTTGGTATTGTAGAATTATGACTTGTTTCCTTCATTAAAAGATATTCACAAACCTTAAGAAATAGTTTTTTGTATTAGCATCTTTCTATCTTAGACCTACTTCTTCATTCTGTCCCTCACACAGCTGCCATGGATAGGACAAAGAGATTTCAACCTCCATCCCACCTTCCACTCCATAAGCTCCATTGTACACACTTGTCTTCTTGACTTTGAAAACCCTTCACAGCCTATACTCAAACCACCTTTCCAGCTTTGATGTCCTTTTTCTTTTTTGTGTACAACAGAGTCCAGACCCAGTGTCTTTATTACACTGCATCTCCCATCTCCACCTTTGCATCATTTGTCCCCCTATACCTGAGGTACGCTCCCTCCTGAATGTTGTTAGACACCCCAGTTGACCTGAAGGCTTATTGTCAGCAGGGAAGGAACTGTTGCACTTCAGGTCTTTGTATGCCTCTAGGGTCTCACATAGTGCCTGATACATAGTAGGTGCTTAATTCAACATTCTTAGTCCACATTCTTATTGATTTGGTCGAAATTTTGCTGAGCCTATAAAGCCATTCTTTCCAAAAGGTAAACTCTTTGAATGGAAAAATCCAACACCAACATCACCATGGGTCATTTGGTCAGCAAGCATTTATTAAGCACCTAAACCTTAAGAGTTGGGGGAAAGGATAGCATAAACCTAGCTAGCTGCCAAGTTTATAAAATTCACTGTTTGTAGGAGTGGAGGTGTTAAGGTGTGTTTATGTGTGTGTATCCTTTCCTCATTGATTACTTGATTTGTGAAATACTGAACTCATGAGAGAAAGAAAGAAAGAAAAAAAAATGGGTGAAATTTTAAAGAATATCTCTTAAAAATTTTTAAATCTATTAAAAACAAAATTTTTAACAGCTTATGAATGATCAAAAACTTGATACAAGCCCAATCTTTACTGTATAAAGGTCAGATGCTTCAGTCACTATAATTCTGTGCCCTTTTGTGTTTGGGGTACAATGAGGTCTTTGATGATGGGACCATCCTGTGTTCTTGAAATTAAAGGATCACATGCTCTCAGACAGAAACAGCATGATCTCTCTCCTTTTTAGGTGCCATATAATTGGCTTTATTGAGGCAAGGAACAGAGGATGGGTTGATTCCAGGCACTTTCATTCCCAGTTTCTCCATTTCCTGTTTAAAATTTAAGACCCTGTTGACTTCTTGGTAAGGACAGCTTAGACTCATACCCTCTTGGAATGAAAGAGAAAAGTTGACCTGTTCTGCCAATCCACGAAAACCCAACGTCCTGGCCATCTTTGCTTCCCATCACGTGGTAGCAGACTTCCCCCTCTCCACACTGATCATGTTGTTGAGTCACTGTTCTCTGCTCTATAACAATACTTCTGTGAAACAGCTCTGGTGGTGAAAGACTACTACACTTGATCTGATCATAACCTTGTAGTTTTAGAACTAGAAAGGATTTTGGAGATTATTGAGGCTAATCCTTCATTTTACAGGAAAGGAAACTGAAGTTCAGAAAGTTCAAATGGCTATCCCAAGATCCCATAGGTCAGGGGTGGGGAACCTGTGGCCTCCAGGCCACATGTGACCCTCAGGTGAAGCCCTTTGACTGAATCCAAACTTGACAAAACAAATGTTTCCCACTCTTGCCACAGACAGTAAGTAGGTGGCAGGCTAGGGTTTAAACTTGCTGCCTCATCCTCTTCCCATCCTATTCTCAAACCAGCACAGTTTCCTACTCTATCATGAAGATATGGGAAGCAGGAAGTAGATTTTACCTCTTAGCTGGCACAAATCCTCTAGGTATTCAATTTCTACCAAGGTAAATGGGAGTTTATCCATGGATTACTGAGCAATAAACATTAAATTGGAAACTGTGTGTCAGTCAGCCTCAGTTTCCTCTTTTGTAAAAGAAGGGACTGGATTTGATATTTCCAAGACCCTTTACAGCTCTCAATTTATGATCCTATGTGATAGACCCTTAGATACTTTATTAATATTGTCAAAAATCATGTTAAAGCAAAGAGGTGAAATCAATCTATAGGTCACTTTTTTCATAGCATTCTATTTTAATTATATTTATTGCAGCACATGGTTTTAGATGGCATCTGTTTTTAAGTGGGCTGCCATGTAAATATACTCACATACTTCTCCTGAAACCCTTTAACGGCTGCCGTTTGTTGAGCTAAAGATAGGAGACTCAACCTTTGTCTGAAAAAAGTAATTTTGGAACCATGGTAGGTACAAAACTATCTTGTATCAATTTGTGCCTTTGCTTTGTTTTCATTCACAAGAATTTTAATACCTATCCAGGATAAAATCTTCCCCAAAACTTGTTCAAGAAAATAAGAGATGAAACTGCACATTATTACAAAGAGCTGATTTATGTTTCTCCTCCCCCATAGTAATTTTGACTCTTTTAGTGACATTTGGGAAGTGTTTTTGAAAGTAAATTTTATATAATACACACATCAGTTTTATATAATCCAAACCAGAGGATTCTTGTGCTGTTAAACTCCCTTCCTTAAGGTCAAAAAGACTGCAGCTGGCCTAGTGATCTCCACTTAAGATGAACTTCATTTTGACTTTTCCTCTCTTATTGTACTAGGCCTTGTTTTCTGGGACCTCGTCTCTTAAGTAAAGATGTCTGGATTTGGCTGCTGTCTTTGCCCCTTGATTGTTGGACCACAAAGGCTGCCCCTAATGAAGTGATGTAATCCCCTTCTGAATGCCTCCATTGATTCCACAGCTCAGGGCTGGATGATGGGTTAGGGAGATGTATAGACAGGCTAACTGCATGGCCCAGGCTCCTTACAGAGAGAGAAGCAGCTCTTTTCTTTTCGGGCTCTGGGACTTAAGGATTCTTATCCTCCAAGGACCCCTTTGTCATCTATTTTCCCTCCCTTTGTCCTCAGATTATCTCCATGTTCCTGCCCCTTTCCCTCACGTAGTTTTCAGTTTCTTTCCTGATTTCCTCAGCTGGATCAACTTGCCCTACCATTTTCTGTGTGCTGTCTCTCTCTACATTCATGTGTACGTAGTATTAATAATAATAGGTCAACATTTCTATAATGTTTGCTATGTGCCAGGCAGTGTGCTGAATGCTTTACAGTTATGTCATTTGATCTTTACAGTAATCCTGGGAGATGGGTGCTGCCATCATCCCCATTTTACAGATGATGAAACTGAGGGAAACAGGGGTTAAGGACTTGCCTAGGGGCGCACAGCTAGTGAGAGACGGGTTGGCTTTGGAGGGTTGATGATCTGTGTCAGACCCAAACTTTTACTAATGGGTCCTGAGAGCAGAACTTTGTAATGTTAACTGGTGTACAATATATGTCAGAGTCTGAATAATGTTCACTTCTCATCTCTCCCCAACTCTGAGGTGGAATGGACACACACACACACGCACCCTCTGAAATACTCATGGCAAAATTGTGTAACAGAGCTGGAAAACAAAGTGAGTGTCCACTGACTTGGAAGTTGCTAAAAGCAAGTGATGAACATGTACCTGGGGGAAAACACACACACACATACACACACACACACACACACACACAGTAGTCCATGAACATAATGGAAAAATCATAAGAAGTGAGGAATATAGGGAATTTGGAAGTACATGAACTTTCACAGAATAAAAGTATCAGACCCCAGAAAAAATAGATATATAGTGCTTTTTGTTTATATTTTTATAATTATAAACAAAAAGCACCATATTGTTAGGACAGAATGGCAGGATGCCTTTGAAACTTATGTATAGTATTTATTACATAGTTTGGGGGTTTTTGTTGTAGTTGGAGGTGGGAGGCGAGGCAGTCAGGTTTATACGACTTGCCCAAGGTCACATAGCTAGTATAGTTTTATTTTTTAAGTAAACAGTGTAAAATGGAGATTCATGGTTTCATATTGAATCCTTCTTTTGTGTTGTGTATCTGGAAATAGTTTGGGGGTTGGTTGGTTTTTTTGTTGTTGTTGTTATTTTTTTTTTAGCATTTTGTATTTAAGTTCAAAATAAATTAAAAAAAATTTTTTTAGAATACACTACAAAATGGAATAGAGATTCTGGGCAATTATAATGACCCATCTCGATCCCAGTAAGTGGTAAGAAAGAATATACATCCTTCCTGTTGGGGGGGGGGTCCGGGGTGCTTATTAGTGTGGAGTGTTGCCCGGGCTCTCAGATGTGAGTGACTGATCTTTGGGGTTTGTGTGGCCTTTTCTTTTCCTTTATTACAAGAACAAGGCTCACATAATTCTAGGAGGGGTAGAAAGAGGAGTGCTATATATTCCAAAAACAGCTAGGATAAAAGCAAGAGACATCAGTAATTTTTTTATGACAACATGGTCGCTTCCTCCATCCAGAATATTCCACCAGTCTTATTTCAGGACCCCGTTTCTCCTTGTTAGTTAGAACTAGGTCCAGTACAGTGATATCCCTCAGAGCATCTTCTGCCTTGTGAAGGATGAAGCCGTCAGGAAGGCAAGTGAAGGAGTTTGCATTTTGCCCAGCTTCCAGCAGAGTCCAAGCAGCTGAAGTCCGCTCATCGCTGTTTTAAGTTATCTCATTACACATTTGGAATAATGAGACTAAGGCTGAAGTTATTTTTGCATCTTCTTTAGGTAAAAAGCCTCATAGGGGACACAGATAAGGGCCTGGTTGGTTAAGCTTAGAAAAGCCTCATTTTTTTAATAGGGGGTGGGGGGTTCAGACAGCTTAAAAAGAGTTGGGGCCAGTTAGCAGGCCCATGTTTCCATCGCTCTCCGACGTGTGTCAAACATTTCAGCTCAGTTTCCGTTGCCATTGAGGTGTATAGCAGAGCATCAGATAGCTTTCATTTAGACATTGAACATCCAAGCTCAGAAGGGAAGAGAGGCTCTTAGCTGCTGTTGTGGGCTGAAGACACCTGGGGTACCTGGCCCAGGGCCAGACACGCTTGTGCTTGGGGCTAGGATCACATCCTTCTCTTTCTTAAAGGCCCTCTTATCCTTAGACACCAAATGAGAACCCAAGTGAACTTTGCATTCATATGCAAAACTTAATCTTAGCACAAGGACCACTCAGAGAGAGAAAATATTTATTCCATTGGTTTCATTACATAAAAGCATTAGCTTTTTGATCAGGAAAGCTTTTGGTTCTAAGTACAGAAACAATACAACTTTTTGTTTGCAGTTGGGGACCAGACTAAAGGAAATACAGATGCAGAATTTGCTTTTTAAAATAATAATAATAGTTTGGATTTCTGTGGCACTTTTTAGGTTACAAAGGACGTTCTTCCCCTGCTTTAGAGATAAGGAAACTTGATACTCAGTGAGGAACCTGTATCTGTACATTAGACTTTTTTTTTAAGCCTATAGATATATATATCCTCCCTCCAGCATTCAGCTCCATCCAGCTTATGAATTTGTTTTGATTTTTTTTTAATTAATAAAAATCTGTTTGCTCTTCTTGGGGCAGCTAGGTGGTGCAGTGGATAGAGTACTGGACTTAGCATCAGGACAGTTCATCTTTGTGATTTCAAATGTGGTCTCACACTGTGCACCTGAGCAAGTCACTTTAACTCTGTTTGCCTCAGTTTCCTCATCTGTAAAATGAGCTGGAGAAAGAAATGGCAAGCTGCTCCAATATCTTTTCCAAGAAAACCCCAAATGGGGTCACAAAGAATCTAACACAACTGAAAAATTTTTTGCTGTGGAAGGAAATGGCAAACCACTCCAGTATCTTTGCCAGGAAAACCCCAGATGGGGTCATGAAGAGTTGGAGACAACTGAACAACAGCAGATCCTCTTCTTCTTACCTCCCCTCTGTATGCCTTCCTCCAAAAGAAAGAAATGCAACCATATGCCTTTGATTGTTTTTGAACCGAAGTGCTGGACTTTACATTTTTAGCCAACTGGCAAGTTTTTATTAAGCATTTACTTGGTTCCAGGCACTGTACTAGGCTCAGGAGATACAATTTTGTATTGTTTGTTCAGACCCATATGTTTGAGTAATCTGTCAAAATCTTCTCAAACTCTGATAATGGAATAGCTGGTAGAATGCTGGAGTTGGAGTCAGGAAAGCCTGTATTCAATTCCCATCTCTGACGTTTACCAACTGTGTAATCTTTGAAAAGTCATTTAACATCTCTAAGCCTCAGTTTGCCTGGCTATAAAATAGGAATAATTATACCTGTAGTACAGACTTCACAGGGTTGTTGTAAGGTGCTGCATATAATGGATCGAGGTCTGGAACTGGAGTCAGGAAGACTTGAGTTCAAGTTTGGCCTCAGACGCTAGCTCTGTGACCTTGGGCAAGTCACCTGACCTCTGTTTGCCTCAGTTTCCTCATCTATAAAATGTGGAAAATAATTTCACTTACCTTGCAAACTTGTGGTGAGGATCAAACGAGATAGGCTTTCTAAAGTATTTTGCAAACCTTAAAATCTATATAAATGTTAGCTATTATTATGTACATAATGAAGTGTATGGCAGGCTTTAGAAGTTCCAGCTATTGTTTTTATTTCTTAACTCTCCCAGTTGTATATAATCTGCAAGTTCAGTAGGCAGGATTTTTCCTTCCTCATTCAGCTCAATGAATAAGATAAATCCTGAAAATGTAGGCCACTAAAATAGAAATAGACAGACAGTGACAGAGAGGAAGGGAGAGAGACAGAAAGCAGAGAGGAAAGGAGGGAGGGAGAGACAGAGGGAAGGAGGAAGAGAGAGAAGAAAGAGGAAAGGGGGAATGGAGAGAGAGAAAGCAAGAGTGACAGTGATAACCATTCTCTGCTGAATTAGAAAACTAATATAAAGCATTTGTCTTAGTGAGAGTAGGGACCAGGAGAGTTATCTCCTGCACCAGGTCACTGGTAATATACCCAGTTATTAAACTGAGTGTTGCTTTTAGGACCCATCACCCTGACTTTAAAATTTTCTATGTGACCAATTTATTTTCTAATTCCAGAGTACAGCTCATAAAATATAACTAGGCATTCAGATTATCTGTGATTATATGTGTTACGTGTGTTGTCTTTTTTTCTGGTGAATTATTTCCTATGCGGTTAATACTAGAGATTGAACTATGTAAACATTGCTCAAGTAAGTTTTCTTTTCCATTGATTAAATTTGGCTTTTTCAGATAGTGAGAATTTATCTGGGTGGGGAAAGACCCTAGAAAAGGGTGTGGGTACAAGGATGCTAAGGTTACTTCGCCTTTGTCTTTGAGGTTACCACCTCACACCTATCTGATTAGCTAATATGACAGAAAAAGAAAACATGTCAAATTTGTAAATTAGCAGTCACATCTTTTTAATGGTCAGATTAGGAGAAGAGAATCCTTTACTCTTTCCTCTCCCTCTCTCCTCCCCCATATTCAATCAGTTGCTCTGGTTTGAGTAAGGGGTTACAGATGCATAGCTCATGTGCTCTCTTGGTGCCCAAGTAATGGTGAGAGATCAATAGGTAGGGCCTCCAGCACATGGAGTGGATCGATGAGTTGAGATTGATAGTAGAGCCATGGACAAGCATGGCACAGGATGAGAAGGCATGTTTGCACTATGATTTTGTACTGATGGGTGGGGGTGGAATCTCCATCATTGAGGTCAGAGATCCATCAAAGTATGAATCAGAAACTTAGAAAAAAAAATTTTCTGCTACTTTTTCAGGAAATATTTATTTCCCTTACCACAGGCACTTCATGCTATTTTTAAGAATCTAGATTATGACTACATTTTAAAAGATTTAGACCTTTTGTTTCAGATCTCTCATGCTGTCTGTAACGTTTGAGTTTTCATACAGCAAACCGAGAACCCACTCATGTGACTTTTTATTAAAGTATTTCAGTCTAGCTTTAAGAATTTTTTTTTTTTTTTGGAAAATAGAAGGGCAAAAACTAGGCATAAACCAACCTTTTACGCTGTATTCCAAGATAAAGTCAAAATGCGTACATGATTTAGATGTAAAGACTAATATACTGTAAGCAAACTAGGAGAGCAAGAATAGTTTACCTGTCAGATTTATGGAAAGTGGAAGAATTTGTGACCAAATAAGAGATAGAGAAAATTATGAAATACGAAGTGGATAATTTTGATTACATTAAATTGAAAATTTTTTACACAAAGCCAATGTAACCAAGATTAGAAGAAAAGCAGAAAGCTAGGAAACAATTTTTACAGCAAGTGTTTCTGATAAAGGCCTCATTTCTCAAATATGTAGAGAACCTTGTCGAGTTTATTAGAATACAAGTCATTACCCTAATTGAAATATGGTCAAAGAATGTTAAACAAGCAGTTTTCAGATGAAGAAATTAAGGTTATCTGTAGTCATGAAAAAATGCTCAAAATCACTATTGATTAGGGAAATGCAAATTAAACAACTCTGAGGTTATCACCTCACACCTATGTGATACGGCTAATGTGAAAGAAGAAGAAAATGATAAATGTTGGAGAAGATGTGGGAAAATTAGAGCACGAATGCATTGTTGGTGGAGTGTAATCTGATCCAACCATTCTGGAGAAGTTTGGAACTATGCCTAAAAGGCAATCAAACTACATATATCTTTTGATCCAGCAATATTACTACTAGGTCTGTATCTCAAAGAGACCGTAAAAAAGGGAAAAGGACCCACATGTACAAAAATATTTATAGCAGCTCTTTCTTATGGGGGCAGAAAATTGAATATTGAGGGGATGCCCATCAATTGGGAAATGGCTAAACAAGTTGTGGTATAGGAATGTAATCGAAAACTGTGGTGCTATAAGAAATGATGAGCAGGTGGATTTCAGAAAAACATGGAGAGACTTACACGAACTGATGCTAAGTGACGTGAGCAGAACCAGGAGAACATTGTGCATAGTAACAGTAACATGGTGCAGTGATCAGTTACGATTGACTTTACAGTTCCAAAAGACTCATGATGGAAAATGCTCTGAAGTCTGAATGCAGATTGAAACATACTGTTTTCACTCCCTTTTGTTCTTTTTCTTCTTTCACAACATGACTGATGTGGAAATATGTTTCCATGATTGCACATGTGTAACCTATATCAGATTACTTGTTGACTTGGGGGGTGGGGATGGAAGGGAGGGAGAAAAATTTGGAACTCACAATCTTATAAAAATGAATGTTGAAAGTAGTTTTTATATATAGTTGGAAAAAAATAAAATACTATTTACAAAAAAAGAAAAGAATCACAGTTTTTGCCATATTCTTTTGGCAGCCACATGGGACCAAAATTGATGACTCAACAGCTATTATTCCTCTTAGTATATTTGCCACTGTTGCCATCTAAGCCCCTTCCCCCTCCTACAGTGGGAAATGGCCCTTTGTGATGATGACGACTTGTGCTACTCATGTGCAGGTGACCCTCCTCCTACCCTGGAGGGGTTATTTGATCCAGTTTTGGCCCTTTCATTTATCCTTTTCCATACATCATCACAAATAGCATCCCAACAAATTGAAATAATGTTTTGATTCATGTGAGGAGGAACAGGAGAAATCTGGTTGTGTTCAGTTTCCAAAATACCACACAGTGTGATGGGAGTTGAACTACTGAGCCGTTTTACATTCTTCTAATTGATAATTATTTTCAAAGAGTGCATTATTTGGACATGTGGCAATAATCCAGTGTCATTCCAGAGGCGTTTGATATGTAGGTACATGTGAATACCATATAGTAAATAGACTTCCTTTTACCAAGAATGGAAATAAGTTATTTAGAAGGAAAAAAAGTAGCCAGTGGGATGGGAGGTAGAAACCAGCCACTATGACTGTGTCAGAACATAACATATCTGACTTAAATTAGTAGTCAGAAAATGTATCAAGTGATGAAACCTTTTTTTTTTTCCTAGGGTTTTGTATTCTGTAGTTAAAAAAGAAAACTTGGTTGATAGTCTAAAAAAATTGAAATTTAACCTCTCATGGTATTTTTTTTTTAAATCTTCTAAAAAAGTGGGAGTCTGGGCATACATACATGTAGATGTGTTCAGATGTGTGTGTACCCATATGTTCACTCATGAATTTGTGGGACCTACACAGTCTTTTTCACCTTTGATTTACAAATGCTAGAGACTGTCTGCGAAATGATGGTCTTTGAGTTCTTAACAAAGGAGCTAGTTAGATTGAGGGTAAGGAGTTGGGAAGAATCTTTTGTTTCACAGACATGGTATATCAGAACTGCATTGGAAGTAAAAGCTTTTCCACCAAGGTTAAACTGAGGGTAGCTGATTACCAGACAGGGTGAACTAAGAGGAGTTCCTCTCTCTAAGTTGCCCCAAACTGCCAGATAGTGACTTCCATTCTGTGAACTCCAGTAAATGTTAATCACCAGTAGTACACCTAAGAGATAAGGTAACCCATTTGGAGGTGGGGAAGACCGCATGGTAGAATACTTGGTTTTTAACTGTCCTTTGAGATTAGGTAAGAAAACTGAGAAAGAACGAACTGTTGTGCTGTGAATAAATAAATACTTTGTTGTATGTATTTAGTTTAGTCAAGATACCAGCTGCTGTAGATGAAATGGACTAAAAATCACCCCATCTCTTTTTTTTCCCCCCTTTCTTCTCTGGGCCCTGTTTTGTCCACAGGATTCCTATTTGTTGACAGAAATCTTATCATCCAGAATAGATGTTCAGAACCTTCCAAATGCCTAAGCTCTGCATATGACCCTATCTACCAGCCTCTCTACTCCCCATCTACCTCACCCCCACAAACCTTACTTTGGCTTCTAAGTCCACCCATCCTGCCTGCCCATTCCTCTCTTAATCAATGGCTCCTTTCCCTCCTGGTTCATGCAGTAGGGAAGGGAGGGTAAAATTGACTCCACAGAGATCATCTAGGGCCAGTTGATGATGTGGCAACAATGGCAGCAATTTATAAGCCAAAGGCAACCAGCTTGTTAACTTTATTTTGTAAATGACATTAAATGTTGTATTTAGGTCTTAGCAAGGGAGCATCCTGACTCCCCTTTCAGACTTCGCCTTAGGATTTGTGACTCAGCTTCCTTTATTCTTTGGAAGGCCAGCTAGGGTCACAGCTATGACTGAATAGACCTGATGAACTTGTTTCTGTGGAAATCATTAATATGGTGCATTTTCATTTCCCAGAAAGCCTCAGAAGATTGGAAGTGTGTTACTTGAAGTTACCCTTGAATTGGTTCAGTAATATTTATTCCTTATTATTATGAGGGGTTTTTCCCCCAATGTATTATCTGTACAGGGTTCCTTATGGTCAGCCAACCCGGCCCCATAGTTACACAGACTCTGGTTTTTAAAAGGGTTCTCTTAGCCTCTCATTTGTATGTAAACACACAGCACTATACCACACTGAACGAAAAGAAGGGACACACAGAGAGAGAGAGAGATTGATTTTTCCTATCAATAGACAATTACCTTGGTTTATTGGCAAATAGCTACTCTCAGGATCTCTTAAGGTTAGGACCAAGTAGAATTTCACGAAGTTGGAGAATTTGAGTCAAGATCTAAATTATCAGTATAATAATGAAATAAGTATAAGAGGAAAACAGTATACACAGAGACTATGAGAATACA
>CM053770.1:385470866-385541920 GCA_028658325.1 Potorous gilbertii | reverse complement strand
TCCCCCCCCCCCCCCCCCCCGGTCCGCTCCCCCTTTGAAATCTTGTTATAAGGTATAAGGGAAGAGGAAAAGAAATGTATATAAAAATAAATGTCATGTAAAAACAAACTGTCAGTAAAAAGATTTCAGTACACACACACACGCACACAAAGTAGCTGAGGAAGTCTAGCGTCCACATAAGGGTGGTACTCATTCCTTAACACCACGCTAGCATTGAGAAGGCCTGTGTTTCAGAATGTCATGATGGTGGAGTGTCATTTTCTCTTACTCTAGCACATATTCTGGTTCCCTTTATTCTGAGAAGAGCCCTTGTGAGCAGAAGGGCCTTATTCCAATTGGTTTTTTCCAGTATTCTGTACTTCACACCCTCAATAAAAGTACTTTCCTGGGTTGACTTCTTTATATTCAGCTTTTCGAGTCAATTACTTGGGTGAGTATCCTTGTCTGCCAATGTATTCTTCCTTTTTTCAACCTGACATATAGAACCAAACCATCTTTTCTCCATATGCCCTGTGTTTATTGGGAAGGTAAGAAGGGCCAAGGATTGGCAGTGATTCAGCAGCCTTCGCCCATGCCATTGGCATCCTAACATCGCAGGGGGTCATTTAGGATGGCCCTGGCCGATAATATTAGCGACCATAAATACTGTAGGTAGCAAATATTCTTATGATGGGTCAGCTTTATTAAGGCTTGAGTCATTAGCAGTGAGGTTTGGCCCCTAAAGAGGAAATCTTGTATTAGCGCAAGATTACTTGAGTCATGTTTCTAGTTCAACTGCCTCAGCACTTTTAAGACTTGGGAAAGACAATGTGGTGTCATGGAAGGAGTGTTGGATTTTAGATCAACTCTCGGCTCTGCTCCTTCCAACCTGAATTAAGAAATTCAGTTCACTTATTTATCCAGATCTCTGTTTTCTTATCTGTAAATGTTGGACAAAATGACCTCCAGAGACTTGTTTTAATTCATCCTATCCAAAGTCATGTAGTCAGAAAGTATTTATTAACTACTTCATGAGTGTTGGAGTGTAAAATAAGATACCAACATTTCCACTCTCATCCTGCTCTGATATTTCATCTTGGCATGGAAGTAAACCTGAGTTCTCAAAAGGCCACATATCAGTAGACTGGAAATTTTGACAACTTGGTTCCTATCAAGCTTGAAAAGTTTTATTCAGATACAGGGTTGGCAACTTAGGTGAAGGCAGTATGGTAATTATGGAAAGAAGGTTGGATTTGGAGTCAGAGAACCTGCTTTTAAGTTGTGGCTCCTGGTGATCTTTGACAAATCACTTAACCTCAGAGCGTCAGTTCCCTTTTGGAAAATGAGATGACATCAGAGAGCCCCTTTAGCTCTAAAAATAATGGTCTCTGCTGTGTTGTCCCCCACTTGGGAATCAATCACTGAGGAGAGGGAGAGAGAGAAATATAATCAAAAACAAACCTTGACATAGGGGTGGGCACAGAATCGGTGCTAATGGGAGAGATTCCCCACTTCTATGGCATCCTAGATTCTTAATATATTAATGTTTAAGAGCCCAACACAAGGACATTAAAAATCTTACTTTTCCGATATGGTCCCTAAAAGAAATGGTTCTTCCGTGCAGGTTCAAACTTGGAATATGAAACTGCTGTTCATTCCTCTTCTGTTGGGATTTGGTGTCAGGGTGTGGTGCTAATGGAGTGTGATGAGAGCTTGCACATTTGGATGACAGGCTTGCTTTTAAGTTAGCCCTCAAGATGTCTGAGTGACTCTGAGGACAACTATTGGGGTGAGTGTTTAGATGCTATGGTCAGGAAAATATGCCTTCTTCTAATGTGGTTCCTTTACTGAGACTTGCGGCAGTGGAGCTGGTAGTGGTCCTTTTGTTTTTAAATGACACCCCCACCTTGAAGAACAAAATGGATGATTCACCTCTTGTTTAACAGGTGTCATCTTTCTCTGTCATCAGGAATTTAATGCTTTTCCATTCTATGGTAGAGGGAAGGAGAGGGAGGGAGGGAGGAAGGAAAGAAGAAAGGCAGGAAGAGAAAAGATAGAAAGCCATCCTGTGTCATACAGAACCAAGTGAGCCTGTATAAGAGAGAAGCCACCTCTAAAGTGTATCATGGAACAGTGAAAGGAATCGGAGTGAAGTGAAAAAAAGGGAGAATAAGTAGACCCAAGCAAAGGTCTGAATCTCCTTCTGCCGTGAATTAAAGGTGTCCGTGGCATTGTGCTTGCTTTTTAAATCTTTGGTGCATGTACTGTTAGACCTTGAGACTTCCTCAGTCACCTGTTGAACGCTTTCCCCCCTACTTCTTCGTTACTGTTTTTAATCAAGGCTTAGTTCTGAGGTGGCCTCCTCTACTAAACCTGAGGTAGTGAGGTATAATGGTTACATTGCTGGACTGGGTGTCAGGGAGACCTGGCTTCAAGTCTTCATCTGACAGATACTGGGTGAGACATTTAAACTCTGAACTTCAGTTTCCTCACATGACTCACCGGGTTGTGGTGAGGTGCTTTCTAAGTGACAAAGCACTATATAAATGCTGGCTGTTATTAATTGTAGGATCATAGACTTGAAGTTTGAAGAGACTTTACAGGGCCAGAGAGTCTAACCTCCTTATTTTTACAAAGAAGGCAATTGAGGCATAGTAACAAAGCAATTAAGGTAGCTAGTAACTAAGGCAGGATTGGAATCTTGGTCTTCCTAACATCAAATCTAGTGCCATTATCAATCTTATACCAGTCATTGTGCTCCCTCCTCATATTGCCTTGTATTTACTTATCAGGGTACGTTCTACCCCCTCCCCCTCCCAGAAGGTAAGGTAGAGGGATAGATACTGTTTGGCTTTTCCCTTGATGATCCCACCTATCCCAATGTCTGGCGCACAGTTGGTGCTTAATAAATAACGATTGAATTATTGAATTGAGTTCCCAGTGCTGTTTTTGCTCAAATTTTACTTTAGCCAAAACTGAAGTACAAAAGATGGCCAGTTTCCAAAGGCATGTACCACTTGCCCCTTTTGTAAATACTGGCACTGATTTTTTCCATCTTTCCTGTTTAACCAAAAAATGTACCTCTGTCCTTCCCAGTCTTTCCAGGGTGTGTGCTTATGTACGGCTGTATAAATTGGACTGAGTCGAAAAGAATCTATGCCCACACATTGGGACCTACTTCAGAGGAGCAGTAAGGAAAATAAGTTCCTCTTGAAATAACAACACCCTCCACCCCCCCTCCAGAAAAGACGTGTGTATGGAATGGGTTGGGGGAGGGGCGAGGTCCAAAGCCAGAATGTCTAAAGAACTGGAAATACTGTGTTGGTCCATAATGTTAAAGCCAGAAGATCTGTAAGCCAAAGAAGCCAAAGGGAGGGAAGCCATTTTCCTGAACTTTAGAAATAAAACTTTCAGACTCTTTCATTCATTCCCTCAGTACCTCTGGCTCCTTCTCCACAGAATATTTGCATTGTCAGTGTTTCTTATTCCTGAAAAAAAAAAGACAGAGTAAAAAGAAGAAATTTAGGGGTCAAAAAGAAAAAAAATGCCACATTTCACATGCACCCAGAGGTTGATGGAGGTTAAACAGAAGGATTCTGAATACATCGTTGGTTGGCAGGCTGAAATGCATTATATTTTAAAAACTCAAAACCGTTTTGAAGCTGCTAAGCTCTCCTGGCTCAATCATAAACTAACTACATATTTTAAATAGTACAGAGCAGTGTCTCTAGTTCAGATTAACTTTATAAAAAAAGGTCCAGGACAAAGGCAACATTCGCCCAAAATGCTTTCTCTTCACATTTTATAGCTCTCTTTCAGCCACTGTGAAGCTTGTCCAGGCCTGCAAGCACTGGCAAGGTGAAGAGTGAATTGGGCACAGGTTAGCTCTACCAACAAATGCAGATATTAAAGGTAGACCTCGCAGGATGGCCCAGGAATAAATAACAAGCAGTTTACTTCCACTACTGCCATGTTAATCTTCAGATGTAAACTTGATATCCCAAATCAGGCCAGGGCATGCAAAGCATGTCCTGTTTGAGTTTGCCTAATTGTAGGATCATAAGTTGAGAGTTTGAAGGGACCTCAGAGGCCAGCTAGTCCTATCTCCTCATTTTATAGATGAGGAAACTGAGATCCAGGGAGGTTGTGACTTGCCCAAGGCCATATACAGGTAACAAGAACCAAAAGTAAAATGTCTCTCTCTTATTACAATAAAGAGTTGAAATGTAAGCAGAACCTTCCTCCCTCTCTTCCTTTTTTCCTTTTTTGTTGCCTCCCTCTCTTCCCTCCTTTCCTTATGCTTTCATTTCCTCTTGCTAAAATGCTCATCAGGTGTAATACCTAACATATAGAGACACTGGGAGTACTTGTCAACTCAGCCTGTACTCAAAAATGTTACTCTTCAGTTTTCATGAATATATATGAATATAGATTGTTATTTCCCCATTTGCCCAGAACATGCAGTGGTTTTGAATCTGTTCCTTGGAAATTATGTATTTGAAAATGTTTTCCTGTAGTCATGCTGGAATCTTTGAGAGGTAACTCTCTTCCCAGAGTAACCAGTATAGTCCATTGTATAACTTGGATGGATTTGGGGAATGGTATACAGACTGATAGACCACACAATATTCTACCCTCTTATCCCTTCATACTTTTGCTTACACTTCTCCCATAACTGGTGTCAGTAGCCCTCCTCCTCTCCTCTCCTGCCCCAGCACACACTCAGAGACATCCTTTCTTTCCTCCAAGACCCCAAATTCCCTGTTTCACTTCTTTATAAATGATTTCTCCCCTCCTTGAAGCACAGGCCTCTTTATGTGATATCTCCTGTGCACTTACTATATTATATTATACTTTATATTATTGGTTTTTGTGGACTTGTCTTAGCCTCTTTTAGTTCCTTGAAGATAAACCACTGTGTCATGATTCACTCTAGAAGTATCCCAGTCTCCCCAGAACTAGTTCAGGGCTTTGCACACAATAGGCCCTTAACAAATATTATATAAAGTAATAAATATTATTTTACATTTTTTCTTGTGCCCTCTTTACAGAAGACTTCAGATTTAAGTTTTAGACTGGGGCTAATTTATTTTTTAAATTGTCCAACAATTCAAAAGGAGTATCCAAGGGTGAGACCACTAATACTAGCTCACAGTCATTTTGCAGTCATGTCTGACTCTTCATGACCCTTTTGGAGTTTTCTTGGCAGAGAACTGGAATGGTTTGCCATTTCCTTCTCCAGCTCATTTTACAGATGAGGAAACTGAGGCAAACAGGCTTGTGACTTGCCTGGGGTTCATGGCTAGTGACTGTCTGAGGCCAGATTTGAATTCAGTTTTTTCTGACTCTAGTGCCCTTCCCTCATATTCATAGCATTTTGTAAAGAACTTTATGTTATTATCTCATCTGTGCCTTCTAGTAGTGCTGTGAAGAAGATAATTTGTGTATTTTCCCCATTTTACTAATGAGAAAGCAGAGGCTAGGGAAGGTTAATTGCCTTGGAGGATAGTGCAGTAAATAACTCATCAGGTCCTGGGTCTGCTATTTTTTACCCATATAACTTGGGGCAAGTCACAAGCATCTCTGGTCCTCACTCTTCTCATCTGTAAAATAAAAGGGTTGTACTGAATGACCTCTAAGAGTCAGCTGAAAAGTCTTTGTTCCTGTGAACCCATGGGCACATGGCGTGGAATCTTAACCTAGTTCTCTCCTGACTCCATACCCAACATTCTTTCCACTGCATCGCACTATGCTGCCCAGCTCTCGTGGACCTTTCAATCCACCCGACTCCGAAATGGCCAGCCTTCTTCCCTAATTTTAGCTTTTACGTTTAGTTCCATTCCATTCATAATATTTAATTCCATTTGGACTGGTGAGAGCATTCATTGGTCTCCCCTTTACACAAATCTTGGGGTAAAGCAGTTCAGTAATGCCATTATTGTCAGATATACAGGAAAAACTTCTTTTCAGAGCAGCATCCTGCTCACCACCACTACCCAAGGAGACCACCCAAGATACTAAGCTGCTTTCCAAAATTGCACCCACTAATGCTTATATCTTTGCATGCTATTATAGAAGTTGGATTCAGGTAAATGGAAAGTTTATGCTTGAACATTTATGGACAGTACTCACACTCATGATTTTCCAGCTGGATTATTTGTATATGGGTCATGCCTAGGGCCCAGTTTTCAGCAATAGGGTGGAGTTGGTTCCAACTGCGTTCCAAAACTCTAAAATAAATATATATATTTTTTAAATCTTGAAGGGGTGGGGATTGAAGTATTGTTTGTATTATCTGCCTTTTCCTTTCATTACTGTGGCTAATCCAGGAACTGTGACTGACTGCTTATTCCTAAGTAACAAGACAGGCATTGTGGTATAATACTCCTTAGAATCAAGGAGGTCTGGATTCAAGTTTGACCTCTGTCACAGACTGACTGGGTGAAAATAGGCAAGTTAATTAACCTCTCAGTACCCCTGGATAACTCTTAAGAACCAATCTGTGCTGTTAGGGGGAATTTCCTCACTGACAGCTAGCTCCCTATAAGAGTGAAATTACAGGCAAGGATAAAACATGTTTCTTTGTTTTTTGCTTTTTTTAGTAGTCTTTAAGGACATCAGTTTGACAGCTGAGTTGAAGATGAACTGGAGAGGGGAGAGACATGAGGCAGGGAGACAAAGTTAGTGCAGTAGTCTAGTTGTGAGATGATGAGAGTGCACCAGCACAGTGACAATAATAGAGGAGAAGGAGCCATGGTAGAGATGTTGTGAAGGTGAAATCAACACTCCTGGGCAACAGATTGGTTATTGGGATGGAGAAAGCACGAGGAATTGAGGATGTAAGCCTGGGTGACTGGCAAAATGGTGATGCCTTCCACATTAATTAGAAAGAAATGCTATCCACCTCCAGAGAAAGAGCTGATACAGTCTGAATGCAGATCAGAGCACAGGTTTTTTTTAACTTTTTAAATTTTTCTTCTTTTTTTTTTTTTGGCCCAAGTTTTCTTTTACAACATGGCTAATATGGAAATATGTTTTATATGACTGCATGTGTATGATATATATCAAATTGCTTGCCTTCCTCAAGGATAGGGTGGAATTTAGAGCTCAAAAATTTTTTTAAAAAACGTTAGAAACTGTTTTCACATGTAATTGGAAAAAGTAATATATGAAAATCTTAAGGGAAAAAATTTTTTAATCACATTAATAAGAAAATTAGATTCTTGGGTTGATTAATTCTAATTCCCTTCTTTTCTCTCAACTCCTTGAAATTTCACAAGAGGGCATCCAACTTCTGTTTTATCAAAGTGGGAATTCTATTTCTAATAAAAGTATGTAACATATGTAGACATGATGGTACTGTATCTTCATAAGATCATGTAGATATAGAGGTGGGTTCTGAGACCATCTAGTCTAAATCTTTTGTTTTACATATATGAAGAAACTGAGACAGAATGACCTTGCCCAAGGTCACACAGATGGCAAGAAGCAAAGTCTGAGATTATAAACCATGCTGGAGAATGAAAACCAAGCCCTCAGAATTCAGAGCCAACATTATTTCCAGTGCCTTATAATTGATTTTAACCAAGGAGGGAATGTCCTCTTGTTCAGTCAAAATGAGTGAAAAAGGTTGTGGGTTTGAGTAAGGGGTAGAGAGGGCAGTTAGGTGGCACAGTGGATAGACCTGAGTTCAAATATGGCCTTAGATGCTTAATAACTGTGTGACCCTGGGCAAGTCACTTTATTCTGTTTGCCTCAGTGTCCTTATCTGTAAAATGAGCTGAAGAAAGAAATGCAAACCACTTTCTTCATGGAGTCATGAAGAGTCAGACACAACTGAAAATGACTGAACAGCTAAAAAAAAGGATAAGGACAAGGACAAAAGAGTTAGAGGAGTATAAAAGGGGGAGTTGGGTGAGAATTGGAGGAGTGGGTGTGGGCAGAGTGTTGCCAAAGCAGAGTTTTGAATGTTCCTCGTATGACGGAAGTTCAGGTTTGGCTTTGAGGAATGGAATGTTCTCTCTTGCCCTCCAAGAACTGAAACAGCTGGGGAAAGAGGTTGGAAAAAAAAAATGAATTTAAACACACACACACACACACACACACACACACACACACACACCACATACCACACACGCACACATACACCACACACACACACACACCACATACCACACATGCACACATACCCTCCCCCCCCACCCCCCCCACACACACCAGAACACCCCAGCAAAAATGACTTGGTACAGTGATAGCCATCTGTTTTCATGCTATTTCAGAGGTCTTTCGTACCTACTCCAGTTTTCCGTTCCACTTGGAAAGGGGGATAGAGAAGGAAATTTTCATTAGTGGTTATGAGGGACAGCTCCACCCTACCTACACACACACACACACCACATCACACCACACACACAATACACAAGTACACACACCCAAAAGGTCTCACATTTGTTGTTTCATGAGTCCTCTTATATTATTTTGGTCCCATGTGTATTTATTCCCCATTATGAGTGAGCCGGACCTGTCACTTGCCTACTCAATGAAAACTTGAACCAAATGTTAGTTATTAAAGATCTCTGTGGGCAAGTGCTTGTTGTCTTCAAATTAACTGGAAATCTTGCTTCTAACTGGAAATACGATGCATTCAGCCAAGTTCCTGACAGTATTTATTTTCAGTACATCATCCCTCTCCTCCTCCCCCCACCCTCCCGCCCCTAAATATGTTAAGGGTTTAAACTTTTAATGTTTTAGACAAGATTCAGAATGGGACTCGTCTGGCAACTCACTCTGCTCTCAGCAAATCGCCTTTGATTTCACAACCCCTTTACACAAAGGCTGGATTCATTTGGGTTTTTATTTAAGTCATATGGGCTTGTTTTTCCATTATATCAGGCATCCATAGGTTCACCAGCGCAGGTTTCAACCTTCCTACCTAGTAGGTAGAACAGAGGCTAGAGCACCTGGCCAGGAGGCAGGAAGGCCTGACTGTAAAATCCAGCCTCAGATCCTTGACTAGGCAGCCATATGACCTGGGAAAGTCACTTAACCTCTGCTTGCCTCAACTGTAGAATGGGGATGATGATAGCACCTACCTCCCAGGAGTGTTGTGGGGATCAGATGAGGTGATAGGTATAATAGTGCTTAGAACAGAACCTGGCACATGTGTGCCTAATGCATGTGACCTGTCCTTCCCTACTTCAAAATGTGATCCTTTGAACCTGTTTCTGAACTATTTCAAGCTGAAGCCCAGAAAGCAGTGTGATGAAGGAGTGTGTCAGGATTCTGGAAATTTGTCTCTAATCAAACTATAGTTGTTGATTTGGAGTTTTGGGTGGTTTTTTGGGTTTGTTTTTGTTTTGGGGAGAGTGTGTGTGTGTGTGTGTGTGTTTAGGACTAAACTAGTGGTGTGACCTTGTATAAGTAAGTATTAGACCTCTCAGGTCCTTATCTTTAGAAGCAGTAGGTTGAACTAGATGATTTCAAGGCTCTGAGCTTTAAAATTCTTTGATTATTGAAATCAAATGAGGCAGTTAGTTTTATATAGATCTGTATCCACAATCAGGAAGTCCCTGAATTCAAATCCTGCCTCAGATTGTGTGACCCCTGAGGTAGGTCACTTAACTTCTCAGCCTCAGTTTCCCCATCTGTAAAATGAAGATAATGGGAGTGACTAACTCACAAGGTTGTTGTGGGGATCAGAATGCGTAAGATAGGGTAAGTGCTTTTCATGGCTTAAAATATCTTATCAATTAAATTATTAAAAGAGGGAGGTATCGCAGCCCCAATCCAGAAACTAGAAATATTTGAGAGTGATTATAAACTTTCTACTTCTCTTATCAGATGGGTACCAGGAAGGTAAGGCATTAATAAGATTTTGTATTTATTTTTTTCCCTACCCCCCACCCCCATCCTCATCCCCATCCCCAGGAGAATATAAACTCTTTGAGGACAAAGACTGTCTTTTATTTTGTTGTAACACATAAGTACCAAAAATACTTTTGCTTCAACTGAGTTTTTCTAGTAAAAGTCAATTTGTGTCTTAATTATCTGGATAATTGCCTTAGTTCTCTATTTCACTTATGTACATATGCAGTGGCCTTTTTCCTTATGACCTTAACTATGGAAACTTTAAGGACCACCATCACTGCCCTAATAATAGTGATATATAAATATGTAACATAATATATTGTATATAATATGTATTATATATATATATGATCTATTTATATAATACTTTAAGCTTTGCAAAGTACTCAACATGTTTTAACAACTTCTTAAGTGCTACAGGTGTGATTATCTTCACTTCATATATGAGACTTAGAGATGAAATAATTTATATAGAGTCCCACAGCTAGCTAGTGAATGCCAAATGCATACATCCATCTCAGGTCTTCTTCCTCTCAAGTACAGCAGGCTGTCCAGTACTGAACAGAGTTTATCCTGCTAAAATAACATTCAGTCTTAGAAGTTTAAGGCAAAAGTTTTCTTACGTCTCCTTAGTCTACATGAGAGCCTTGCCCTGGAGGTTGGATTAGACCTATCTGTCATCCTGTTGTAAGAGTTTTTATTGATATTCTTTGTTTTTACATCACCTACATTTCTCCTCCCTTATGGAGAATTAGGGTTGGGCTGAAGAGGTACTTAAGGGTGACATATTTATTTCTAGAGCTTGAGGGTGCAAGCTATCTAATGTACTCCCAAGAGGAGCCATCCCTTATAATAGGGTAAGGGACTAAATTTGTGATTCATTGGTATAAGGAATTCCCAGATAATGAAATTCCTACACCGATAAGGTCAGCTCCTCTGCAATTTATAATTTTAGAGGGTTACCTAGAAGCATGAGTGTGGGGTGTTTCTTTTAACTTTTTTTTAATAAATATTTTTTATTTTATCTTTTCTCAGTTACATGTAAAAATCATTTTTAACTTTAATATTTTATAATTTTTGAGTTCCAAATTCCCTCCCTTCCAACCTTGAAAGGCAGTCACTTTGATAGAGATTATACATTTGTAGTCATACAAAATATATTTCCATATTAGCCATATTGCAAAAGAGAACACAGACCAAAAAACAAAACAAGAAAAGTAAAAAAAGTGGGATTTGATCTTCATTTAGACTCTTATCAGTTCTTTCTCTGGATATACGGATAGCATTTTTCTTCCTAAGTCCTTAAGAATGGTCTTGCATTCTTGAATAGCTAATTAATCTATTAATTACTGTTACTATTATCTATCTATAATCAATTACTGTCACTTGTACTGTTACTATTAATCAATGTTACAATATTGCAGTGTGCAGTGTTTTTAGGGTTCTGCTCACTTCACTTTGCATCAGTTCATATAAGTCTTACCAGGTTTTTCTGAAATCATCCTACTCATCACTTCTTGGAGCACAATAGTACCACGACTTGTTTAGCCATTCCCCAATTGATGGGCATCCCTTCAGTTTCTAATTCTTTGAGGCATGGGAGATTAGGTGAATTGCCCCAGCTTACTCAGCCAGGATGGGTCAGAGGAGGCCAGGTTTCAGACAGGCCGCCACCTCTCTTTGTCCATTATGCTCTAATTCCTCTATCAATCAATTAATCAGGAAACATTAATTAAGTACCTGCAATGGGACAGGCACTGTGGCAGTTTAGCAGAACTAACCAACAGCTTTTCCTGATAAAAGCTAGACATATTGTGAAATGCTTCAAATCCATAGTTCCCCAGCCCTGCAAAGAAGGAATATGCAGGGAAGAAACCACCTCCTTGTGTCTCTTTTTTTTAGGGCCAAAGCTTTTCATTTTAAAGAATTTTTTTCTCTCTAGGTTTCCCTGCAGAAGGTGTAGCTTTACATTTTCTGGACTGTTTCTAATACTGCACCCTAATATTCATGTGACTTATCTTCCCTTGTTCAGCAGATACAAATACAGAATTAAGACACTTTGCTGTCTCATTTTGCATTATCAGTGACCACAAGTCTAGCAGAAAGATAGTTGAAAGACTGGAGCTTGGGTGAGGGGTGAAGGAGGAGGCACTGTATTTGTAGGCTGTCTTCTGGAAACATGGCCCTGAGTGACAGAGACTCACTAGAGTCACTTGTACTGAATAGTGACCTGCAAACAGACAAATGTGTAAGGGGGCTCAGGAATTGCCAGCTGCAAGTCATTTTTGTTGATCTTTCTTCCCTGTTACACCCTCCCCCTTTTAAAAAAAATTGGAAGGGGGGTCTCTTAAGAGTTAAGTTACACAATTCCCTTTTTATTTTTTAAGTGAGTGGATTCCTTGTTGCTGTGGCTGAGAATGATAAATTGATACCACATGTTGCTTCTAGACAAAAAAGTCTCTGTTTTGCATTGGAAGCCTTTGCAGCTGGTGTCTGGGTTAATGGACAGGCTTCACAAGGTAAACACAGTTTGGAAGAGGCTGAAACAGACGAGGAGAGGAGGAGGAATTGGGGCATTCTTGCATTTGTAAGATGAAGAAGAATGGACTGATCATCCAGTTGCTCCTGACCGGTACCAGTTGCCAATAGAGTGCTCATCAAAAGTTTGAAGTTTTTTCAGCTCAGAACGTCTTCAGCTCCAGTTCAATACATTCATTCAGCGGAGAACCTTAAGTAGTAAATAATATGTATGTCTGTGTGTAGATTGAGAGATAGACCTAGTTGGAGGGGGCGAGGAAGAAGAGAGAAGATTCTCAGTGTTATTACGCATTTTGTGATTTCTCGACCATCTATCTGAAGTGAGTGGGTAGTGAAGTGAGTAGAATGCTAGACTTGGAATTAATAGGAAGACGGTTGAAATCTTATTTGGAACACTTATCAACAATATAGTCCTGGACAACTCCATTAATGTCTCTCAGCTCTGTGTTGGTTTGTTTTTTCCCTTTCACCATCTGTAAAACGTGGGTAATAATAGCAAGTTTGTTGTGAGGATGAAATAATACTCACAAAGTGCTTTGCAAGCCTTACAGTGCAAAATGTATGTGAGTAAATATCTTTCCATCAAAGACTAGTTTCTTTGACTCCTAGATTTAAAGAACTCTGGAGGTCATCCAGTCCAACACCTCCCTCTCTGCAGGCCTAGGGAGGAGGTTCGGGGGCTTGCACAGGGTTCAGTATTTCTAGACCATCTGCCTTCACTCAGGGATTGGTTAGGATCACAGAGTCAATAACCTGTGTTGCAGGTAGAAAATTATTTTCAGTACGTCCTAGAAGATAATGATCCGGTTCTGGTTAAGTACAGTCGTTTTTGTGCAGATTTTCTCAAGGGGTGCTGAGCTAGGGAAGCTCTGGCCTGGGGTTTACATCATGTAGCCTTTGTCAATGCGAACTGTTAATTCCTTAATTCCACTGCCCCTTGCCAGAGCCTGGTGCTAGGTGAGGTTATTGCTCTCAAGGGAACTCATCTAGGACACAAATTTACCAGTTCTTTTACTAATTAATGCTGGTCGGTTCTGGGCTGCCTTAGAGCTTCCATTTGAATTCATTCATAAAGATAGTATTAAAACAACAGCATCGAAAGCGGTCGCAAGAATGCATACCTTTGTTTTCTCTTTAGACATAGTATTACTTGGGGGAGTCTCCTAGTCAGCATCTCCATAACGTGGTTGAAGTTTGCCAGGCTCTTTATACACGTTATCTCACTTGATCCTCACAGCAACCCTGGCAGGAGGATGCTGTTATTATTTATAGATGAGAAAATAGAGACAGAAAGGGCTTAAGTGACTTGCCCAGGGTCACACAGCTAATGAGTCTAAATGTCTGAGGTAGCTCCAGTCTTCCTGACTTCAGGTCCAAGGCTCTGTCTACCTGCCATTATTGAGGGGAGTGTGTATGGGTGTCATGCAGTCTTTTTCCAAGCATGGAAGGACAATACATTTGCAATCCTATCGCCTTGCCAGAAGGGTTCTTTCTGTTGGGTAACTTGTCAGAAGCTTCTGGGTGGGATAAGCCTTTCCATACTTAGCCAGACTAGTCCTCTGGCAACAGACAGAAAATTAATATTCTGGAGAGAGTGCTGGGCTTTGAATCAGAAGACTGGAGTTTAGCACTTACTCTGTGCCGTGCCCTGGGCTAGGTTCTGGTAATGCAAAGACAGTAAATGAAATGTCAATCCTGAATCTGCTGTGTAGTGAATGTGAACTTAATGAATCATTTCCCCTGCTAGGCCTCAGTTTCCTCATCCATAAAAGAGGGGAGGGGATTGGATTAGATGAAAGATTGGTTTTCCCTCAAGGCTAGGCTCAAGCAACACCTCCCACATAAGACCTTTCTTTCACTTTCTAATTCCCTCCCCCCCAAAATTATCTTGTACTTTTTGTATGTATGTGTATGTGAATATATCTATAAATATGTATATAAGCATGCATGCACAAACACAAACACACGTGCTAGGTCTGGAGTCAGGAAAACTCATCTTCCTGAAATCAAATCTGGCCTCAGACAGCAATTAGCTGTGGGACTCTGGGCAAGTCACTTAACCCTATTTGCTTCAGTTTCCTCATCTGTAAAATGAACTGGAGAAAGAAACTGCAAACCACTCCAGTATTTCTGCCAAGAAAAACCCAAATGGGTTCATGAAGAGTCAGACACGACTGAAAAATGACTGAACGTGTGTGTGTGTATGCACATAGACACATATTTATGTATTGTTTCCTGTCCAATAGACTGTAAGCTCAGTGAGGGCAAGAGCTATTTTTTTTTTTTGTTATAGTATCCCCAGAACATAGAATAGGGCCTGACATATAATAAGAACTTAATAAATGCTTGTTGATTGGTTGTTTGATTGGACAAGGGCAAATGTCCCAATTTTTGAAAGAAGGTAAAGGTGTGGTCTTTACACTTGTCTTGAATTCTACTCCCAGCAAAATTCTAGCACGCAATATTAAAGAGATGAATGGTGAGTATTCAGAAAAGAGAGCAGTGATCTGGAAAAGACAACATGGTTTCATCAAAAGCAAGTCATGCCAGTCTAACTTCATTACCTTTCTGACAGAGTAATTAGCCTGATAGGTCAGAGGAATGCCATAGACATCATATGGTTAGATTTCAGCAAAGCATTTGACAAAGTCTCTCATGCTGTCTTTGTGGACCAAATGGAATAGTATAGGTTAGATGATGATATGGAATTGGGGGAATGACCAGACCCAAAGAGGATTAGCTAATGGTTTCGTGTCTGTCATCTTGAAGGGAAGTCACTAAAGGGATGCTTGAAGGATCAGTACCTGGCCCTATGCTATTCAAAAGTTTTGTATCATGGATGAAGTATCATAAAGACATTGCTTAACAAATTTTGAAGGTAATGCAAAGCTGTGAAATATAACACATGTGACGATAGAATTAGGGTCCAGGAAGGTGTTAACTAAACAGACTAGGTTATGTCACCTACATTTCCCTGAACTTTACTTAATAAAGGCTTGTTCCTTTTCCCCTTGTTCCCTCCATTCCTCCAAGAGAGTCATTCCTTACGATAAAATTTGTTTGAAAAAAAGGGGGAAAAAGGTCATCAAAACTAACATGCTGAGCAAGTCCGATATTATCTCTAGCATTCTATACCAGCTTCTTCCCTCTTCCCCTAACCACAGTCTTCCCAAAGAGAAGTGAAAATATTCTCTTTAGGACCAAACTGGGTCATTTTATTTTCACAGCATTCATTTTTGTTCACTTTTTTGCTGTTCTTTCCATTTATGTCACTTAAAATGTTCTCGTTTCCTTAGTTGTACCTTCTTCACTTTACATCAATTCATAGAAATCTTTCCGTGCTTCTCTGTGTATGCCATCTTCTTTGTTTCTTAGAGCCCAATATTATTCTATTATGTTCATGTACCAAAACTTGTTCAGCTATTTCACAATGGATAGGCGTCTGCTTTGTTCCCAGTTCTTTGCTACTACAAAAAGTGCTGCTGTGAATATTTTGGTGCATGTAGGGGCATTTCTTTATATCACTGATCTTGGGGTATATGACTAGAAGTGGAATATCTGAGTCAAAGGATATAAACATTCTGGCTGCTTTATTCACATAATTCCAAATTGCTTTTCAATTCAGAGCATCCCCAGTAGAGCATTAGCGTGCCTTTCCATAACCCTCTAACATTAACTACTTCCATCTTTTTGTCATTTTCGCCATTTTGCTAGGTATGAAAAGTTGAAAGTTGTTTCACTTTTGTGCATTTGTCTTATTAGTAATTTGATGCATTCAGCAAGATGAAATCCAATGAAAATAACTTTAAAGTTCTACATTTGGTTCACACAATCAACTTCATAGGTATAAGGTACATGATATGTAAGTGGAGATGGAATTGGTGGACTTGGAAGTTGGCAGACAAAAAAACCCAAACCTACTAGGATCATAAGAGAGATATAGCATTTGCAAGGAGGTGATCAATTCCATTTTACTCAGTCCAGTTCAGAACATATCTATAGTACAGGATTCCATTCTGTGCACTACATTTTAGGAAGAATGAAAACAAATTGGAGTGTTTCCAGGATAAGTAAACCAAGATGGTGAGGAGAGACCTGGAAACCAGGGGACACAATGACCAGTAAAACAAAACAGGAACAAAAACTGAAATATTTAGGCTAGAGAAGAAAAACATTAAGGACAAAGTAGAGGAGTCGGTAACTATGATAGCTGTCTTCCGAAAAACCATTGAGTTACCTGGATTCATGGTGGGTTCCTCCTCACTGGGAGGTTGGTTGGATAACTACTTTGGGAGAGTTTTACAGTGAGGGGTGTTGGTCAGGTACAGGTCCGACTAGATATCATTTGAAAGCTCTTCTAGATCGGAGGTTCTGTAATTGTAAGTTTTTCTCCCCAAGTTTCAGTAGTAAAACTAGTAACAGCACCAGTTATAGATAGTAACAGTGACTAACATTTATGCATCACTTTTAAGATTTGCAAAGCAATTCACATGTATCTCACATTTTATCTTTATAACAACTCTGAGCAATGCTAATACTCTTATTTCCCCCATTTTACTGATGAGTAAACTGAGGCAGAAAGTATTTAAGTAGCTTCCCTAGGTCACGCAACTAGTAAATGTCTGAGGCAGGATTTAACTTCAGATAATAAGAGCATGACAACTGCAGGAAGAATACCAACCCACATCACAGCTGCTAATTTTGACATTTTTCAAGATGATGATGGTAGAAGGTGAGGTAGTTTTTAAAACAACCGAGATTTCCAACTCTAGATATTTTACAAATGCTCTCCACAAATGTAGAGTGTGAGTTGTGTCAATGGAAGGTCTGTGTATCTGGAAATCTATTCACATGTGTATGTCTGGGGATGGGGGATAATAGTGGTAGAGTATTTTTGTGTGTATGTGTGTCATGTTTCACTAATGTTACTGGAAAAACCTGTCTAGGTCTTATTAGGTAATTTAATGAGACACCTCGGGGAATGTATTCTGTCACTAATAACCTCTAAAATGAGTCTTGCAGACTTGGAATGCAGAAATAAGTCACCTATTTAATAAATTAGATTTCACTTTGGAATCCAAGAAAAATCAAAATTATTGAGTACAATCAATAATGGACTCTCTTTAGTGTATCATAATGGCCACTTTCCTAGGGGCAAGAATATCTTAGGACATGTATTTGGCATAGTAGAAGGAAGGTAGAAACCAATTGCTTGCCTTTTCAAGGCAACTCTTTTAAAAGACAACCTCTTTTTAAAAATGTGTTGATTTTTTTTTTAGAGCAATAAATTTGTCCCTCAGCACCCAATAGTATTAACACCCTGGCCATTTTGTAGAAATCAGATAGCCTAAAGCATGATTTACTTCTAGTTATTTTTGGAAACTTACTCTCAGGAAATAAGATATAAAAAAGCAATTTAAAAGTCTTTTTTTCTAGACAAAAATGTTCTAATCCTTGCACCACACTCCCTCTGGATAGTAACTTAGATGAAAAAAAAACTTCTTTGACTATATCTCCAAACGCAAACCAAAAGGATTGTTCTATTTGATAAGTATATTCACTTATATGTGGGGATGGGAGAGATAGACCTGTGTTTTGTTGTGTGTTGGGTTTTTTATTTAAATCAACCCAGGGAACTCCTGATGAGGAAACTTGCTCAATGAATACAAATTGTCACTTGCTCTGCAACTTACAGTGGCACCAGAAATGACTTGCCCAGAATCACTTACTATGTGTCAAAGTTGTTCAGTGATATTTCAGTCTTGTCCAACTCTTTTCAACCCCATTTGGTGTTTTCTTGGAAAGATGTTGGAGTCGTTTGCTGTTTCCTTCTCTAACTCATTTTACAGATGAAGAAACTGAGGCTAGTAAGTGTATGAGGCCAAGAGTTGAACTCGGGCAGATGAGTTTTTCAGACTCCAGGCTTGGCACTCTATATACTATATATAGGGGGTGTGCCAAAGGTAGCCTTAAACCTATAATCCTGATTTTGAGACCACCAAGATGCTTCTCATCAACAGGTGTATGTAAGATAAAAGATTTTTAACATTGGGAAATTCTTCAAGAGATGCCCCTTCCTTTTCATAATTAGTTTGGATTTAGCAAATCTTGAAGATACATTCTCTCCTTCCCTACTCTATCCTAAAACAAAACACCCAAAAAGTGCCCTTTTAGTGTCGGCCACAAAATGGAAAAAAACATGCATGGAAAAAGACCTCCGGTTCATTGAGGGAATCCTCAGTGAAGGGTCTATGGGAAGATAAGTATCTCAAAATAAGAAGAATGAGCTGCATGAGTGGAAGAAATGCCCACATCAAAGACCTCAGGGAGTCTTCCTTAAAGGAAAACAAGCCTGACTATTTTTATTGGTTGACATTTGATTTCCCCAAAGAGCAGGCTGTAGGTGTCATTTTTAAACTCCTGTCTCATACATCAAATGTAGTTGTAGTCCCATTAAATGTGAAAGAGATGAATGATACAGAAAATTTCTTAAATGCTTTAATGCAGTGAAAGGTTGGTTTAGGTCTTGGTGGTGACCTGCTACTTGCCTGACTCTTGGACCTAGAGAATATCCTTAGCCTACATCGTCTCCTAATAAGTCTCAAGACCTTTCCATAAAGTATCTGCTTACTTTGTGTCCATTTTGATAGAAGAGCTACCCTGAACCAGGACTATTTTTCAACTTTGTCTCCCAGTTGTTTTTAAAAAATCTGTGGTTTTGGGGTGTTCCTAGTTTCTTTGATAGGAAACTTTTTTTACAGTAAAAAAAATAGAATTTCTCAAGCCATTAGCAAAGGAATATTCTTTTAAGAGCTGTAAGAATAAAAGGCAGTGGGATATAATCTCCCAGGCAAACTTGGTTTCCTGGTGTGTCACAAGTGTCTCCTGTATTTTTCCCTCAAACCCTTCTTTATGGAAGGTTGTGTAAATGCCAGAGGTACTGGCTTCATGACAGGTTGCCCTATCAGCACAGCAGTCCTGTCTTCCTTGAGAGCACATGCTTCAAATGTTTGGAGTTGTTTGCTTAGAGTAAAATCCTGTTGACTCTCTGTTTTTTAAAGACATTCTGGTGGAACACATGGATTTGTATCATCTACATAAATACAGTTGGTGATTGCCAATTTTCTAAAACTCGGATAACTTTAAAATTTGTTCTTTTAATATAGAGCGCCAAGAGAGCTATTTCATCTTTAAGTTGGATTAATTCAGCTGGCCTCGAAGACCTGATGGAGAGAATGCCAGTCTCTCTGTGTCTCTGTCTCTGTCTCTCTCTCTCTGCCTGTCTCTGTGTGTGTGTGTCTCTCTGTCTCTCTCTCTGTGTCTTTCTCTGTCTCTCTCTCTGCCTATCTCTCTGTCTTTGCCTCTCTCTCTCTCTCTCTCTCTCTCTCTCTCTCTCTCTCTCTCTCTCTTCCTGTGAAGCATTTTGCAAATTAAGATCTGACCATGCTGGAGTGTATGCCATCACCCACTGGATCCTTCCAGCAAGCTCAGTAATAACAAAAGTCATAGCCCTTGAATTCCTTTTGAGCCTTGCTTCTGAAGAACCAGAAGACCTTTACATATATTATCCTGCATTATCCTTATATCATCACTGTCAGGGAGGGATGGGGCAGGTATTATAATGACTGTAATGGAGACAGGAGTTTGGGCTGATTAAGTTGACTTGCCCATGATCACAGGGGGTTTGGTTCGTCAGTGAGGGAGCTGGGACCAGAATCTAGGTCATTCTTGTCAGGTGTATTATTTAGCTACCAGATGGAGTGGATTATTTCATGGCAGAAGCTAAGATTTGTATTTTTGGTGGTAGAGTGAGGAGTTGGAGGAAGAAGAGTAGGATGGGGGCGGGCAGTGGAATTCATTCTACCTCCCACCTTTTAGTACTCAAGCAAATCTTCCTGTCACTCTTCATATGTCTGGGAGTAATGTCATAGGTAGATATACGAGCCTGTCTTTGTCAGGAGAGGATGTGGGGAATGGAACCACAGGCTAACAGGGCTGCCTGATGCATATCTACTTTAGAAAACAACACGTAAGGGGCAGATTCACTCTATTCCTGTGTAACATTTAATTTTGTTCCATTGTGTCTAGTTTCAATTAGACTTTAAATGGATTTAGGTTTTTTAGGTGGGGTTAGGACATTTTTTTCTAAAATTTGTGGATTTTTTTTTTCTCCCTCTTACAGAACTCCATCCGTCACAACTTGTCCCTGCACAGTCGATTCAAAAGGGTACAAAATGAAGGGACCGGGAAAAGTTCTTGGTGGATGATCAATCCAGATGGGAGCAAAAGTGGAAAGGCCCCTCGGAGGAGAGCTGTCTCCATGGATAATAGCAACAAGTACACCAAGAGTAGGGGACGGGCAGCTAAGAAAAAGGCTTCTCTGCAGGCTTCTCAGGAAGCTACAGAAGATAGTCCCTCCCAGATCTCCAAGTGGCCAGGGAGCCCCACTTCTCGAAGTAGTGATGAGCTGGATGCATGGACAGACTTTCGCTCCCGAACCAATTCCAATGCCAGCACAATAAGCGGACGCTTGTCGCCTATCCTGGCCACCACTGAGCTGGATGATGTCCAGGATGATGACCCGCCACTTTCCCCCATGCTGTATAGCAACTCATCAAGCATGTCCCCATCGGTCAGCAAGCCGTGTACCGTGGAACTTCCCCGGCTGACCGACATGGCAGGCACAATGAACTTAAATGACGGACTGACAGACAACCTCATGGATGACCTCTTGGACAATATAACGCTCCCACCCTCCCAGCAGTCACCATCGTCCGGACTCATGCAGAGGAGTTCCAGCTTCCCATACACAGCCAAAGGCTCAGGTCTGGGTTCTCCATCAGGCAGCTTGAACAGTGCTGTGTTTGGGCCGTCATCTCTGAACTCTCTACGCCAGTCTCCCATGCAGACCATCCAAGAGAATAAGCCGGCCACCTTCTCCTCTATGTCGCACTACAGCAACCAGTCACTTCAGGACCTGCTGACATCTGACTCGCTGAGCCATAGTGATGTCATGATGACTCAGTCAGATCCACTAATGTCCCAGGCCAGCACAGCTGTGTCAGCCCAGAATTCACGGAGAAATGTCATGCTCCGCAATGACCCAATGATGTCCTTTGCTGCTCAGTCCAACCAGGGAAGTTTGGTCAATCAGAATCTACTCCACCAGCAGCACCAAAACCAGAGTCCTCTTGGTGGTAACCGTGCCTTGTCTAATGCCATCAACAGCATGGGCTTGAGTGATACCAACAGCCTAGGGTCAGCCAAACACCAGCAGCAGTCACCCCTCAGCCATTCTATGCAAACCCTTTCTGACTCACTCTCAGGGTCCTCTTTGTATTCCACTAGTGTGAACCTTCCAGTCATGGGCCACGAAAAATTCCCAAGTGATTTGGACCTGGATATTTTTAATGGGAGCTTGGAATGTGACATGGAATCCATCATTCGCAGTGAACTCATGGATGCTGATGGGTTGGATTTTAACTTTGATTCCCTCATCTCTGCTCAAAACGTTGTCAGTCTGAATGTGGGGAACTTCACTGGTGCTAAGCAGGCCTCATCTCAGAGTTGGGTGCCAGGCTGAAGGACCTTTGAGGAAAGGGGGAATGGGCAAAGCAGGTCAGTGCCCCTGTAGCTGTGATGACATTTTAAAAGGAGTGTGGATAGATCTGGGAAAGGGGGGATTTTCATCTGTTTCCCATTACTTTGGTTTTTATAACACATTAAGAAGTGAGTTCTCAGGGATTTTCATAAAAATCTGGTAATTTAGTGCCAAGTCAAGTAAAGCTTTAACGCAGGGGGTCTGCAAATAGGAAACTGCTATCTGCTCAAAGCTTTAACTGAGAAGTTTCCAGGCTAGTTGGTACCGATATGCTACCATCTTCCTGGCCCTCCTGCCCTGCAAAAGTTTCCAAGGTAGAGATGACGACTTTGGGACCTCACTTGCCCCTACATTTCATACTCAAGGTCCCTGCTGTCAGTAACAGGCCTTCTACTGCCATTCACCCTCTCTCTACTCTCCCAGCCACTTGAAATAATTTTAGTGAATGAGGCCTATACTACCTCAGGCTTACCTGATCTCTTGGTTTCTTCCTTCCTTCCTTCCTTTTTTTTTGAGGAGGGAAGGCAAGGCAATTGGAATTAAACAACTTGCCCAAGGTCACAGAGTTTGTAAGTGTCAAATGTCTGAGGCTGAATTTGAACTCAGGTCCTCCTGACTCCAGGGCCCATGCTATATTCACTGCATCACCTAGCTGCCCCTGTTTTCTTTTTCTTTAAATGTACTTTCCAAAAGTTATAAATTTAGCTATAAAACATTATCTCTAGGCTGTCACTTTGTAGGGACCATTCCAGAAGCAAAACCTAATGAATTATTTTTCCACAACCATGTTAGTTTATTTTTTTTAAGACTTACACTAATATCAATTTTTAAAAAATGAATTTGGAAGTGAAACCCTTGGTAGACCTCTGTAAATGGGAGTTGTTATTCATATCCCCTCCTTCCCCCATTTTAGGGAACAAAGAATCACTCAATCAACAAATATTCATTAAGTGTTTACTATGTGCCAGTCACTAAGGGATAAAAAAAAGAAAAGAAAATATTCCCTGCCCTGGAGGAGTTCAAATTCTAAATAAGGAGATATGTACCTTCTGTACACACTGTACATATACAGACTGTAGGCACATGGCATAAATAATAAGGCAAATATAAATACAGGGGGCCTCAAAAATCTTAGTAGTTTTAATAACTCTTAAGGCTGTCACAAAAGTCTTAGTGAAATTTTAATGAATCTGTAAAGTTATTAACTGCCATTTTGGGTGAGAAGACACTAACAAAGGGGTGGGCAGGTCTGGAAAGGCTTCCTGAAGAAGATGGTTCCTGAGCTGTATTTTAAAGGAAGAGGACTCTCAGAGGAGGAGGTTTATTCCAGGCAGTCACTCAGTGAACAAGTGTTTATTAAAGAGCTTACTATGTGCTAGGCACCATCATTCTCTGTGCTCCAGGGAATTCACTTTCTCATGGAGGTAATACCATGGCATTGGAAAAAGGCTGAGTCGGAATTTGGAGTGCTGTGTTTAAGGGCCAAGAGAAGGCTTGGGAAGGGAGCGGTTGGAAGGATAAGGCTATGGCTGTGACTGATGCAGAATGGAGACTAGTCTCAAGACTTCTCAAAATTTTTGAGCCACAGCAATTCTTTGGGATTGTATCCACAATGCAAGATATATAAGGAAGACTTTTCACCAAATGCCAAAGTAGTAGCCAGACTTTGGAAGTTTGGTTAACCTTTATGTTCATATAGAGAGAGGTCTGAGTAGAAAGGAACAAATTAAATAAAGAAATGATCATAAGTTCAGTGATCTTAGGTGTCAGGGTTGGAAAGGAACTCAGAAGGTCACCTAATCATTGATCTAGAGCTACAAGGACAACCAGTCAATAAGCACTGATGCTGTGTACCAAGAACAGTGCTAGACCTCAGAGGGGACACCTAGCCCAACCCCTTTGTTTTACAGATGAGGAAACTGAGGTCGAGGGAAACAGATTTGCCTGAGGTTACACATGGACAGTAAGTAGCCCCAGAGTCAGGATCTAAATGTAGATCGTCATTGGTTCCAGTGTACCTACCATTGCCTGAAAATTAAAAACCATTAACAGCTTACCCTTATTTGACTCAACCTACTATACCCAAAGGGCAGCTTGGTGGCATAGTGGATAGAGCGCTGGGCCTGGAATCAGAGAGACATAAGTTCAAATGCAGCCTTAGACACTAGCTGTGTGACCCTGGTCAAGTCACTTTACCCTACTTATCTCGGTTTCCTCATCTGTAAAATGAGCTGGAGAAGGAAGTGACCAATCATTCCAGTATCTTTGCCAAGAAAACCCCAAATGAGAAGGACTGAAAATGACAGAACAAAAACAACACCAAGTCACAGCCAGAGATTTCAAGGATCTCTTAGAGACAAACTGGCCCCAGAGGAGGGGTAGTTAGAAGTCTGGGAATGTCAGGAGTGTGATAATCCTAAAACTTCTCCACTTTCCCAGGCACTGGCCAGACCTTAATGTAATTCAGACATCTGTTTTCAGTGATTTAATGGCCTTTGAGATGGTAAAGAGGCTGTAATGGAAGCTACTAATTAGGGTGACAGCCCTCCCTTCTCTGCCAGCCTGTTAATGCCTGGAGCCCACATCAGCATGATGGGACATTGACTTCAGAAGTTTGCATATTTAGTTCTGGAAGACTAAATTAAATACTTTGGCCTCTGTTACAAAGCCGAGACAAATGTGTCAAAGATAGGCAAATTTAATCTTTGGATAGGCAGGCTTCTCTTGAGCCTGTTTAAAAGAATAGCTTCAGAGAATAAGTATGCAAGAAAATGTATTGATTTTCTTGGCTGATGTTTCCAGCTGTTAGGAATCTTGAAAATCACCCAACCCTCATTTTTCAGATGAGAAACCTAGTTGGTTATCCAAGGTTACCCAGACAACCATCTGAGTGCCCTCTGAGTCAAATAGTTGATTTATTTGGTTTTTTCAGTTTGGCTTGGTTGAAAAAATATGCACATGCACACACGCACACAAAACTAATAAGAGGAAGAAACATTCCTCCGTTGTTTTAAGTTTTGTGGCCCACAAAGTATCAATAGTGACAAACTACTGAGCAAGTTTAGAAACAGAATTCCTTTATTATATGATAGAGGTGATACAAATTGGGCACTTAGTGGTTGTCTCCCCTCAAACTTGGGGAAACCAAAAGAATCAAACTTGACTTGGAGCATGTTCCTTTGGTTAAAAGAGAAAAATCATTTAATCTTAAAAATCTAAAAGAAGGAGGAAGATCCGGTGTCCTCTGTCTAATATCCTTTATTTAGACCTACCTAGGAAATGACAAGGGTAGAATGTCTGAAAGACTTCTCATTTTGGGGGCACTTTATAATCTGTAAATACCTGCTGGTTGATCCATCCCCTCCCCTTGCCTGTTTCTTTGGGGAAGCCTTCCCTAAAGTCATCGTAGACCAAAAGAAATATGGCCTAAAAAGATTTCTCCAGAATAAGCCCTGTGCCTACAGCTTGTGGCTGAGCAAGTCCTCATTCTCATTTTCTTCATCGGTACAATGAGCCTCCAAAATCTTTTCTAGCTCTAAATGCATGATATCTTCCTCACAGAGTTGCTTCCTTTACATGATCACACTTGCTCACTTAGTACACACACATACACGCACACACTCTACTCTGTGTCTCTGTCTGTCTCTCTTCTCTCTCTCTCTTTCTCTCTTTCTTTCTTTCCCTCCCTCCCAGAATTTTTGCCTTTGCTACTTGTGTAACCTTGGGTACATCATGGAAATACTTCATCTGTGAGGGGCAGCTAGGTGGTGCAGTGAATAGAGCACCAGTGCAGGAGTCAGGAGGATCTCAGTTCAAATTTCACCTCAGACACCTGACACTTACTAGCTGTGTGACCTTGGGCAAGTCACTTAACTCCAACTGCCTCATCCTGGGTCATCTCCAGTCAGTCTGATGAATATCTGGTCACTGGATCAGATGGCTCTAGAGAAGAATTGAGATTGGTGACCTGCACAGCCCTCCCTCACTCAAAACAAAGTCAAGTGCAAGTCATGTCATCATTTCTCTGATGGCATGGTCTTCTTTGGCAACAAAGGATGAACACACACACTTCATCTGTAAACGAGGGCTCTAGGCTCAATGGCCCTTTTAGCGCTTGGCCTCAGTGGTCCTATGAACCGGCTCACCTGCCCTGAGTTTGTTCTGGCTTGTCCTTGGAGCCGCCCCAAATAGTGCTCCCTGACTTCCTGATTTGATCATGTTGAATTGAGAAGAGTGTGGGTTGAAGTTCAGAACAGTCCTACTAGTGCTCTGAGACGTGAAAGAGATGACTTTTGCCTGAGTATAGAGGAGGGGATTTAAGGGAAAGGCTTTGTGGAAGAATTGGGCCTTGAAAAAAGGGGGCCCCCAGTTGCTTACCAGATAAAGTATAAACTAGTTTTGGCATTCAAAGTTACAGGAAAGTGACCTCAAATTTCTCATGCTGGTTTAAAAAAATCTGATATCCTATACCCACACACTTCTCCTAGCTCACCAGGCCCACCTTAACAAGGTGACGAATGTTAAGAAAGAATTCAAATCCAGGTCCTCTGGAGACAAACCTGGGACTCTGTCAACTGCCTCCCATGTTACCATGGTTATTTATGTGTATAACTTTCCTGCATTAGATTTTTAAAAATTATCTTTATTTCTGAATATATCTTTCCTTACTTTCCCAACTCATCGAGCCATCTTTTGTAACAACAGAGTTTTTATAAAAGAGGGGGAAAAAAAGCAGTCCAGCAAAACTAATCAGCACGGTAGTCAGTTCTGAGAGTAAATATATTATTCCACACCTCTAGTCTTCCATCTCAGCTAAGGGAGGGAGGCACATTTTCTCAACTCTGCTCCTTGAAGTTTCTCAACTTCTTGGTCATTGTAAATTCATGGCTCCCTGTAAATACAATTTGGGGTAGTTTTCCACTGTGACTTGGGAAATCCAATTAAGATTGGCCATAAACATTAACCCTGTGCCCAGAATTGCTTTCTAGGTCAGCATTTACTTTTGAAATAGAAATAGTCCCAGTACTTTGTTTATAAGTGGGCTACTTAAAACAGGTTTGTTCCTTTGTAGAAACAGCCTTTATATGTGATGGCCCCCAGTCCAGCCCTCACAGATCAGTTAAACTACTAATGAACTTGATATGCATCTACTGAAGTCTTCTTTCAGTACCTTGTTTTTTCTATTAATCAGTTAATCAACATTCATTAAGCACTAACTGTGTGCCAGGCATTTTTAGCCCTGGCAATATAAAAAGAGGCAAAAGACAGTTCCTACCCTCATGGAGCTTATAATGTAATGGTGGAGAGATAACAAGCAAAGAAATATGTCAAATAAGCTACATACAGGATAGATAGGAAATAATTAACAGAGGGAAGACATTAAATTAAGAGGGGTTTAGGGCTTCCTCTAGCCTGGAGGTGACCTTGCTGTTTCAAAGGTTCTGTCTTGGCTTCTACCAAGATAGAAGAACTTTAAATACAGGCCCAGCGATGGACCCACTGTCACTGAATTCAGAGAGGCTTATCACTGGTGTTGATTACTGGGTAATTTATTTGGTCACAATTACTCCTTAAACTATCATTGGACCTTAGATCTAGACCTGGAAAGGGCCTTAGAAAAGCCATCTAATTAACCCTGTCATTTTCTAGATGAGGGAATAGAAGCCTAGAGAAATTAAGCTATTTGCCCAACTTCTCATATCTAGAAAGTGGCCAACCCAGGATTCGAATTTGGGTTCCTGACTCCAAAACTAGCACACTTTCCCCTGTACTATACCATCCTAGGACAAGGTGATGGGGCTTCATTCTGTAGGGCCCACATACATAAAGTCACGTATCTTTTGAAATATAAAGGCCTAAAAAATGTATTGTGCTGTGCTTGGAGTCCCCCCTTGGAACCTTTTCACTCTGTATGATGAGTATTTCTTTTGGGACATTACATTCCTAACTCCAGTTGCCAAGAACATAGTTGTTGCCACGGTGGTAGCAGAAGTGGGGAGTGGAGCAAGGGGGCTTGAGGAGCTATGAGGTTATCTTCCTGTTGACTCTTCTTTCTTCTCAATGGAACCAGTAATTGGCCTTCCTGCCTATGTTTCCATATCCATCATCTGTTACTTCCTGCCAGGGTTTACCTGGATAGGATTATAGATTTAGGGCTGGATGAGATACCAGAGAGGTCATGGTTGTCCAACTCTCCTTGTTATGAAGTAGGTAGTATCATTATCCCTATTTTTAAAGTTAAGAAGATATCCCTTGGTAAAGTGAGCTGTCCAGGGTCATACAGCTAGTAAACCAAGCATAGAGCATCAGTAGTCTGATCCAGTAGGGATTTTTTGTTTCTTACTCAGTTGTTTCAGTTATGTTCTACTCTTTGTGAGAGTTTTCTTGGCAAGGATACTGGAATGGTTTGCCATTTCTTTCTCCAGCTCATTTTACAGATGAGGAAACTAAGGCAAACAGGGTTAAGTGACTTGGCCAGAGTTACACAGCTAGGAAGTGTCTGAGGCTGGATTTGAACTCAGGTCGTCCAGACTCCAGGTCTGGTGCTCTATCCATTGCACCATTTAACTGTAATGATACTCTATTTTATACATTTAAAACATTATGAGAAGACGTCCATATGCTTCAGCAGATTGCCAAAGGGTCCAGGACCCAAAAGTGGTTCCAAACACCTGATACAATGCTTTCAGGTTTGTAAAATAATTCAAGCAATTAATCACAAAGCATTTATTAACCACTTTTAAGTGCTAGGAACTGTAGTAATCATGAAGTTGCAGAGACAAAAATGAGTATTTTTACAAATGTTATTTCATTTGATCCCCAAAATACCCCTGTGAGGTAGATGTTATTATTTTGTTCAATCGCAGATAAAGAAACTGAAACTCAGACTGGCTAAATGATTTTTCTAGAGTTACACCGATAGTAAGTGTCTGAATCAGAATTTGAGCCCACTTTTTCAGGGGTCCAGTTGGCTTTCTGTTGCGCCATACACACCCAATATACTTGTTATATGTCATCCATTAAATAGCACCAGTGAGAGATCCCATGATTAAGCATCATAGTAATGGAATAGTTGTTTTGTAGCTTATTTATTTTGAATTTCTACCCTGCCTGCTGCCCAGAAGTTGCTGCTTTGAGCTGCTCCACTTATCTTTTTCTGTTTGTTTAATGCTAGGTTTAGGACTAGAGTACACCAGGTCAGTGTTACCTTCTCCAGGTGGTTATTTGCATTCCAAGGAGGCACGATTTGACCTCTGGCGATGGCTGAGTCCCTGCAAAGTGGCCCCTTCTTGAGTCTTTGCCTGCTTGTGCTTGCCTCTGACTCTGCAACCTCCACTTTGAATAGAGTTTCCTGAAGAAAGATGCTTCCCTCTCCAGGCATCCTCATTCACCACTGGCTTTTCAAAAGCCCAGAGTCTGAACTTTTATCATTCAGAAAGGGAAGAGTTGTCTGGGTCTTTCTCATTGCTGGCAACCCACAGAAGAAAGTTGATACAACTGTAGGAAAGAGTTTTTCTGTGGAGAAGCCTGGCATTCTAAGTTAGGGATATTCTTTTCTCCAAGGCTCTGGCATCCTTGAGGGCTGCTACTGTTTCTAGCCTCTGATACTCATGGCATTCTGTGCATCCGTCAGTGTAAAGGGGTACTACTCTCCGATAACCTTGGACCTGTCTGTTGAATGTCGGGGCTATAAACAGCTTCTTAGGCTTCAGGTTATCACAGTTAAACCTAGCTTGCTGGAAGGGGGTAGGGGATGACCTGTGTTGGTAAGAGAGCCTTTTGTAAAGTGTAAATGACTGAAGATAGGGAGTGGACAGAAGAGCCAAAATTACTGCTTAATAGTTACTTTCCTGGATTTGGGCAGGGAATGAAAAATTTCTCATGAGTGCCTTTTGGGAAGTTTTCTCAATGGCAGAGCAAAAAAAAAAACTTTGGTAATAATTTTTGCATGGATCAATTTCAGACTCAAATATTCATAAGCACTTGATGGGCTTTTAGTGGAATTCCTGTTGCTCATCACACCCCAAGCCCCCATATCCCCTATCTCTAGGGCATGCAAACTGCCCTATTTCATGCTTGCCTGTGTGTGTAATGCACCCTCAGACCAACTCTGCTTTCACTGGGAATGAGAGAATGGTTGTCATAGTACAATGTGGCATTGCCAGCTCATCGAGCCTGATAGCCCCAAGGGTTCAGGGGGCATGCCCCAAGGAAATTGCCTCACTACCCTCGCCGGAGATTTGTAATCGTTATCACAAGATCAGAGCTCAGAGATGGAAAAGGCCTTAGAGGGCTGAAGTACTTGCCTAATGTCACACAGTTGGTAAATTGCAGTGCCAGGACTTTACCCTCCCCCACCCTCACCCCCCCATCTTCAGATTCCAAGTTTAGTACACTTTTTACTGGACCAACCCACAACTGAGCTTTATACTTTGCCCTGTCTTGGAGATTCCTAACCTTTCTGGAGTTCAGAGAAGCCCATTGTTGGTTGACTTGTTACCATTTCCTCAGTTCTTTCTTCTGCAAAGTGCTGTACATTTATTTTTTTTTAAACGTGGGTAAAAATCAATTTTGCTTTGCAAGTCTATCCTGCCCCCACCCCACCCCTTTGAAGTAATTGTAGACATGCTAAGTCTAATAGGGATGGGGAATCTTTAGAGTTTATTTTTTATTTTTTAAAATTTATTTTTACTTATGGAATAAAATAGCATTTCTATAACATAGTACAATAAAAAAGCTGATTGCACATGAAATTGCAACTCTCTTATGTACAACTTGCTATTATGATTTTTAGACCTTCACTTTCAGTCTCTACGCTGAATTTCTGTTTCGTCCCTTCTAGTGCTTGAAATGCTCTAGAATGCCAAGAAGACACACAGTTTTCTCTTTAAGGAATCCCGATCCTAAACTGGCAGAACATGGGCTTGGACCATAATATGCATCTCCAGAAAAAGCTATAGGACAAATATCATAAGGTCTTTGTGATTCCAGCATCTTTGACAAAATTCATAGATGTTTTCCTCCATTTGGGTCCCCTCCATAGCCGTTGTTTCTCAATCAGTTACCCAAGGATGTTCTCGTCTGAGAAGTGCTGTTGATTTAGGAGCCCTTGCCAATGAGATGATTCTTACAGGTTTAGCAATTTTGTTTTTGACATGGAAGCTGCTTCCTCTGTCAGTGCAAGTTGGCACCTTCTCTGAACCCTACAAACATAAGAGAGTTGTCCAATAAATTAAATGACATATTGATATGAAGGAAATGTGAACAACAGCCAGCTTTTATACCAGGATGTTTCAATAATGTAGAATCCTTTGCGTTTTCTTTAATAATAAAATTATGAAAATTGCCTGATTTTGAGTGGGGTGAGGTTTGGTGAAGCACTTCTAAGTAGTAATTCCAGGCCACCTTTGCTATGGCTATAAAGGGTACCATACCTCCTTGGAATCAGATTGGTACTCACTGGTCAAAGAAGAATGAAGCGGGTAGGTAGGTGTTCAGAACCTAAATTGTTTCATTAGGGTTTTTAAAACACTGCTTGTGTTTTAAACCCTACATCTTTATTAAGACTGGTGAGTGCACATTAGTAGTAATCAAGGCATCCTAGCAATTCCTGCTTACATCCAGAAAAATGTAAGCTTTTCTTCTTTTCTTTGTATCACCACTGCCTAGCATTGCCCACTATAGGCACTTAATAAATTCTTGTGAATTGAATGCATATTAGAAACTCTGTTTCATAAACTTCAGGAAAGGATATCATAAGAGAATCCTACTCATCCCTTTTCCATTATACCTATCCTCCCAGAATCTCATCAACTCCCTCAAAAGAAAGGCTTTTCATCTTCCTATTGCTGAAACGTCAAATCCCTTGCTGCATTTGGCCTCATTTTTGTGTTTCCCTAGAAGGGTAAAACCTGACTGGCCCCTATTTTGCAGTCTTGGCTATAGTAGGTCCCCTGATAGAGTAGATCCCCAAACCTCTAGTTTTTATACTCCTCCCCCCCCCCCCCACTAGCAATAGAAAGGCACTGAAGGCTGATTATAAATTCTAGATGTTAAGCTTTTCTCATAGCTTCTTATTTTTAATTGACTGGCTTAATGGGGAAAGCAAGACTTGGAATCAGAAGACCTGAGTTTGAGTCCCCCCCCCCAGTACTAGTTGGGTGACCTTTGAGCAGCTCACCCTTCCCAAAGGCTCGGTTTCTTAGTCTACAAAACAAATATGGATAATATTTCCACTATTTATAGAATTGTTGTGTGAAAACAGTACTTTATAAACCTTAAAGTACTCTAGAAATGTGAGTGACTCTTTGCCATTTGGGATTAAGGTATAGAAATTGCTTTTGCTTAGTATAAAAATTTCAGAGCGTAATACTTTGTGTATCTAAGAAATAAAACTAGCTTCTTTCATGGCATGATGCAAGGTCCTTACAAATAGGAATAATTTCGTTCTTTGGGCTAGTATAGGGCCTGGTACATAGTAGTAGTTTAGTAAATACTCATTGGCATAGACATCTTTTCCTGTTATAAATATCAACAGTTGGAAGATAAAGTGTACATACACCCATAGATTATTGAACATTTCTACATGCTTGTGTGAAAGTTCAATGACTGATACCGTTTGATTCCTTGGGGAGATTGAGGATGTGGAGAAAAAGACTAGTGGATGAAGTTTAAGGGAAAGTTTCAGTTTATTTTGATTCAGGTTTTTTTTCATAGTTTACCACTGCAAATAATGAGAATCAGAAATGGTCAATTGTACTTCTAATGACTGAACAGATATAGTACAGACTTAGGTACCTTAGGAAAATCAGTAAGTGACTGTTGGCTGATAAACAAGGCCATAATCTGTAATTATACGTAATAACAGTCTAAACTGGTCAAAATACCTCCTCAAAGTCTTCACCTGTCTTCTTTGACCTTTGGGTAGCAGGTTCACCTCCTAAGCCCATAGAGAGTTCAGTTCCAGTAGGGCCCCTGGAAATGGTCCAAATAGTCTGCTGCCAGTCCACTCATTGCTGGTATTGTTGCTACCCCATTTTTGATTTAAAATGCTGGGGCATGGATTTTTATTACAACTTGAAATTCTGTATTCCAATTGAATCCACTAACAGAAAAGAGTTCTTTTCCTCATTATCATGGTGTACCCTCCACTGTCCTTTCTCATCTATATTCATTCTTTTCCATATTTTTTTTCTCCTTTCCTAGTCATCCATTGCCTTTAGATGGGAGGGTCGGGTCTGTGAAGTCATGTCACCAGCTGTTTTTCGGTTGCATCCTCCAACATTATTCTCAGTGCTAGCCCTTGGCGTGCTACTGAGTAATTAAGGCCAGGATTCCTTTCAGAACCACTTTTGGTGTGGCTTGGAAAAATTAATGCACATATGGCTTTGGTACCCTTCAAACATTTACCAGCCATGCTCAGCTCTAGCCATGGAATGAGTCTCTCTTTTTAATGTCAAGACCCCTCCGAACCAAATATTATGCAATTAGACATTACTAGTCATCACCATTGAAGAGAATGTGGGGCACCCTAACCTTCAAGGGGCAGTAACATTCATATTCCCCTCATTACTCAAACAGTTGACAACCCCGCTTAGCCAAGGGATTTTCATTTAATGTGATGACGCATGGAACAAGTTAAAGTCACACCCAGTGAACATAAACATTGTGATATTTCAAGATGTGGTTTATGACCTGAAGCATTTCCTCTCATTCCCTTTTGTTTTAAATGATGAATCAATTTATCGGGGCAACAGCTTGAGGCTCAGGACGAAGGGTTTTATTTCATTTCCAGATCACACTATAGACAAAGTTCCTAATTTTGAAGTGACAAAAGGGTGTGATTTGGAGCTCAAAGAATGGGGTAAGGGAGGAGGAGATTATTGAATATTTCTGAAATTGACAAATAAAGGCTATTGAACATTAATTGCACGATAGGTAGATAGATAGGCAGACACACACATATCTTAATCCTTAACCTCAAAGAACTTACAGTGTTATTGCAAAGGTGATGCATGTACCAAACAATTAGAGAACAATACAAGATAATATATAGCCCTAAGTGCTATAGGAGAAGAGATTTCTGTGGATTATAGTTTTTGACCTGGAAGGAACCTTAAAAGGTTTCCAGCAATTAGAGGGTATCTGACTCAACATCATCGTACTGGTAAGAATACCGAGGGCCCAAAGTGCTTTGTCTGTACCTCTAATGCCTAGTATAATGCATGGGACTTAGTGGGTATTCCATTAATGATTAATGATACGTTGATTGAGAAGAAGCTACCTTGATCTAAGTAAGACTTGAATTGGCAGATATTAGAGTGGTGGACATTCTAGGAGAATACTTCATTAATTCAATCAACATGTGTTGCTTATCTACTCTTATTTCCTAGCCCTGAGCTGATCTACTCTATTTCCTAGCCCTGATATAAAGTATATGTCTGGGGCTTGTTTCCTTCACTGCATTGTAACTTCTTTATATTACTATTCAAAAAACATCATAGTGGCCTGCAAGAAGTTGATGAGAGGAACTCCTCAAGGAGTTTATAACTTCATTGAAAAACAAGACACACACTTACACAGAAGACAAGTTATGTAATAGAAAGCCACATGCTGGTACCATCAAGAAACATATTATTACATTTTTTAAAAAAAATTTGAGTGATTTTTTTTTGTCTTTATGTAAGTTATTCACTACTCAACTACCCCAGCCCCCAGATTGAACCTTCCCTTGGAACAAAAAAGCAGTTAAGCAAAAACATCTGCCACACAAATTATCTGACAACTTATACATTGTTTTGTCTTAGTAATCTAGGGAGGACTTTGTACAGGAGGTGAGACTGACCCTGGGCCTAAAAGGACGTCCAGGATTTATGTGAGTGGAGATGATGGGGAAGGACATTCCAAGTAGAGGAAGCAGCATGAGCAAGAAATACAAGTAGAATGTGTTTGATGTGTTCAAAGGACAGTGAGTTGAAACAACCAGTGGATAGTAGGTAGAATGGTGAATTTGAAGAATGATAGGCAGTAAGGTTTGACTTGACAGGAGGAACGGATTGGGGAGGGTTTCCAGTGTCAAGGAAAGGTACTTGAGAGTGTGGCGTAGTGGAAAGAACATTGGACTTGGAGCAAGAAAGCTCTGAGTCTTGGCTTTGACGCTTAGTAGTGGTATGATCCCAGACAGATCAGTTATTCTCAGTCTTGGTTTCCTCATCCATAAAATGGGTGCTATAATGATACTTAAACTACTTATCTCAGAGGTTGGTGTGAGTAATAGCACTGTTGTTATAGAAGTCATTGCTATATAAATGGGAACCGTTATTACTGACAGTGTGACCTTGAAAAATTCAAATTTCATGCCCAGTCTGGTTTTTTTCTCACACTAAATGTAACCTTTGTATTTGACATAAAACTTTTTCCTAACTAGTCTAGGAACATTGCATGTTGAAGAACCTGAGAAAATTCCTATTCTGTTCTACTGTAGAGTGTTATTAGTCAGCTAACTAAATATCTTCCATCTTGGTTGCCATGTTGGACACTGAGCTTACACCTCCTCCCCCCAAAAAAGATTATCCCTTTGCCCAATTTACCAAGTGAATGTAACTTTTTTTTAAACATTTTTATATTTAACAATGACTAACAACCTAAAGATTTTAACAACAAAAATTGGAAATCCTCCAACATTATTATAGGAGCCTCTCTTTCAGATAACCCTCCACTCTTTCTTCCTTCTCCTTAAAACCTCTGGACTTGGACTTCCTTTCTCTTACCTTCCCCTTAGAGGCCTTATAGCTCATAGGTAGACTGAAACTCCCAAGGCCTAGGAGGTAATGACAACACAGGTTCCAGTTTTTGCAGCTAAATGATATGTGTGTGTTTGTGTGTGTGTGTGTGTGTGTGTGTGTGTGTGTGTGTGTGTGTGTGTGTGTGTGTGTGTGTGTAATGGAAAGTTAAAGTTCTATTAAGACTCCCTTGACTATCTCTACACAGCAGTTTTGGTGTACCATCAAGGAACACCCCTGAGGCAACCCACACTTGTTTTAAGTCAAGATTCAATATTAAATTTTAGAGAATAATACTGAGGAAAATTTCCCATGGGACATAGATAGATGACAAGTGCCTTTTCCTGTTCCTTCTTCATCCTGGCCTCTACTAAACTTTTAAGAAATACTAAATAACCTATAGGCTTGGTGTCTTGATTTTTCCTTTTGGGAGAGTCTTTGAATACAAATTCAATCTCTCTACAGTCTACCACTAGAAAAACCAGTTAGTTCGTTCCTTGGTCTTCTTAACTTCTGTACAGAATTCTGGGATCCCAGATGGTACATGACCAGAAATGTGTAGAACTGTATCTCTTAACTCTTCTTCTGGCAAAAACACAAAAAGCTTCTCTGGCACAACTTGGCTCATTATATATACATTGGTAGTCTTGCTGATGTAGATACTAAGCTTGCTGCCCTCTCCTCGAGTCTCTGTGATCCTAGAAAGTATCTGATGAGTTATTAAGTTAAATGATGATGTTGTACCACATCTGCATGCTCCCCTGCACTGTTTAACATCTCATAAGAACAATGATAGTAATTCATTTCTGTAGCATTTTAAGATTTGCAGAATGCCTTATTTATATGTTCTCCATTGGATCTTGGTTAGAACAGTGAAATGAGACCAGATTCATTGATGAAAATAACTCATAGTGGTTTGGACTCTCCTTAAATATGAACTAGCTTGTGTCTCAGAAGTAGCCAACCAGTCCTTTTCTGTCTATGTTAATTTTGGCTTTAGGAATAAGCAAATTTAATCCCCAGTATCTGCAACAATTGCCTAGAATCCATCTGAGGGTTCTATATTCAGGTTAATTCATCATTGCTTCATTTCCTTTTTTGTCCAGTTTTTTCCCCTTCTGTGTCATAGGGGCTGGGAAATGGGTTGAAATTATCTGGAGAGAGAAGGAAAGTGTTTCTTGTCACCTTTGCTGACTACTTTAACTGGGCCTTCCTTCACCTAGTACAGGTATTTAGTCTCGGTAGAAAAGCATCACTGAGCTTAATGGATTTGGAGTTGTGAGGCTTTCATGCTGGTTTTGGTATTTGGTTTTGGGTGTTTTTCCTGTGTTGTGTTCAGCAATGGGGCAATTTTTCCCTCATTTTTTCCCCTCCCTTTGCCACAAAGATAAAAATAATCCTTTTAAAAAAAATTTCATGTTTTTCTCAGTGGAATTAAATTGTGGGAGGACAGCAGTACAAACATTTATGGTCTCATGTTCTACCACTTGAATAGGTCGGGGTTTTTTTATGTTTTTGTTTAGGGTTTTTTGTATTTTTATGTTTTGGGAGGGGGGGCGTCAGGGAGGTGTTTCCCGTTCTTAGAACATCATGTGTAGTCACATGACTCAGTGATAATTAGACAGAAACTTGCTGTCCCTGCAGATGCCAAGATTATAGGATGACATACCCTCGCCAGATGACAGCATAAACGAGTATTTTTAGAACCGGCTGCATCATTTGGCCTTCCCATTTCTTTTTTCTTTGTATTCAACTCCATCTAGATTTTTGAATCTGTTCTTTTTGAGAGGGACAGCTTTGCAAAGTTCTTGGGGGGTAATTTCTTTCCCCTTCCCCTACATGAATGAAATTTAACTGCAGTTAAGAGCTCCATAGTAGCATTTGTTTTGATGGCATATTGCCTGTTAACAGTAAGGTCTAGGAGCTTTCTTATTTCTAAACTTGCTTTTCTTTCCAAAGACATGCATTTAATCTGTTAAGAATTTGAAACCCCCCCCCCCCACACACACACACCCCACTCTGACCTAATACATTTTCCCTTTGAGACCATAAGAACAACTTATACTTTACCACAGCTTAGGGGACATGTGACCCTGACTTTAGATATTGTTTGGTTCCCAGTCTAGCAGAAAGTTTTATTGCTTCATATTCTCCCTCAGCTCCTCCACTCAATCAGTCAGTCAGTACTTACTAAGCACCTGCTGTATGCCAGGCATGGTGCATAAATACACTAGGAATTCAAAAAAAGGCAGATTTCAACTTGAGTCAGCTTAACATGCAACAGCTTTGAGCCTTTACAAAGGAGTGAGTAGGAATTGGACAAAATGAAATACAGCTTTCTCTCAGTTCTTTTTTTTTCAATTTCCTTCTTTATAGTGGGCTATTAAGAGGTTCTGTTCATGTTACTCAGATGTTTATACTTCTCCGGGATATAATGATATCTTAATATCAGAGATTTAGAACTAGAGGGTTCTTTAGAGGCCTTGTAGTCCAACCCCCTTATTTTATAGATGAGGAAACTGAGGGACAGAGGATAAGTGACTTGTCCACGGTCACATTGCTAATTAGTGACTGAGATTGGATTTGAAGTGAAATCTTGAAAATCGTGGACTCTTAAGGCTAAGCACTCTATCCACTTACACCCCACTGGCCCCACCAATATCACAGTATCATAGAAGGACAACAGAAAAGAATCCTACAGCTCATTTAGCCCAGCCACATCATTTCATAGAAGAGGATGCCGAGGCCCAAGTGGTCAAAGTGATGCATTAAAAATCTCTTGATACTGTCGTGCTTTCACAGTTGTCAGGGACAGGACTTGAACCCAGAACTTGGTAATTCTAAAGCCACACTAACTCTCCACTGTGCCATGTTGCCTCTCTTTTTTCTGTACCAGCAGCCCAGTAAGTGTGCAGAGAAATGCTAGAGCTCCTTTTGTTAAATTTGCAAGGACTGACTCTAAACATATACCGGTTCCTTTCCCAGTCTTGGAACTGAGAGAGAGAGGAGGAAAGAAAGGAAGGAAGAAAGGAAAGGAAAGAAAGAAAATAAAAAGAGGCATTCTCCTGAGCACATCTCCCTGTGTGCTCCATTACCTATGAACCTGCAGTAGGTTCTCTGACATTGTCATAGGTGGTAATGGGCCTGGAAAAAAACAAGGAAAACAGTGATGTATATTCTCTGTGAGATGCTGATTAATCTCTCTGCATTTCATGATGAAGGCCCCTGAAGACTTTTCTTTCTGATGAGGGAATTGTTTCCAGGTTCCCTGGCCTGGGGAACTGGGCCTCGACTATTTCAGGGCTTACAGGGCCTTCCCTCGGAACACTTTGCCACATTGTTTTGGTTACCCTCCCAGCTGCACCCCATCCAGCCAGGCCCCTTCAGGGGCATACATCACTCTGCCTTTCTACTTGGGGAACCAACTGTGTCACCTTTCCATTCGGAATTGCTTTCCAGGGCCACCTAATTAACACCAAGGGGAACTACAAGGGGAAAAGCACCTGAATTAGGTAATAGACTAACACTTCTCTCCTGGCACTTTGCAGTAAGTTAAGACCAGAACCTGAGGGATTTTGTTCCCTGCTGACTCATTGCATAGTGATGTTAATCTTTGGTTGATGAAATGTTATTTTGAGAAAAAAAAAACCTACCTAGTAACCTTAGTAGAGGCACAAGTAAAGGACATTGGTTGGGGCCCTCCAAAAATCAGGAAACCGATGGAGTGTTTTTTGAGTGTTTTCTCCCTCCAAAACCCAGAGGTGACTGGTTAGTTTCTACAAAGCAGGTTAGAACTGCCTAAGTCACCAAGATTAAGTAAATGAGCAACAGAAAGGGGGGAAAATTTAGTGATTTCCTTGATCTGTTTCCTTACTTTCTAAAAAGGAAAAAAAATGGAAGAAAAAGAGAGAGAAGAAAGGAAAGGAAGGAAAGAAGAGAAGAAAAAAAAGGAGTTAAGAAAGAGAAAACCCACTGAAAGGTTTTCCACTAGGCTGTATAGCAGTTAACAAGGGCTCCCACTCCCATAGGTGTGATTGGTTCTAGAGATGAAACATGACTAGGCGAGCTTCCTGCATATTTGTATACAAAGAGTGTGACTTCAGCAAGGATGCCATTTCAAAGGGACAGATTGAGACTGAAAGTCACAAGAACATTTGTGAAAATTCCAAATGCATTTACAGTAATGTCACTCCTAATGGGAAGTTGCAGATGTATGTGACATATTTGTTTGTGAATTTATTGATGGATCTTTCATCACCTGCTCTTTCTAGCTGGTAAAAAGATGGGCAGCTAGTGTATCTTGACGATTGCTTCATTTCCATCTTTGCTGTCTGTTTTATGAAACTTTATACTACCAAGACTGTATTGTATTCATTTAAATTAATTTTTTCTCTCCCTCCCCCCACATAAATAAGGTAGCTTGTTCCAGAGGCCTGTCGTTGTAGCAATTAAAAAAAAAATTAGATATCTTTTGTTTTGCATCACTTGTATTTACCACTATTTTTCTTTTCCTACTTCCTTCCCCATGCCAGAGAGCCATCCCTTAAAACGAAAAATTTAAAAGGGAGAAAAACAGTTCAGCAAAACCAACCACTGTGTTAATCCAAACTGTCATCCTGTGCAGAGTTCCATATCCATAATCCCTTCTTGCCTCTTCATCCCCTCCCCGACAGTGAAGGAAGGAGAGGTACATCCACTAAGCTTGGAGACCAAGCTTTGTTGTTAATAGTGTCTTAGGTTCTTGTCCTTTCTGATTACACTCTTGTAGTCAAAAGTGTAACATTATTTTCCTGATTCTACTTGAATTGTCATCCATTCATGTGAGTCTTTCAATGCTTCTCTGAAGTCTTCCTATCTTTTTCTTGTGGTGCAGTAATATTCCATTACATCCTTGTTTAACCATTTCTCAGTCTTTTGCTACTACAATAAAAAGCCCTGAAGGTGTCAACTTTTGTTGCTCACTTTTCTGCAAACATATGCTTTCTTGTCTCATCAGTTCATATTAAGTGGCCCCCTTAAATCTAAGTCAGACTACTTTGTATCTATTCAAATCCATTCTCAGGTATCTTTTTGTCTTTTGTCCTGAGAGAAATGTGGGAGACAGAAATGTTAGTTGCTGATGAGGTTGTTTTATTGGGGATTTGTCTCTCTCTCTCTCTCTCTTTCTCTCTCTCTGTCTCTGTCTCTCTCTCTCTCCCCCTCTCTTTCTCTGTCTCTCTCCTTCTCTCTCTCCCTCTCCCCCTCCCTCCCTCTCTCTCTCTGTCTCTCTCCTTATCTCTCTCCCTCTCCCCCTCCCTCCCTCTCTCTCTCTGTCTCTCTCTATCCCCCTCTCTCCCCCTCTCCTTCTCTCTCTCTCTCCCTCTCTCTCTCTGTCTCTGTCTCTGTCTCTCTCGCCTCCTCGCCCCTTGTCCCTCTCTCCCTTCCCCACCCTATGTGTGTGTCTGTGTGTCTCTCTGTGGGTACACACATGTCTTTCTTTTGATTTTTAATGGTTTAAGAATCAAATTTGTGGAACTTTCTACTTAGATGTTAATTAATCTCCCATAGCGTAGGGAGTTTAAATTCCCCCACCAATGCAAACTAAATTAGCACTTACCAAAGGTGACAGTTTTAGCCTACCTGGTAATGAAGAGTTAATGGAAAAGTTGGGCAGCCCTGTGGAAAACGTGACTCCAAGTGTCAAGGTGTTTAAGGAGGAGTCGTCTTAATAATTCTAAGGCAGCATAGGACAGTGGGGAGAGGCACTGGTTCTGGAATCTAGACTGTGGGTTCAAATGAATACCAACATAAGGTACTGAGGTAGGTGTCTTGGATTTACGGTGAGATGATCTAGGTTTGAATCCTGGCTTAGCCTCTTCCTAGCTGTGTGACACCTAGTTCCTCATCTGTAAAATGAGAAGGTTAAAATGAATGGCCTCCAAGGGTCCTCCCATCTCCATATCTGTGGTTCCATGATGCTGGCCTCTGATGCTTACAAATCATGGGATATTCAGCAAATCACACAAGACCCTCCCTGGCTTCATTTTCCTCATCTGTAAAAACTGGGGAGGGAGGTTTGGACTCAGATGTCGGATGGAGGCCTGTAGTTATATCCAACAAAAAGGCCTTGAAGACTGTGGCTTTGTCCTGAAGCCCAGCCAGGAGAGGGCTCACACTTAAATAAGCCTTGGTTTGCCAGCAGTTCATCAGTTTCTTCATGAAATGTGACTGTGATTTGAAGGTTTATAGGAGGGTGGGAAAAAGAGCACATGCTAGTCTATCTCCCAAGCCAGGACTATAATTTTAATAGCTAATTTATGTGTGTAAATATAAATTTATATACACACACACACACTCACATACATATATATGCATATAATATGTGTGTGTGTGTAGGCAGCTGGGTGGCACAGTAGACAGAGTGCCAGGCCTGAAGTCCGGAAGATTCATCCTGGGTTCACATCTGGCCTCAGACACTTCCTGGCTGTGTGACCCTGGGCAAGTCCTTTAACCCTGTTTGCCTCAGTTTCCTCATCTTTAAAGTGAGCTGGGGAAGGAAATGGCAAAGCACTCCAGTATCTTTGCCAAGAAAACCCCCAGTGGGGTCATGAAGATTCATCAGATGCAACTGAAGAACAACATATCTATTTATATGTATATATGTATACATATATACACATATAGTGTATATATGTATACATATATACACATATAGTGTATATATGTTTACATACATATAGTGCTTTAAGGAGTTATACATATACCATTTGATCTACCAAACAACCCTAAAAAATAGATACTATTAGTATCATGAAAATACTTAATGGTGGAATTGAGGCTGAATGATTAGTGTCTTGTCTAGCTACCCTCCTTTTCCATTGACACTTTTAACTGAAAAAAGCAATAGGTTGTTTGGCTTTTGGGAAAGAATGCTAGGATTCATCCTTCCTGGCACCTTTACAATCCCCATGTTTTAGCCAAAGGACTTAACTTCCAGACATTTGCCTTTCTTTGTATTCTAATTGCTTGTTTTACTTAGGTTCCTATATTTGGGGACATTGGCAGAGAGGAAAAATATATATCCTATGAAGAATCTTTAAGTATTATTGCTCCCCTGTAGAATTTTGTTTCTTGTGGTATTTGTCAAATAACCAGGCTTTTTCAGAAAGAGAAGCTCACTGGCTCTGTAGTGGGAATGAAAAATTCAAATCAATAAGTATCTGTCTTGTGCTTTACTTTCTTGGGATTCCCTTTCCTTATCTGGAAATTTGTCTTTGTACTGAGTATGTAAAGACAAAAAACAAAGGAGAAGAAGGAAATAATCCTCACCCTCCAGTTTCAAGAATTGAGGACAGTGGGGTTATATGTACAAGGTTCAGAAGTTCCACATTATGGATTAAATGTTCTAATCATCTTGCTTTCCCTCTTTTTCTCCTTCAGACCCTCAGACTGACACAAGATCTAAAGAGGAAGAAATAAAAAAACCCTTTGCCAAATCTGCTCTCAGCAAGTGGACAGTGACACCGTTTACAGCTTAATGACCTTTGTGAATCAATCCTGCATCGTTTTCCTAATCAAGCAGAGACTGTTAATGGCTCCCTCATCCCCTCCACCCCAGCAAAGCTCCTATTGAACTCGAGAACGTATGCAAAATCTTTCCTGTACAGGATGATGGAGTACCTTCTGTGGACATAGCACCCAACGCCCCTGCACCATCTTGTCAAGATACACTGTGTACCCTCTATCAATAGTTCCCTGCCAATGATCATGTGGTGTTATGATATAGCAATGGTTTATGGGCTATTTTAAGTTTGGGTTTTGTATTTGTTTTCTTGCTTTTCTTATTCCTGTGCCCATGCAGTGGTTTTTGGTTGTTTTTTAATTTTTTCTGTTAACTAGATTCACTTACCCTTTTTTTCCCTGGCAAGTTTGGAAGGAAGCAAACACTTGCCAGTTCCTTTCCGGCTTCAGGAGTCCCAGACATTGGATCCCTCTGACTGTGTAGACTGACAAGTCACGTAAACAAAGGAGCATATTCTTTCATGTTTCGTCTGATAGAAAACTCTTCTCTTCTTAGAAATCTAACAATGGCACAATCATTTTCAAAAAACAGTACATAGCACAGGAGAAATGAAGAACAATGCATTCTATACAGTATTTGTTTTTTTTTTTTTCATTCTGAATGAGAAGATTCTTTTGGAGGGTCCACCAAAGAGACCCAGAAGCTGATTTACTGTTGTCTAAATCAGGATGGACTGTGTTTTTTGTGGACTGATCCCCATTCAGTGTAGTGGACCATCTGTTTATTGGTCGGAAACTCAGCTATTTTCAGGAGAGAAAAAAGCTAAGATGCCTATTCATTGCCAAAAACTACTTAGAAATTTCTTTTTTGGAGGAAAGTTATGGGGAAAGTAGTTCTGTTCTGCATTGAAAATGAGATAAGGTTTTCGCAAGTTTATGTCAGGCCTAACGTGGATAATCTATCTGAGAAGTGCAAACCAGACTGATGGGAGGAGTTTGGATCTTCCATATTTCTTTGAATACTTTTCTTTGATTACTTTCCACCTCAATGTTTAATCAGATCTCCCATAATTGTGCAAGGGAGAGAGACAGTACCCCACAAACTGATTTTTTTATAAGCTTGGATTATATTTGAACAAATGAAACAAATGAAAGGCCATTTTAAACTTTTTGTTTTGCTTTTCCAGGCTTTTCGTCTTTTTTTAAAAAAGTTAATGGTGCTTTCTGTTTAACCTGGAAAGTATGATTCTTTTTGTTAGTTTCTTTGGTAGGGAGGAGAGTTGAGTGTTCCATTGGTACGGGAAGAACCTGGTAAGAAGCAGCTCCAGTTAGCCCAGCGTTGGATCACTTGTCCAACGTGCTCTATGAAGACTTTTTCCCCCACTTTGGATAAAATCATTAGGCATATAAGTGTATAAATATATTTTATTATGTAGAGTACAGAAATGAATAATTATGCATGGGTGGTAAGAATACAAACCTGTATTCCATCCCAAAGTTTCAGTGCAGAAGTTCTGATACTGGTCCCATGCAGCGTATAGCAACTTTCTTCCATGACACACAAAACACACGTGCACCTGCCATCGTCTACCAAGCACCTTTTTTGTTCCTTTATATTATCTTGGGGGGCTGATATTGGTAGAGATTATACCTGATGTGTTGGGCATCCCATTTGATCTCTTAAATGCCGTGTTTATATTGTCTTTTTTGAGTGATGACCCTGTTTGTTTCATCATGTTTCACAGAATTTGTAAATGCCTGTGCAGTTGTGATTATGGTAGACCAACCTGGACATAGCAATTTTTTGAACAACTTAAGATCTTATCCTTTTTATTGCAAAAGGTAGTAGTAAGTGTGTTCAGATTGGTCAGTTTGTCAGTGGCAGGGTTTTGCTTCCTGTGTTCCTTTACCATGATGAGAGCTTGAAAATTGTACAAATAAGATATCTTATCAGATTTTGCTTGTTAGTCATCTCTGAAAAGCAAAAGGTCTGCCTGGTCAGGCATCAGTGAAAAAGGAAATACTTCTCTCCATCTTCATTCCTCTGTCCTGAAAGGAGAAGGTCTCCGAGTGGGCCCGAGAGGGGGATTGCACTGTTTTGAGTTATTTTGTCAGATTACCTACGGGTAACCAGCTGGTGGTAGGGAGCTATTGGGTTGTACGAGAGTCCAGGCTGCTCCAGCTAGACATCCTAGAGATCGCAATTCAGCTCCTGAGTCATAAGGAGGTTGTTTTTTCTTTGTTGCTGTAGACCCCAAGAGTTGTTTTGGGGTGGGAGAGGGCAGGAAATAGGCCAGAAAAAGTCCTAAATGTGTTTCATCTGAAAAAAAAATGGTATTGCGTTCCCTTCAGTTATATAGTATCATTTTTGTTCTCTTTTTCCATATTTGATGGGTTTTAATCAGAAATTATCTTGAGAAATGTTTTGAACCCAGATTAGAAGAATTTAATCTAAGACAGCTGAATGCAAGAAAGCACGGGACCAGGGAGTTACAGAACTGAACAGGAAGTCTTCCCTCCCCGCCCCCTTTGTTGAGTGACTCAGTGAAACAATAGCTTAAGCATGGGGTATTCTAAGGGACAGAATCCCTGAGCCCTACCAGAGGGCTGCAGAAGGGGTGGGGAAGGTCTGATCCTCTCTGATTCTAGACCTAGAATTGTTACAGTCCTCTTTAGCCTCATAATGGCTTGGTCTCCCTGTTCTATATACTATGTCCCCTGCAGAAGGGAGCCCTGTTTGCTGAGACTGAGCTAAAAGGCCAAAGAAGCCTGCTGGAGTTGTAGCCATACCTCTGTTAACCTGAGCTGGGTAGAGGTGCCACTTGCGGTTTTTGCCTCTTCCTACAGATTAGACTGAAAGGAAAAGCCAGCCCATGTATATCATCTGGAAGGACTGATACTGACTTCTGTGTCAATAGAGCTAAATTTGAAAGCAAAGTAACAAGCCCTACTCTTTCGGGCCGTTTTCAGGTGTAGGATGCTCGATAGAAAATGCAGTTCCCATAGATGGTCTGATCACTAGCATCAACCAACCAGATTCCAGCACTTCCTAACCCTCCCTTTCCGACCCCTACCTCTCAGGGTAGTATGGGGAGGGCTATTTCTTTGATAAGGAAGCCAGAAGTGTAGCTAATGTTTCTAATTAGACATGCACTCTGGGGAGCTATTCCGCTCTTAGACCCTAGGCCCAAACATCTTTTACCAAAGTTAGGAAACAGCTTTATCGCAGACTTTCCCTGTATGTACTCAAGTGCAGAATATGCACTGCCCTTTTCAGGTTCAGATGTATCCTTATCTGTGAATGAATCTGAAGTGACTTTTCTTTCATTTTATTCCCTCATCTACCATAATGTTATTATTGCTGAATAACAAGTCATTTGGTGGATGTGTTATTATTTTTTTACTTTAAAAAATCTCTCCTGTTAATCAGAGGAGGACGTTTGATATAGTACAAAGCGGGCTTTGTGGTGTGTGTGTGTGTGTGTGTGTGTGTGTGTGTGTGTGTGTGTGTGTGTGTGTGTGTTGATTTTAATAAACACGTTTACTGCCTCCCCTACCTGAGGATGAAGCTCATGGTGGCTTTCACTACTACCAGCAGATATTTCCCATTCATAGGGGTAAGATTTCAAGTCAGTTAACAAACAGTTTGTGTTCATTGGACTAAGGATGATGAGGACAGGTTTATCTCCCTCCTGATGGATCTTTCTCTTTTTTAATAGTCATCATTTGGGCTTCTTGTAGATGCAACCAACACCAAAGTAGTACCTTAGCCACTTAATTATTCCCCACAGGCATGTAAGGGACTCCATGGGGATGGGCAAAGAAAAGGAAAAAGCAGTAGAGAAATTCAGGCCTTCAGGCTTTCTGCAACCAAAATCAAAATTCCTTTAAAAAGAAGTTTCTTCTAATATTTTCACTCTGATGAAGGAAAACTAATCTTTCCAGTACTAAAATTCACTGATTCTATTTTCTCTTGGAATATTATGAGAATATATGATTAAGTATGATTTTTTTTTTAAATTAAGAAAACCAGTTGGTTTATGGGGAGATAATCATTGGCAAAGAGGTACGAAGTTCAGCATCTCTGGGGAAAGGGGAAAAAGAAAAAGACTTAGTTTTCCTGAAATCATGTCCATCAAATAAGATCTTATAGCAGATACACAAGTTATTAAAGAGTTTTAGTGTTAATATTTAATACATAAGCGCTAAGCATCTGAAGTGGTAACATTTATGCAATTTGAACGATTGTGTATTTTTCTTATTTAATTTTATTTGTGATTTTTTTTCTTTTGTGAACGATTGGTTATGAGGCTTCTGCCTAACTCCAGAAATATTTGTACCATTGCTTTAAAAAGCTATATGTTAGGACATTTATTTCTCTAAAATTATGTTATTGCTTGGCAATCAGTTTCCTCTCATATAATTGTCTTAGTACATCACATGCTTTGGAAATATAAACAGATGTGGAGGACCAGATAAATTAGTTAATATTTGAAAAAAAAATTTATTGTGCATTTTGGCTTCACATGTTAAACTTTTTTTTTCGGAAAAAAAAAAGTTGCATGAATGGAAAAAAAGTATCTGTATACAGTATCTGTAAAATTGTCTTCTCTGTTTTAGTTTCTTGCTAATAACCTGTACAAAATAGAATGATGTTAACCCCTGTCTTTGGTGCATGGCCACAGTCAAAACACCTAAGAACCAAGAGGCTCCTACTTTTCCTTGGTGGTGCCTCATCCTTTCTTTTAGAGTGAACACTATTCATTTGCATTCTCACTGAGGATCTTGTCAAATGCTGTGTTGCCATGGATTGACTAACCAACTATATACCCTATCTCTTCAGGAGGATCAAACTACCTTTGATTTGAGAATCTTTCCAAACAAAATAGAGATGCTGTGCTTATTTTTCCTCAGTGTTTATCTGTAGATATCACCTTGTGTATTCCATTTTCAATTGTAATCTAGTTTGTAAAAGAGATGGTGACCGCATGTAAATAAAGCATAATGACGCTCTACCCTGCTCTGAGAAAGTGTGCTGTTCTTCAGTTGCCTCCCCTTCACTCCATTCCCCCGTCAATAACAGAATCCCCCAGATTCACCCTATTAGAGGACAATAGTTGTGGAAAGCTGCCTCCATCCAAAAAGGTTCATTCAGTTGAGTATACCCAATTCAAGCTGGGTGCAGAATGTGTCAACCTTTCTCTTAGAGTGCCAGAGAAAGATCTGGCCCTTAGTAACCCCCAAACATGGAAGCAAAATCAAAATATTAGGCAGTCTGTCCAAAGCATTTGAGGTCTATATGTTGCTTATGACTCCTAAACAAAGGTTCATTTATACCAGCATTGAAGTTGAAGAGACCTTTAGGACCTTTTTGCTATTGGGGACCTTTGACCTTGTCATGGAGACCTTTCTCAGGCAGGTGAGTCCCATTCAAAGAAACACCAGGAACACAGACATAGACACATACACATAGACACATGCACACACGCACTCTACTGCAAGTCAAACACAAAGCTCTCAAGGTTGTGGTAGGAACAGAGTCAATATTTCCCATATGTATATGTTGGGTTTGGGGCGTCTCTTGGTTAACAAGAGTGGAGTGCTGAACTCCACCCAATTGTAAAACTATTCTTAGTAGTCTGGTTCAGGATCTTTCTTCGTTTGCCTTTTTTTTTTAAATAGCTAGTTCCTTTAGGAAAAGTCAGTTAGCTTCTAGAAATCCCCCAAGTTAGATTCATTTTTAAACTAAAGCATTGGCCTAAGTATTCACAAAATCACATAGACTTAGAGATGTAAGGGGAACCTAAAGTTCATCTAGTCCAACTCCTTTATTTTACAGATAATTGACCTGTTTAGGGTCTCACAATAAGGAGCAAAACCAGGATTTGAAGACAGATAATAACTGCCATTTCTATCACACTGGAAGGTTTGCAAAGCACTTTACAAATATCTCATTTGATATTGAAAGCAATTCTGTGAGCTAGATGCTGTTATTTTCCCTTTTTGCAGATGAAGAAACTGAGGTACAGCAGACAAGTAATTTGCCCAGGGTCATACAACTAAGAAGTGGCCAAATCAGGATTGGAACCCAAGCCTTCTCTACTCCTAAGTCCTGTGCTACCCACACCTCCATCTAGCTGCCCTAGACCATCAGACTCCAAATTCAGTGCTCTTTCCACATACCATGCTGTGTCCTGATGTGTTGTGTTTGAATATCAGCACCAAGTTGTAATTTCTTTTATCTTCAGGTAGATTGGATCCGATTTCAAGAATCAATTTTGACAGTGAATATATTGATTCAGAAGTTTTGTTGATAGAATGTGAGAAGGCAGGTACGAGTTTTTGTTTTGCTTTTGTATCTCCAACCCATCTTAGGCCCAAGAGACTCTGAATTCCAGTCTCCTGTTTTACAGTTAAGATGCAGGATTTTAGGATCCTAGATTTAGAACTGGAAAGGTCCTCAGAAGCAGGGGGTAGGAAATACAGTTCATCCTTGGCTCCATGGATAGAGCACTGGGCCTAGAGACAGGAAAACCCGAGTTCAAATCCAGTGTCAGACACCTATAGCTGAGTAACCCTGGGAAAGTCACTTAACCTCTGACTGCCTGACAAAATGGATGTACTGGAGAAGGAAATGACAAACCCCTCTAGCATCTTTGCCAAGAAAACCTCAAAAGGGATCATGAAGAGTTGGACATGGCTGAACAACTGCAAAATACTCTCAAATGCATACCTTGTTTTCCAGTTATCACTAGGGAAGTGTGCCATAGACCCATGAGCACCAGAGAAATGACAATAAAGGGAGACAATGTTACTACTGCTTGCTCTGACTGGTCATTATAAGGATGACAGTGGTGTCTCCAGCTAAGCAGTGTGGGTGTAGGGCCATGTTTGGTGGATGGGAGAAGAGAAAGAAAGAGTCTTAAAATAATGCTTGGCCTGGCTCTGCTTTCATCCTGATTAAAGAGAGAAAGACCTAATACATAGATAACTAATGCCTAATGCATGGTAGGCATTCAATAGATGATATTGGTGGGAGGTGATAATGGTGGGAGACATATCCCCTATAACTGTCAGTGCAAAGTTAAAATAGGACAAAAGATAGCTTGAAAATCCTTGAACCTTTCTGACTTAAAGAGTTTCCATTCCTTGAGCTCTTCAATCATTGACCTTCAAATGGAGATTGGGCCACCAATTGGTTTGGATACCACAGTATGGCTTTATCTTTCAGGTAGGGAGGCACTGGATCATAGTTCTAGAGAAAGCAGAAACCTTAGATATCATCTGGTCAAATTCTTATTTTATAGATGGGGAAATAGAGGTCAAAGGAGGTTGTTATTTGCCAAGTATTACCCTCGATAGGTAATCTCCAAGGTCATGTCCAACTCTCAAACATTCTGACTCCATCTACAATTCTTTACCTGTGATCCATGGATCTGTTGTCTCTCTACTGTCCATAGAAAGATTTCAGAGGATCAGTGAACTTGGATGGGGAAAAAATATATCTTTATTTTTGATAACTTCAAACTGAAATTTAACATTTCCTTCAGCTATAATTACATCAGGTTTCAAAAGAGTCCATGACACAAAGAGAGGTTAGGAATCCCTGACCTAGAGAAATATTTCATCTCTTCATATCACGATAACACCCATTCCTGTAAGATCCACAAGTCAAAAACCTCTCCAGGATTTTTTTTCATGTAGGTAACTAAGTGGTGAGAGCCAAGGGTCTGCTGGAGTTAGAAAGACCTGAGTTCAAATTCAGCCTCAGACACTTCCAGCTGGGTAATCATGGGCAAGTCACTTAACCTCTGTTTGCCTCAACTGTAAAATGGGCAATAATAACAGCACCTGCTTTACATGGTTGTTATAAGGATCAAATGAAATAATATTTTTAAAGTATTTAAATTCATGCAGTGCTTGAGACATAAGAGATTCTATATAAAAGCTTATTCCCCTTCCTCACCCCCAATCTCACCCCCAAACAAATCAGACTTCTAATTCAACTTTCCTGCTTGCATGGCCACAACTCTAGCTGCCTGAAAAAGAAAATTTCCCGTTTTTCCCCATGAGTTTTTTTCTGTCATTTGTAAACCAGTTCACCTGTAAAGATGAAGCAGATGAAATTTATGTCCTGTCCATGAGCTCTACTCTCAATGCAGCAGTTTCTCTGATATAGAGGATGCCGTATCACAATTAAGTGGAATATATGAGAGTCAGAGTGGTAAAGTAAACATAGATCTGACGCCCTTACCTAGACTCTGGCATTGGCTTATATTTGTGACTTTGAGCAAGTCACTTAGCCTCCAATTTAATCATTAAAACAGGTCTCTCCAAAGTCACCATTGACTACTTAATTAGCAAGTATTTTGGCCTTTTCTCATTCTTCTTGACCTCAGCAGCACTGAAAGTTGATCACCTGATCTTTCTGTACATTCTCTTCCCTCTGTGTTTTCTCAATTGAGACCTCACTGTGGCAAGGCAATCCTTTCATATATCCCTGACTGATTCACTATGGCACTCACCCCAGCAATTTTTCCAAAGCTTTTTGTTCCTCCTCAAGCCTCCCAGTGTTCCTCCTCCCCTTACCACCTCGACTGAGAACCTTGTCTCACATTTCAATAAAAAAAAGTTGGAGCCGGGGCAGCTAGGTGGCACGGTGGATGGAGCAGCATCCTGGGGTCAGAAGGACATGAGTTCAAAGCTGGCTTCAAACACTTGCTAGCTGTGGGAGACTAGGAAAGTTACTTAATCCCAATTGCCTCAAAAAATATTGAAGTCATTTACTAAAAGTTCTCCCTTCATCCTTCTTCATCTCCCATCACTCAGATGCCTTTCCCTACTATCTCCTCTCTCACTTCTGTTTCATATGAGGAGGTAGGTGGCCTTTCTTGCCAAGGCAATTCTTCTACATACACAAGTGATCCTATTCTACACAGTCTTGTCCAATATATTACCCCCTCTGCCATCCCCACCGTCTCACTAATCGTCAATCTCTCTCTGTCTACTGGCTCTTTCCCTATAGTCTAAAAGTATCCCTATGTCCTCCATCCTCAAAAACACCTCACTTGATCCATCCATCCCCACTAATTATTCTCCCATGTCTTCCTTCCCTTCCATTGATAAATTTGGAAAGGTTGTCTACAATCCATCAGTGCCATCATTTTCTTTCCTCTATCTTCTTAACAATGAAGTCTGACTTCCAGCCTCGTCATTCATTTGAACAGCTCTATCAAGGTTACCAATGATCTCTTAGTTGCCAAATCTAATGACTGTTTGTCAGTCCTCATCCTTCCCTACATGACATGCCTTCTGCCTTTGATATGCCTCTTTGGGTTTGGTGACTGCTCTTTTCCAGCACCCCTATCTGCTCCTTCTTAATCTTCTTTGCCTAATTTTTATCCAGGTCACGCCTTCTACTTGTGGTTGTCCCCAGTCCTCTGTCCTGGACCTTCTTCTCTTATCCCTCTATACTATTTTATTTGGTGCTGTTGGCTCCCATAGATTTCATTGTCTCTATCCAGGTGATTCTCAGATCTATTTGTCCCAACCCTAACCTCTCCCCTCACTCAGCTTCTCTGTGACAGCCAAGGGTACCACCATCTTATCAGTCACCCAGGCTTAGAACCTAGGCGTCATCTTTGACTCCTCCCTCTCTCCCACCCCCCTATCCTATCAGTTGCTAAACCTAATCACTTCAACAGATCTGTCATATACATCTGATATTACCCTGGTGTAGGCCCTCTTCACCTTATACCTGCACTATTGAAGGAATCTTCTGACTGGTCTTCCCATTTCATGTCTCTCCCCACTCCAATCCATTCTCCATTCAACCAGCAAATTGATTTTCTCAAACGTCCAGTCTAACCATATAATCCCCCCATTCAACAAACTTCAGTGACTCCCTTTTTCTTCCAGGATCAAATATAAGAGCCTCTGTTTGACTTTTAAAGCCCTTCATAACCTGGGCCCTTGCCACCATTCTAGTAGACTTATACCTTTATCCCTCTCCTACTGTGCAGTTGAGTAACGCTGGCTCCTTGCTGTTTGTCACACGAGACACTCCACCTGTCCATTTTCACTGGCCCGCCCTCATGTTTGGGATTCTCTCCCTCATCTTTTCTGCCCCCAAGCTTCTGGGGTTTTCAAATCTCAGCTAAGCTCTCACTATTTGCAAGAGGCTGTTCCCTGTCCTTAGTCTTCGTACCTCCCCCCTGAGATTACTCAAAGTTAAATATTTATACATATTTGTGTGTGTATACGTATGTGTATGTATATGCATGCAGATAGATACAAACAAGATATATGCATATAAACATATATGTCTACATATCTTGCTCATACATAGTTTGCCTGTTGTCACCCCTGTTAAGCTGTGAATTGCTTGAGAGCAGGGATTGAGGTTTCTGTTTATGTATTTGTTTATCTATTGCCTTTATTTGTGTTTCCCCTGCACTTAACAAAGGGCCTGGCCTATAGTAAGTGCTTAATAAATGCTCCTTGACTTGTTGACTCCACAATCTCTTGATTCTCCTCCTACCTCCTTGTCTGCTTTGCTGGATTTTCATCCAGGTCATACCGCCCCCCTCCCCAAGTATCCTCCTCGGCTCTTTTCTCTTTATATTCTCACACTTAGTAATCTCAGTTCCCATCAATGATCTCATGAAGATTTTACTCAGATCCCTTTAGCCATCTCTCATCTTTCTCCTGACTTCCAGTCTCAGATTACCAACCATCGACTGGACATTCAAAATGGATGTCTTGGAAGCCTCTCATATTGGACACACCTGAAACAAAAACTTAGTATCTTTATCCCACCAGCTTTCTAGTTACCCTGGTTCACAACCTCAGTGTCACTTCAGTCCTCACTATTGTTTACCCCACCCAAATGTCCAGTCATACGCAAAATCCTATAATACATCAACATCATAAGTTGACCCTTTCTCTCCCCAACCCTAGTTAAGACCCTTATTGCTTTTCCCCTGGACTCTTACAAGTCTTTTGTTGCTCTCCTTGCTTCAAATCTTTCCCCATGCCAATCTCTCCTCTGCCTAGCTGCTCAAGTGATTTAGGAAAATCTCAGGCCTGACCATGTCATCCCTTACTCAATAAACTCCAAATAAACTTCAGTGCCTCCATACTGCTTCTGGGATCAAAAATTAACTCCACAGTTTTGCATTTAAATCTCTTCACAGCTTGACCTCTTCTTATCTTTCCAGTCTTTTAGCACATCCATCCCTTCCATGACTTGACTGGCCTACTTACTATTAATCACACACTGCTGCATTAATGCACTGCCTGTGTGCCTTTCCAGGAACGCTCTCTCTCTGCCTCTTAGAAAGTTCCTGCCTTCCTTCAAGACACAGTTCAAGTGGCCATGTCCTGTAGGAGGCCTTTGCCTTCTTCTGCAAGGCTACCTTCCATCTACTCTGGGTGCATCTTGTATGTACTAACTTCTGCATGCCTCCTTTCTGTCATTAGAATGAGTGGCAATGTGTTTTTTCAGTTTCTCTTTGTGTCCCTAGCAGTTTCCATGGTGTCTGGCCCACGATTAATAAATGTTATTTGATGGCTTGTCTATAAAATGGTGATTTTTACAAAGAGGCAACATGTCATAGGAGACAGTCAGACTTATGGTCAGGAAGGCTTAGGTTTGTGTCAATTCTGACACATTAGAGCTGTTTGCCCCTGGGCAGGTTACCCAGTGTGCCCAAATGACTCTTTAAGACATCGCAGAGGGGCATCTAGGTGTTGCAGTGGATAGAGCACCAGCCCTGGAGTCAGGAGGACCTGAGTTCAAATGTAACCTCCAACGCTTGACAGCTATGTGACCCTGGGCAAGTTACCTAACCTCCCAATGTATCCAAGGGACTGTCTTTGCCAACCTGAATCAGTTAAAAAAAAATTCCTCACTGGGAGTCCTCTATCCTGAGGAAATCATAAGTCCAAACAAATGGGAATAACGTGTGCCCTTCTGACCAGGGCTTAAGTGAGACTGCAGGAGAAGGGAGGCATACCCAGTGAGCACTAGTGCTTACATTTCTAGAACATTATGGGTTACAAAGCACACGTTCTTACCCAGGGGTGGGGAACCTGCTGCTTTGAAGCCACGTGTCAAACTTGGACTCAGTCAAAGGGGCGTACTTGAGGACCTAGAGGGCTTCAAAGTCGCAGGTTCCCCACCCCTGGGTAAGAACGTGTGCTGTGTAACCCATAATGTTCCAGAAATGTAAACACAAGTGCTCCCTGGCTATGCCTTACTTCCTCAACCCCCAGTGGAAGAGGAGGTTTTCGGAATGGAGCTGAGGCATTGCCCTGAGGACCAGAGAACCTTTCCTTCTGCAAGAAAGACCCCAGGGCAGTGCCTGGGGATGCCCACGGAGTGATTGCTCCATCTGGCACCTTCAGCAACAGCAGTCAGAGGATGGTATTGCTTGCAGGCAAAAGGCTCTGTCGCATCTCTGATGTGCCCTTTTCACAGCTGGGTCAACCAGGAGGGACAAAGATCTCAGGGGGCTTGCTCCGGAAACCCGGATTTGGAGCCAAGCTCTCCTCTGACTGCGCAGCGCCGCAGGAGGCCTGGCTCGGGCTCCTTCCCAAGCCGATCGTTAGGACAAACAATGACAGGCGAGGCTCTTCACCACCGGCCCTTGCGGTCCTTCGGAGGGCGCCGGCTCGGGCTCCGGCCCGGCCCTCACGCCACAGCCGCTGCGGGGAGCCCAGACGCCGAGGTCGGCCACCTGGGCTCCCCTGCGCCCAGCCGCACCCTCTCACCTCCGCGGGAGAGACAGCAGCCCGCGGGAGGTAGGGAAACGGGAGCGGCCGCCCTGGCGTCGAACCTCCTCGTGGAGAGCTCTGGTGCACAAGGCGTTGGAACCGGGCTGGGCGTCTGCCTCCCAAGCGGGGCTCACTGACCGGCTGGGGGACCCTGAGCGAGTCGTCCATCCCCGGCGGGGGCGGGATTTGGGAGATGGGCGGGGTTCATTCAATTTCTCTATCCTGAAGGTCGCGGGTAGCAGGTCAGCGTGTTTCACAAAGTCCTGGGCTCCGATTCAGCCTCAAGTACCTTACTATCTATCGTGTGACGTGCGATGTGAGCAAGGCGCAGCTTCTCAGAGCCTGGGTCCTCATACAATCTCCAGCCCTGACAGCAATCATTTATTAAGCCCTTCCTATGTGCCAGACGCTCTAACTCCTGGGGATGCAAAGCCAGGATCATGTGAGATGGGGAAATGGGGGCACTACTCTCCCACCTCATTTCCGCTGGACTTGGCTGGGTGACCTGGGGAAGTTACCTAACCGTAACCTCCCAGGGTGCCCAAGGGACTCTGCCAGCCTGAATCGGTGCAGAAAAGTCCCTCACTGAGAGCCCCCTATCCAGGAAATCATAGGTCCAAAAAGATGACTTTTGCAAACGCCATCTGCTTAAAGACTTTCCTAATTCCCTTTAAGACTGCTGTCTTCACTCTGTTGATTAAATCTGATTTATTCTTTATATAGTTTTGTTTAATCCTAGCTGTTTGTGTGTTGCCTTCCACTTTAGACTGAAGTCCCTTAGAGCAGGGACTACCTTCTACCTTTCTCTGTATCCTTAGGCTTAGCACAGTGCAAGGCACATAATGCTTATTGTCTGGCTACCTGACTTGGCAATGCTGGAAATGCTATGGAAATGTGAACTATTACTATTATGTCATCTCCTTTTTTTATTTTTATATTATTCCATCTCCATTATTTTAAGGAGAAAACATTGAGTAACTTTATAAGTTCCTGAAAACAAAAGGTCAATAAAAAATTGCAGAGATTTGTGCATCTCTTTGTGTTTTCAGAGTGTTATAAAATTCTGTTAGGCATTCTCCAAGGGCTAGCTGCTTGCTGTCTCATTCACCTAATCCAGGTTCATAGTTTCAAAGCTAGTAAGGCTCTCCTGGGCCATCTTGTCTAACCTCCTTATTTTATAGATAAGGAATCTGGGTCTCCTAAAGGTTAAGTGACTTGTCTAAGGTCACACAGTAAGTAGCAGAGCTCCATATGAATCCAGGTTCTCTGACCAAATGCCACACTCTTCTCTTGTGCTATGCTGTTAATACAGATTTAGTTTCCACCCCTCTAAGCTTCCCCCCTACACACACTTTTCTTTTTAAACCAAGGCTTTACTTGGTTGGTTCACTGAAGATGTCAGATTTGAAGTTTCCTTCTTAGAAGGAACAGCAATAAAGAGCTAGTTTTTGTCTTTGATTTTTCCAGAGAAGGGAGCTAAGATGGCAACCCACCAAAGGAAGGGTGTCTAAAAAATGAAAAATAACCAAAAAACTGCTCCCCCACCCTTGGTTGCCATTTAGTATCTGACTGTTGGTGATCCTATCTGGGGCTTTCTTGGCAGAGAAACTGCAGTGGTTTGCCATTTCCTTCTCCAGCTCATTTTATAGATAAGGCAGAATCAAGTGACTTGCACAGGGTCACACAACCAGTGTCTGAGGTCAGATATGAACTCAGGAAGATGAGTCTTTCTGACTCCAGACTCAGCACTCTATCCCAGAGGTGGGGAACTTGCAGCCTAGAGGCCATATATGACCCGCTAGGTCCTTAATGACTGAATTCAAACTTCACAGAACAAATCCTTTTAATAAAAGGTTTTGTTCTGTAAAACTTAGTTTCAGTCAAAGGGCTGCACTCAAGGCTCCATGTGACATCAAGGCTGAAAGTTCCCCACCCCTGCTATCTATTTTGCCACCTAGCTGCCCACACCCACCTTACTTTGCAGATAAATCACTATCTTACTCAAACCACTTTTCTAAGTCAGGAACTTGGCAGATTCCCCTTTCTCAAATAGGCAAACTGAAGCAGGACTCAACCTGAACTCACTTGACCCCAACTTTCTCACTTTCCACAGTTAGACTCCCTCTTGTAACCTGCTTGTGCTCTCCTGTTACCCATTCTTGGTACTAGGTAATATTGCTTTTGATGATATCCGTTCTGTTTGCTCAATGAGTGCCAGAAGATGATGACTCCCTGGATAGAGTGATGGGTCCGGACTTAGGAAGACCCGAGTCTAAATCTGTCCTCAAATTTGACCTTCCTAGCTGTGTGACCATGGGCAGGTCAATTAACTTCTGTCTGCCTCAGTTTCTTCCACTATAAAAAGGAAATAATAAAAATAGCATCCACTTTGAAGCATCAGTGCTTCTCCCCTTCCCCTCTGCTGTATTTTCTTCCCCAAGTCTTGTAAAGCCCCTCCTTTTGACCATTTGGAATTTGGGACCAGACCTGTTATTTCATTGGTTTAGGGAACTGCCAGGGCAGGTGGCACCTTTTGTAACTTGGAGTATTGCCCAGAGCAAATGACTGACCCATGGTTAGGACCTGAACCCAGGTCTTCTTGGCTCTGCCCACTCCTCCACATTGTCTGCTAGTCATAACTCAAAGAAGATGCCTCAGGAAAAAGGAAAGCATCGGACAGATGGAATAGGAGAAGGAAAATGGGAGAAAAGCAGGACAGAGACCCAAGAGAAAAGGGGTGGGGGGACACCAGAAGACAAAGAGTGGAGGGAGAAAAGGAGGGGCTTCTTCATGCTTTTGGAGGAGGCTGCTTCCTTGGGCCCAGAGGGTGTAGCCCTGAGAGCCAGCTGGTTCTGGGACTTGCTCCATCCAGGTCTCACTGTCCTAAAGAAGTAAGCCAAGACAGGAGCCCAGAGCTCAGTTGGAATGTCTGTCAGAAGCTGACAGAAAGCCAAGATAATTCACTGCCAGCTGAAGGGGTGCTATTCACAGAAAGGCTGTGACTTGGACTCAGCCCAGACGACAAGAGGGAGCAGTTTCCATCAGCAGGTGTGGATAGGGGAGGGCAAGGGGCATCTTTCTCTCACCCCTTCATGCCCCCATTCCCTCCAACTCCTCAGGGATGTTCAGCCCTTGAATCTTTTGGGGGAATAACTGCCTTGAGGCTCTGTAAGTGAATCCAGAATCCCCTCATGAAAAGCCATTTTGTCCTGAGACTGAGTTTTTCTTGATAAAGTTCCCATCTTTCTGTGATTCAGCTTAATATTTGAGGGAAATAGATTAGACCAAGGAAGGTAATGACTTTGGGTTGACGAGGCAGAGCAGTTCAGTGCCGTGGAGGTTAGAATGGTAAACTGATAGATCTGAAAAATGAGAGAGCTGAGCGTGCTGGCCGGTCTCTGAGGTCCTTTCCAGCTCTGAGGCCAGGCTACCGTTTATTTGCCTGTCCAAGTTCACACATACCCTTCCACTCTCCACCTGAGGAGGTTCAGGTCATCACGCTTAAATGCTCCTGCAAATTCTGGGACGTGGGCTGGGAGAGGATCTCTTTTGCGGGGCAGGGTTGCTGTGCCCTCAGATACCCAAATATACACAGCAAGAGAGACTGCCAGACAAAGTCTGGATACCCTATTAAAATGTTTTTCAGGGTGCTTTGCCAATCTTTTCCATAATTTTCAAATTTCACTTGGTAGCCCTTCGAAGGAATTTGGTACATCTAGTCCTTGTTCATTTATACTCCACCCATAAGAATGCTTGTTGAGTAAGACAATTTCTATGTCAAGGGAACCCTCTCAAACCCTTTCCAGGCACAGCCAGGAAGCTACCAGTTAGTTGCAAAAAATAAACAGACTTGAAACACAAAAGGCTTTAGTGGGTGTCTAAACCTCGAATGGACAAAGCCTTGAATCTACTGAAAACTGGACTCACATAAGTTCTCCTCACAAGCCTAAAGAATGGGAAGAACTACCTTCAGCAAACCCAGAGAGTTCCCCTTTCCAGCTCAGCTGACCAAGATGGAAGGTGTCCATGCTGGCTTGAGGGATGAGGCCTGGTGTGCTGTATCACCCTCTCCCCCACACCTCCTACACACACACACACACACACACACACACACACACACACACACACACACACACCGACATGAAACCCCCAGATGGTACAAATAGAAAGGAAGAGAGAGAGAGAGAGCTTCACAATTTACACTCTCCATAGGATCTAGAGACATCCCGCTGTTCACAGGTGACCAGGTTTGGCTTCCCAGCAAAACTGGGCACCTCCTTTTGCTTTTCAGCTTTTCTCCATCATTTCCATCTGCCCATGCTATACCCTCTGCCAAGCCTCAAGGACAGCTGTCCTCCTACCCTTTGCTGAGATGGAAAAGAGAAGGGAAAGAGGGAGAGGGGGTTCAGAAGGGAGGTAAGCTAGAGTTACAGGTCTTTGAACTTCATCTTTTAGAAAGATAAACTTTTTATCAATAACATTTTACTGACAGGGTAGTGGGCAGGTATTGGAGCCAGGGAGACCTGAGTTCAAGTACCCCTCAGACATATACTGGTTATGTGACTTGGAGAAAGTCACAACCTTCCAGGATGCCAGGCACCTTGTGATTTCATTAGTGCCTATAACTACCAAGGAGAAAATTCCCTTTATAAAAGGTTGGCATCTTTTCTGCAAGAGTCTCAGAGCATTGAACAGTTAAGGGAGGAGCCCAGCATCCTGAAGTCAGAATGTATCAGAGGAGACCAGAACCTAGAACTTACTGACTTAGAAACTGAACCTTGTGAGAATTGGGGAGGCTGAGGAGCCAAGGTCCCTTGAAGGGAGTAATGGCAGAAACTATTGTGATTGGCCAGGGACAAGGTGCCATCAAAAACCTGCTTAATCCAGCCCAGCCAAGAACCCAACCAGAGATTCCTTAAAAGAGGAGGGATCTGTCCAACAGGTGATGTCAACATTTGGGGGTGTGGTTGTAGCAGTTTGAGCCCAATCTCCAAAGAGACCAAAGTCACAGAGAAGAATATGTCCCCCACTGTGGAGAGGGGATTTTTTTTTTGTTGTTTTTCTGTGCTTGTTATATCTTCTCAATAAACATATATTTTCCAATTGTGAACGACTTAGCTGTTCTTGTCAAGACAATCATCTCCAAAAGACCCACAAAGAAAACTTATCCACTTCCAGAGAAAGACCTAATCAACTCTGAGTACAGATTGAAGCATATTTTTTTACTTTATTTTTCTTGTATATGTATTTTCTTTTGCAACATGGCTAATATGAAAATATGTTTTGCCTGACTTCACATGTATAATGGATAACATAACACTAGCCTTCTCAAGGAGGGGAGGAGTTGTGGGAGGGAGGGACAGAATTTGAAACTCAAAATTTTTAAAAATAAATGTTAAAAAAAATAAAATATACATATTTGTAAAAATTTTTTAAAAAGTTAGCCCTAGATTGCAGTAAAGAGCTGAGTTTGAATCCCAGCCAGTTGTATGACCTTGGTCAACTCATATCCTTTCTCAATCATTTCATCTGTGAAATGGAAGTAATATTAACACTTATTTTACCTACTTCACAAGTTTGATCAGTTCTAGAGATATTTTAAAGTACCTACTTTTTACTAAGCACTATGCTAAGCACTGGGGATACAAAAACAAAAATCATCTCTGCCTTCAAGGAAATAATATTCTACTGAATGAGGAATAAAAGATGAATGTAGAGAAGTAAGTACAAAATAATATGAAGTAATTTCAAAAGGGAAGAAGAGTTTGTGTTAACACTCTCTGGGAGATCTTTGGCTGTGGGGTTCTGGGGGAATCTCTGGGTCTGGGATCTATAAAGGGCTCCTGTAGGATTTAGCCCCTGAACTATATCATAGACTAGGAAGTGAGAGACTGAAAGAAAGAGTTAATCTGAGGTACCACATCATACCTATCAGATTGGTTAATGTGACGAAACAGGAAAATGATGAATGCTGGAGAAGATGTAGGAGAGTTGAAACACTAATTCACTTTTTGTGGAGTTGTGAGCTGATCCAACCATTCTGGAGAGCAATTTGGAACTATGCCCAAAGGACTATAAAAATGTGCATACCCTTTGACCCAGCAATACCCCTTGTAGGGCTGTATCCCAAAGAAATCATAAAAATGGAAAAAGGACCCACATGTACAAAAGTATTTATAGTAGCTCTTTTTGTGGTGTCCAAGAACTGGAAATAGAAGGAATGCCCATCCATTGGGGAATGACTGAACAAATTGTTGTAATAGAATGTAATGGAATACTACTGTGCTATAAGAAATGACAAACAGGAGGACTTCAGAAAAACCTGGAAAGACTTATATGAACTGATGCTGAGTGAAATGAGCAGAACCAGGAGAACATTATACACAGTAACAAGTGTGTAAGGACTGTTGCTAATAGACTAAGCCCTTCATAGCAATGCAAGTACCTAAAATATTTCCAAAGGACTCATGATGTAAAATGTCATCCACATCCAGAGAAAAAACTGTGGAGTCAGAATGCATAATGAAGCAGACTATTTTCTCTTTTGTTATGTTTGGTTTTGTTTAGTTTTATTTATGCTTTCTTTCATTGTTTTAATTTTTCTATGCAACATGAATAAAGTGAAAATGTGTTTATTAAGAATGCATGTGTAGAGGCCATATAAGATTGCATGACATCTTGGGGAGGGAAGAGGTAGGGAGGGGGAGAAAATTTAAAACTTATGAAAGTGATTTTTGAAAATTGAAAACAAATAATTTTTTTTTTAAAAAGAGAGAGTTAAGAAGAAAGTACATTCCAGATGCCAAGATTATACACAGCTCCTGCAGCCCTCTTTTCTGGTTGGTGTGGACCACCATATCATGAGTTGCCAGGTAATATTCATTTCATTCCTGGTTTCACTCTTCATCCTCCAGATTTCTCTAGCTCCCCTCCAGTAGCCTGGATCCACCTTGGGTATCTTCCACCACCACCATCACCCCTACTTTCCAATTCCCTTTTATTTATCTGCCCTCATTAGAATGTGATTAGAATTAGAAACTCTCTTCTTTTAAATTGCATTCGTAACTCCAGTCCTTAGCATATAGGAAAGCTTTATTTATAAATCTTTTATCTTTATAAATCTATTATCTATCAAAATAACAATGGTATTTTTTCTCTTTCTTTTTTTTATACCAAGTTTAATAGACACTAAATAAAATAAGCATTTCCCTAACTATTGTAGAACAGAGAGGATTGGACCCAAAATGGCAAACCTCCATCACATAAAAATTCTTTTTAAAGAATTTAATAAATTTAACATGTAATGCAGATAGCCACCCTGATTGTCATTACACAGTGAAGGTAGTGGAGCCACATTCTGAAGAGATAACCCTGGACACCTGAACACCCACTGACCTTACACTTGAGGTTCCAAATTTCCAGTGAATAAGGCTAATGCTGAATCTTCCAGGCAGTTCCTATTGGGAGATCACATTCTCCTCCAAACTCAATAGCTATTGTAGATGGACAACTATGTCTCTAAGTAGGCTGTGGAAAACTGTCACTTACTGACCAGTCTAGGTAGGATCAGCCAAGAGGGAAACTGGGTATAAATGACACAGACAGGAATCACCTCTTGGCAGCTATATGGCCTAGGGCAATGCCTCTACCCAATCACTAGGCCCCAGTTTCCCCATCTCCAAAATTACTATTTTATTTTGTAAGAAAATAACTTTGTAAACTGTAGAGCTCCATAGAAATGTGAGCTGTCATTAATTTCCCTCACTCCTATCTACCATGAAGAAATGGGTTGTCCTATTGACACCTGAATGTTTACTTGGTTATTCACCAAACCCCATGTCTCTGTGGGGTGAGAAAGGCTGGTATAATTATCCTCATTTCATAGATTCGATTCTGCATTCATCCATCATCTTCATTCATCATCTACCAGGTGAAGGCAGCTATGTTAGTGGATAGTCTAGCTTCAGCATCAATAAGACCCTGGTTCTTGTCTTTTCTGACACATTCTGACTGTGGGATCCTGGGCCCATCATTTAAATACTCTGTGTTTTAATCTAGGCAATACTTTCTAAGTCCAGAAAAGATGTCAACCTATGTTTATAAAGGAAATTTTCTCACTGGGAGTTACCTGCAACAATGAAATCGCAAGTTCCCCTTTCCCTCCCAAATAAGAGTGTAACAGACACTAGAGCAGGCCCAGGGTGTACAATGATAAAAAAAAAAAGGGCACAGTCCTTGCTCTCAAGGTACTAAAAAGATACATGTTCACAGATGAATAAACTAAAAAGTGACGTGAGGAGTGAGAGAGAGCACTCTAGCAATTGGAGACATCAGGGACGGCTTCCTGCAGGAGTTGGCACCTGGGCCTTGAAGGACTCTAAACACAGAGGTGGGGATATGGAGGGTGTGTATACCATGCATGGGGAGTGACTGAGGGAGTTGCAGAAGATGACATAAACTTTTACTACCCCCACAATGAGTTCACTGGTTTACCAGATTAGAACTTTTCCCACAAAATTCTATTTTCAAAAAGGGATGTTCAGGGAGAGGTAAAACTATCTTGCAGGGTCCTTTCTGGTACACAGTGGGAGGAGACCAACCTTGTCTATGTTTCCTAAGTAGGAGCCACCTGTCTGGATGTTCCAGGGCCTGACTACAGGGTATTTAGTTATCTCATCCAGATGTGAATCCTTCTGACTTTTTCTTAACCAGAAAAATTAAAGGGTCATACATATTACCTCAGAGCCTCATATTTTTTTGTCAAAGAAAATTATAGACTCTGGAAACATGGGGACCCACAAGTTTCCTCTGAATCATTTCTAAAGTTGCACATTGCATCTTAGAAGATTGAAAGGAAAAGGCCTGCAGTAAGTGTGAGCCAGATCAATTCAATGCCATCTTAAGTATGCCAACCAGAGCAATGGGAAGGTGGGATCCACAGTGGAGTTACCTCTTAAAGAGCCCATTTTGGAACAACTTTAGAGGTTGAGTCTAATTCTATTTCTTATAGATGAGGAAACTGAGGCAGAGAGCAATTAACTGACTTGCCCAGGCTCAAATAGCTAGTAAACACTGAGGTCAGTTTAGGGTTCAGGTCTTCCTGATTCCAAGGCTAGCACACTACTTGTCCCACTCTGTCATCTAACTGCAAAGTCAACCTCACCCTTATGCCATCATTGGTCCTCTTTAAAAACAAAGGACCATCACCACCACCAACAGTAAAAACCTAGGTGTCTAGGGGAGTCATAGATCTGGAACCAAAAGGGACCTCAGAAGCTATCTGTTACAACCTCCTTATTTTACAGGTAAGGAAACTGAGGCCCAGGGTTAAGTAGTTTGAGTGACTTGTCCTGGGTCACATGGATAACAAGATTCAGAAACAGGGATTTGAACCCATATGATTTCACTCCAGAGCCAATGTTTTAGAGTAGAGTTTCTTAAGAATTTTTGTGTCATGGACCCCTATGGAAACCTATGGACCCCCTTCTCAGAATAATGTTTCAAAATCTATAAAATAAAATTCATACATATATAATAAAAATGCACAATACAAAATTAAAAAATAAAAATGTAGTTTTTCTCTATCAAATTTCATGGACCCCCAAGACATCAAAAAAGTGAGGTACAAACCTATTTGTACAAAAATATTTACAGTGGTGGCCAAGAATTGGAAATTGAGGGGATATCCATCAATTGGGAAATGATTGAATAAGCTGTTATATGACTGTAATGGACTATTATTGTGCTATAAGAAATGACAAGCCAAGAGGCAGTTAGATGGTGCAGTGAACAGAGCACCAGCCCTGGAGTCAGGAGGACCTTGGTCAAATTCGGACTTAGACTCTTGGCACTTACTAGCTGTATGACCTTAGGCAAGTCACGTAACCCCAACTGCCTCTCCAAAAAAAGGAAAAAGAAATGACAAACAGAATGATTTCAGAAAAACCTGGAAAGGCTTACATGAGTTGATGCAAAGTGAAGTGAACAGAACCAGGAGAACGTTGTACACAGTAAAAGCAATATTGCTGAATGAAAACCTGTGAATGACTTCATTATTCTCTGTAATACAACAAACTAAGACAAGCCCAATAATCATGAAGCATCCTATCCACCTCCAGAGAAAGAATTGATATTGACTGAATACAGACTGAAGTATGCCATTTTTCACATTCTTTCTTTTTTCTTTTCTATTTTTCACTTTCATTCTTTTTCTTTATTTGAGATTTCTTGTTCAAAACGACTAATATGGAAATGTTACACATGATTGTGTATGTATAACCTATATCTGATTGTTTACCATCTCAGAGAAGGGAGAAGGGAGGGAGGGATAGAATTTGGAATGCAAAACTATAAAAAAATGCTTAAAAATTGTTTTAACATGTAATTGGGAGGGAAATAAAATATATATTACAAAAATTCATGAACCCCTTGAAATCTATCCATGAAACCCTGGTTAAGAGTTCTTGCTCTAGAGAGCTGCTGAGAGCACCAAGAGAAGTGACTGGCCTAGGGTCATATAGCCAATATGTGTCAGTCAGGACTTGAATCCAGGTCTTGATCTGAGGCCGACTCTCTATCCATTACACTACACTGCCTTAATGCCTTCTTATAATAATAATAAAAGATGCCTAGGGAAATAAGGGGTTAATGTGGTTGTGGTTGCTGGCGCAACTTGGGATCATCAGTACCAAAGGTGGGCCAGTCAGGAGAAGGCAATGGGCAGCTGTAAGGTGGGGCTACTAGGATGGTGTGTTACTGAAGGAAATGGGAAGGGAATGTTGTTTTTCTTATTTACAACTTTGGTTTGGATTTTATGCTCCAGAGAGGAACTGTGAGCTCTTGCTTGAACGTGGCTTTTCAGCCCTGGCACCAGTAGCGCCCACAGTAAATCCATTAAATCTCTTGCCACCCCTTGTGTGGCACAACGCAGAGCAGGGCTGATGTTGGTTCTTGGCCAGTTGTCTGGCTTGGGTAGAAGATGGGATTTTCCAGCCTGGGATGGGATATTTCTGCTTCACTGGGCTGTGTCCCCACGAACCAAGCAGAGAATTGGGACAAATACCCAGGTGAGCCCTCTGCTTTCTCTCCCTCTGGCATTCCTGGGAGCATTGCTTCAATTCCCCCCTTTACTCTGAACCTAGGGGTGAAGGATTAGATTTGTTATGGCTAATTGGGCTCAGAAAAGACAAGGGAGATCTCAAGAACTGGTACTCTTAAAAAAAAATAAAAGCAACCCAAAGGACAGATGTCCTTTGGCAAACTGTCCTTCAACATCCTGTCTCCACACCACAAATGGTGACTCTGTCAAAGTACTCATCCTAGAGTTGTGAGAACAACTAGGGAGGAGGGAAATAATACACGACAGGATCTAGATACTATCTAGAGAAGGGACAGATCTGAATTGTCCTCTGCTTACCTTGGCACGTAGCTTGGGCATTTTTTCACATAATGATTCTCTCACTAGAATGTGAGCAACTTGAGGACAGGGACTATATATACACACACACACACATACTATCTACACATACATATGTACATATATATGTATGTGTGTATGTGTGTATATATATATATTATATACATGTAATTTTAAAAACTACTTTTGAACCCCCAAGACTTGGTATAGTGCCTGGTGCATTGGAGGGCAATCCAAATTTTTCTCTTCTGTGGAAGGTTTCTAGATGCTGTCATCCATCATCTCCCTCCTCCTCCCTGGCAGTTCAGGGGTGAGTGCTTGGACAGAGCCATCATTTCTGGTGGGGAGACAACATGCTAACTTAACTAAAGCATGTAGTAAGTGCTTAATAAAGGTTTGTTGATTGGATGGAGGTGGACTATTAAATAGAGGATTTCTGTCAATAACATGGGTCCACTAATGATAAGAGACAATAATAGCTAGCATTCATAGAGCAATTGCAAATTTAACTATAGGCAGAGATGCTGGGAGTGACAGATTGGGTTGTAACCTTTGGTTATCTATGAGAAAGAGAGGGAAAAAAACATCAATGAAACATTTTTAAATGCACAAAAAAATCCAAAAGGACAGAAATTAATACAGCAACTTTTTACTAACTTATTAAATATTAAATATATATGCTATACATGTGTATCCATATATATGACTGTGCGTCTATATTTTGTTGTTATATAGTCACGTTCGACTCTTTGTGACCCCATTTGGAATTTTCTTGGCAGAGATACTGGAGTGGTTCGCCTCTTCCTTCTCCAGCTCATTATACGAATGAGGAAATTGAGGCAAATAGGGTTAAGTGACTTGCCAATGTCACTCAGCTAGTAAGTATCTGAGGTCAGATTTGAACTCATGAAGGTGAGTGTCCCTGACTCCAGATTCGGCACTCTTTACATACATACCCACACACACATGCACACACACATATGTATATATACAGAGAGAAAGAGATACACGCTTCTTAAACTAACAAAAGTTCATGGTTTCCTATGAAAGTTCCTCAATCTTTGAGAGTATATCAAAATGTTTGTATTTGCTGATAGTTGTTAAATTCATAATAAAAAAGGGAATCTTTATTTTGAAGTTTTTTTTAAAAAGGATCCGTTGACTTTTTTAATATTTTATTTTCCCTCAATTACATGTAAAAACAATTTTAACATTTTTTTGAAATTTTGAGCTCCAAATTCAGTCCCCCCCCATTGAGAAGGCAAGCAATTTGACATAGGTTGGATATGTGTATTCATACAAAACATATTTCCATATAAGGAATGCTGTGAAAGAAAACACAAACCACAAAAACAAGAAAAATAAAGAAACAGTTCTTTCTGTGAAGATGGACAGCATCTTTCATCATAAGTTCTTCAGAACTGTCTTGGGATCCATTGACTCTTGCCCATAGTTTGACTTCAGCCGGACGTGTGGTAGATAGAGCACTGGATTTGAAGTCAGAAGACCAAGGTTCAAATCCTTCCTTTGACAGCTCTTAGCTGTGCAATTCTTCTAAGTCTCAATTCCTTATCTGTAAAATAGACATATTTCTAGAACTTAGTTCATGAGGTGGGTTTGAGGATCAAATGGAGGGATCCATATAGATAAAGCACCTTGCAAACCTGCAAGTGTGACATACACATCCGTTGTAATTACTGTTATCCCCACCTTAAAAAGTTCTTGCAAGAATTACCAAGAGAATATAAGTAAAATGTTTTGCAGAGTGCTATTATTAGATATACATCAAGGTATATAAGTTCAAAGATTCAAGTGCAAGTCCCCAATTCTACCATTTGCTAGCAGCATCTTCACCGATTACAGAATTCTAGTGTCAGAAGGGAGCCCAGTTGACCATCTAGCCTGTATATTGTCCTTTGTTTTCAAAGAGGATCAATGACATCCCTGATGATGTCTTCACTTGTGAATGAATTAGATTTAAGTGAGGCATTGCATAAAGTCATCATCCCTCTCTCTTCCAGAGTTATCAAAGTCCAGTGGTAGGACAAGAGTCAGGACAATTGGTGATGGCTCAGGATGCAGTTGGTGACCTTGGCATCTTTGATACCTGACCAAGCTCTAAGCGCTCCATACCACCTGCTTCAGCCACCTTCATGACCATTGGAACAAATTGTTCTCATCTGCCTATACGTTCCCAGAAAAGGCGAAGTTTTCTCACCTCTAAAACAGAAAAATAATTCCTGCCTAGGGCCATTGTGAAGAAAGCACTTTGTGAATGGCTATTATTTCATTGAAAACACTTCTCCAAACCCAAGCATGCGCAATTATAATGACCACTCTTGTCCTTGAACAAGAAATGAGAAATGTATCTCCTTCCCTTTATTGAAGAGATCATGGTCTATGATGTGGAACATTGCATACGTATGTACTGTCCAGCTAAGTCGATATGTGTGGATTAGTTTTCCTAAACTACTTTCTCTTCTCTCCTCTCCCTTCTTCCCTTTATTTGTGGTAAGAAAAAGCCTCTTGTGTGAAGGGGTTGGGAGAATTTTTTCAGAAATGAAGGTACTGTTAAAAAAAAAGTATAACAATAGAAACCTGAGAAACCACTATCCTGAACATGAGCTCATGTTCACTTATGTATTTACGATATTTGTCTTGCTTCTAGGATTCTGGATGGAGAACACAGACCTCACACTAATTCTGCATGATCCCCTCTGGGCTGATGGGGAATGAGAAGGAATATCAGCTCATAGTCTATGTGTTCACTGACCTAAAACTTTAGTGTGTTACAGATGATGATTGTATTCTTTGACCTTGACTCTTTAAGTGTGTCAGAGACCTCTGAAAAGTAGAATATGGTATAGGGTCTATGACAAATCCTTTTATTAAGGGGATTTGTTCTGTGAAGTTTGGATTTAGTCAAAGGGTGTCACTTGAGGACCTAGAGGGCCACATGTGGCCTTGAGGCCACAAATTTCCCACCCCTGGTCTAGACTGAGCAAGGTCTGGCTTGCTGTTCTGATATAGGACATAGGAGAAGATCTTAGACACTGCACTGGATGGCCTAAGCACAGAATTCTCTCTATGAGTTCATGTTATCTTTTTTTCATCATAGAAAGGCACTTATTGTATACCTGAGTGCATCAGGTTATTGTTCAGCCATGTCTAACTCTTTTTTTAAATTTTATATATTTATTTTTAGTCTTTGACATTCATTTCCACAAGATTTTGAGGTCCAAATTTTCTCACCATTTCTCCCCTTCCCCCACCCCAAGACACTGTGCATTCTGATTATCATTTCCCCCAGTCTGCCCTCCTTCCTATCACATCCCATCCTTCTCTTATCCCTATCTCCTCTATTTTCTTGTTGGGCAAGATAGATTACTATATGCCATTATCTCTATTTCTTATTTCTCAGTTACACGTAAAAACAATTTTTAACATTCGTTTTTTTTTTAAAATAAATTTATTTAACTTTTTACATTCATTTTCACAAGATTTTGGGTTCCAAAATTTTCTCCCCATTTGTCCCCTCCCCCCTCCCCGATACACTGGACATTCTAATTACCCATATAACCAATCTGCCCTCTCT